>JASANH010000959.1:0-496402 GCA_030248295.1 Mesodorylaimus sp. YZB2_4 | reverse complement strand
AAAGCCAGGGCTGAATGTAGTAGAGATGTTTCAGAAGGGGAAGGAGAGAGGATGGGAATGTTTCAGACAGAAAGGAGGCCTGGAGAAAATTTAGCGGAAGATTTAACTGATAGAGAGGGAAGAATGGTTCGCTGATTGGTGATTGATTCTGATTCTGGTTTGCCTGATTTTGAATGCAATCATAAATACTGTAATAAAAATTATTCAAAGGAACACAGTTTTTGGCTCCATATTTGCTGGCTGCTCAGGGTGGGTTAAAGGTCATCTACAGCAAACAAAAAAAAAAGTGAAGAAGAGCACCCTTTATATATCTCGACCTGACTATGGTTGGGACTGAGCTACTGCAATCCCGAACAAACGTATCTGGCGATAATCGATTTCTCTGTGGATCATGATCACATAAGGAAATTAGACAGAGCAGTTCCTGCGGAGCGTTAAACTCAGCATCAATGAGCATATCCGCATAAATTGGAAAAGGATTGTTTTTCAAAAGTTGTGGCAGATTTTTAATGACTCTGTTCATTTGATGCAGAATCTGAATTGTAAATTTTAAGGCACTTTGCAAGGCAGACTAACTCTGATGTCCTTAGCTGATCGGGATTTACCAGGAGAAAAAATTATCGCCGAAGAAACCAGTTTTTTTTACTCATTTTTACTCTCTGTCCTAAAACAAAAAAGTCACTAATGATGATCCGCTTTTATATTTTCCTGTTCTCCAAGATCCCCTTCTTTACACCCCAACCAGGTCATGCTATCGTTTAAAACTTACGATTAGATCAAAACTTCGCACGTGCCAAGATTTCTTACCCAATCGGAGAACGAAGATCAAGCAACCAAGTTTTCCTACATACTGAACTTCCTATCGATAGAATTTTGAAACTAACAATTTAAATTAGTACTAAATGTGATAAGAATATATTATCGTCGGGCCTACTTTTTAATATCTTCCAGTTAAATTTTGCATTTCTCGACAATATGCCGAAACTTATCTATAAAATTTAGTTTCATGAAGTCAACTTAATTTTACCTTAAAGCATTCCGTTTTGCACATGGGTGTTTTCCGTACATGAACTTGAAAATGATCCAAATCGTAATAATTTCTTTGACACACTTCGCATTTGAGTGTTGAATACGCTCCTTCGCCGTGAACAATAGCGACGTGCCGTTTGATCGCTGATAGATCAGATGTCACAAAATCGACGCATTCTTTGCACTTTCGATCACCCATTGTCAAATAATTCCTAAAAGTTCAGTGAAAGCAGCGGTTATATGGCATAAAATCGCCACAATAGCAGTGCCTCTCGAAAGAAGCCCATAAACCGCGAGGTTTTGTTTTGGTGACTGCCAAAAGCCTTTTCTATCTTTTCATTTCAAAATCTAATCGGAGCTTTCAAGAAACTTTATAGGCACCATCTTAAAATCTTTTTGAAGTTTTAGAAATCATTTTCTTGAGAAAGGACCAATACTGTCACAAAAACTATTGGTTTCCGAACACGATTCGAGAAAGAAAACATGGCAAGTGAACAAAAAACACTGCCCTGGACAGAGCTATGCATGATGCAAACCTAAAACTTTCTATAGTAGGTACGACACTATCAAATGTAGATTCTAGGCTATTTAGGCCTATAGGTACTTGTCACGGAAAGTTACCAGGTGCCAGATTTGTAAAACGGATTGAATCCTGTCACATCACAGTTGACAAAAAAAGACAGTTTCCAAGTTAGGTCTTTCATATCAAGAAAAACGTTGCTGAAAAATCTTCATCATTTGTAATATCAACAAAGAAATTTTGGTAAAGTTCCCAAGAATTCACCAGAAAAGGCCTTTCTTTGTTTCGGGGCTGCGGCTGTCGCGGATAACTGACCCCTCGGATAAATGCCCCTACGCGCGAAATTCAATTTTTTAGAATTGCACCTGACAACTTTAAAGCGATACAGCGATAAAAAACGAGTAGGTGCTTTCACGAAAGGCCTTTGCGATTGATTTAGCGTGTTGAGCAGGCCTAATATAGCGTACCCAAAGTCTTAGCCTGGCCCTAGCTCAGGCTTACAACTATCAAGTTAAGATCGGGATCGGAGTCCCGATCCCTACATTGAGGCATCGGGATTCTGCATATTCACTGTATAAGGCAAAAATACGCTAGGTGCAAGCCGATTCATCATATTTGTCGTGAAGCAGTAGCGATGGAGAGGCAACAGCAATATCAGCTCAAATCGACGAAAATGATAGCGATGCTGTAAGCCTAGGATGGCCGTTCTGGACATGCATCGAAGTTGCAATTGTACTGATCAATTTGTACTTGCCTAAATCTCGATTCCTGACAATGGCCTAAATTCGAACGTTCCCGTCCTCAATTTACAAACCTGCGGCATACAATGATTGAAAAATTGGCCTGAGAAAAACCTGGATGACCAAAAAGTGTGCTTCAGTGAGGAAAATGGGCATTTAGGCAAAAACAAAACAGTGCAAAAAATCTCGATCCCAGTCCCGATCCCGATCCCGACCTATCTCTAAACTATGCTGAGGTACCGTTTTGCTAAAGCCGCTGCCCACAGAAATTAAACTAATTATAAGCCCAGAATCATTTTTGAGCCAAAACCTGAAATCAGTTGCAGCCTTAATGCAGTTCCTGGAAGACACAAGCTCGCGAGCATCTGAAACCAGCGTCGTCAATCGTCAATGCCTTTTCTGTAGACTAACAATGAGGAGTGAGCCTAGGGTAGCATATGCTAAAGCTTGGGCAAGAAGCAGAACAGCTGCTTCGGCGGAACACAGATGCCATCAGCCGTTAGTCCTACCTACCTACCTGCACTCTATTTCCTTTTGGATGAAGAGATCGGCTCTGCACTCATCCCCTGTTCAAATCCCCAGCAGCACAGGTCGGTTTACAAGCAGTAACCCCACCCTGGCCTTGGACGCCAACCATGCACTTATATGGAGAATGAAAAGTGGTCGTCGAAAGAGCACCAGTCGGAGGACCATGTCGTCTTGTGGCTATCGTCACAAGATGCCCCCTCGGAGCTGCTCCTGGAACAGGGAGCCGCGGCATGCTCCTGGCACTGCATTACTTATTATCACGACTCTGGCCAGGCTACAGGCAGAGAAGGGAATTGGACCACCCGGGGTGAAACTAGGGCAGCACGGACCCAACCCACAAAACAAAAATATCAGGGCGGATATTGGATAACGAGCACCTACTATACAACACTTCTTCCGCCAGTCTTGAACGCCCAGCACATCCGCACAACCCTGGTACGTCTACCCACAAGCAGCTAAACTTTCATTCGATCAACTTTTTTACCTGTCATTTTCGAAATGCAAGAACCAAAATAAACCAATTCAGCGCGTTAAGTTGCTGAGTCTCTAGCGATTTGTCCCGTAATCCAGCTTGCAATTACCCGCCGCCTGCAGACATATTTGCGTACCTTCCGCTAGTGAAGCGAGGGGGCAATTGTCCAGGTCAAAATATATAGTTGCGTATAACAAATTCTGCGCACGCACTGCACACGAACGCAGGGGAATGCGGTGGGAAATCAAACTCCGAGAAAGCCACGACCATATTTAAAGAAATATTGTTACGGCTCACCCGCCGGAACTGCTTAAAAGAGGGGTCTAGTTTTCTGACAGGGTTTATCGGGGCGTATTTTTTACTGTGATTATGCTTACTTTAAGGTTGTGACCACATTACTATCTTGCAGGAGAATCAAAGAAACAAGCACTGACTCGCAAAATAATATGCTAATCCGAACTTTAGCGACTTTTACGATTTCATAAGAGGGTCTGGTCTTAAATTCTAAACCATGTTTTCTTTTCCGACTTATGTAACTTTGACAGCAGATATATCATAACGTGTACCGCAAATCGGACATACATACTATACTTAAAGAGCGCACCTCCAGGTTTTTATGAGAAATCATATGGCCCCCGCAAACTGGCTGGGTTTTCCTACTGTACGTCCATGACCAATTCTTCACTCGGAGGGAGGTGACCATGTGGCCATTGGCAAATAGTTTCTACTGTCATTTGTGATGCTTCTGAGTGCAAGAATTCCGACCCAAAGTTCAAGGGAGCACTCATGGTCAGATAAGTTTTCTCGTCAAACAGAGGCAGGCTTACGATTAGAGATGCTGTTACACCCCCCCCCCCTTTTCTTCTTTTTTTTTTTTTTTTTTCTCTTGTTAAGGCGAGCAACGCATCAATGAGCTGGAAAGCGCACACAATGTTGATTCTCAAGTAGCGACAACCTATTGCAGAAGCGTGAGTGTTTTAAAAGTCTTTCTGCTGGTTCAAAGTAGGACGTTTGGTCACAATGTGGATGCCTTCTTTGATCTTCAGAAATTTGTCGGGATTTGCACGATCGATGATGCGAAAATCATCACAGCCAGCGTGATGTCCCGCTTGAAGCATGCGATCCAAGATAGCCGAATCCGCTGTGGCTCGAACACGTTTCCCCGTTCGGAAAGAAGTGCTTGTGTGCTCGCTTATTCTCACGCCCAAGTGTCGGATCGTCTTTCCAACATACGTTGCATCACAGCAACGACAAGGGAACAAATAGACAAACGTGGGAGGCGAGTAAACGGGGCAGGCGATCTTTGATGTTGAAACGATCACCAACTCTTTCGCACGTGGTGAAGATGAAGCAAAAATCGATCTGTGATGGAAAAGTCGGTACAAACGTCGGCGGATGATGAGACTGTGGTGGCCAATGAAGGGTATCTTGATAAAGCGTTTTTCTAAGTGTGCTCGAGTCTCGATTCTTGGCTGCTGGGACTTGATACTGACTTGACAGAAAGCGTCGCAAGACGTTGTCCCAGCGTGGATATCCATTCTTGGCCATGATATCCTTGATTTTGTTGAACTCGATATGCAGGCGGTTATTGTCGGAGCAGAGCTGATAAGCACGGTAGAAAAGAATCTGCAAAAGACCTCTCTTGTATCTGATTGGCATGCAACTTTCAAACTGGGTGTACAGTGCAGGCCCGTAAAAGTTGTGTAACCCTCATGCCTGGTAGGCCATGACGAGTGGGAGAGAGTAATCACCTCCCCTGGCTGGGAGACGTCAACCCTTCGGGTTGATGTTTCAGCCTTAGGTATAGTCGCAAGACTTGCCTGCTCCAGTCGGAGTTTTTTTTTCACCTCCCTTCTACGCCTACCAGGCTTGGTTACTGTTGGTTTTCGAAAAGTTGAGGTGCTAAAGCCCTTGTCTGATCGCAATACGGAGACTCCCAAAAATGAAATAGAGGCATCAGATTCCAGCTCCACAGTGAAGCGCATGTTCTTGTGCTGTTTGTTTAGATACGCAGCAAACTTGTTGGCTGCAGCATCAAAGGGAGTGGTTGTGTAATCCGCCTGTTCGGTATTGCAAAAGAAGGAAAGTGTCATCCACATATCTGCGATTGACAACTGGGCCGTGGCCCTTTGGGCAGTTTTGAAGCCATGAAATTTCATGATTGGCTAGAAAAATTTTGGCAAAAACGGGGCCTGAAGGATTGCCCATGGCAACCCCGTCTACCTGCTGGTAAGATTTCCCATCAAATAAGAAAAAAACAGTCGTTCATCGCGAGCTCCAAAAATGATTTGAAGCGCACCCGACTGACACCTTGTACTTGCTCCTGGCCTGTTGGAAACAGCTTGTCGAGGGTGATATTGATCGTTTCATATAATGGGATATCCGTCAAAAGGCTTTCCACATCGACGCCGGCCATCATTCTGCTCTTTGCAACATCGCAAGAGCAGATCTCCTGTGCGAAAGAGAAATTATCCTTCACAGTAAATTCATTTATTTCCAAAGGTGACAGGATAGGGACTAAAAGTTGGGCAAATTTGACTCAGGCTGTATTTACCCCAGAAAGAATTGGACGCAAGGGGAACTAACCTTATAAACCTTGGGAAGCCCATATAAACGACCGATGTGGGTCCCAGCAGGTGGGTCCCAAAAGGATGTTTTGTACAGGACCGGGGACGAATTTGAATTACCGCACAAAATCGTCAGGTGTGGAAAATGTGAAGGATATGAGTGTAGCGTGATAGGAAATGTTTTCCTTGAAGAGTCAGATGATGGAGACAAGGTTGAAGACGAAGATATCGTGCATATTAACTGAATTTGGTTATGAACAGCATTGATATGGGAAGGGAAGTATTGAAATAAACAAAGTTAGCGGTTCTTGTTGGGAAGCTTTCATCATTTATCATTAATTTCATTGTTCAGCTTTTGTCTATCTTTCTATAACTGATATCTATGTGAAGAATAGTTTCTTTATGGCATCTGGAAAAAGTTTGGTCTTTATGGCAACTGGACCCGCTCTGGTTGTTTCCCCCGTCTGGGACCCATTTGAAAAAATTTCTCCCTGGGGAGAATGTTGAGGAAATACGGTGCAGTATATGCGAGTTTAAGGAGGAAAGCGCACGGAGGAACTCGACTTTTGCTGAGAACAGAAAAAAAGAAAAAGGCGTGAGTCACCGATATTATAACTTCCTCGATCGCTTACAGTCGGAATACTGTATTTGGGAATAATGGCAAACTTCCGTTCTCAATTTCATTTCGGCGATTCGAATGAACACAAGACTCGATTCAGCGATCAGGATCATGGTCATTCGTCCAACGACAATATGACCATCATCGAGGATGAAGAAAGTGAGAACGAGAGCGACGTTCCCACCATCATGAGTCTTTAACGAAACGAGGAGTCGGAAAGAAAGGCTTCCATGTAGAATTTAACCGCTTCCATTTAGAACTGCTTCCGGATTTAGAACTGCTTCCATTCAAGGTGGGTTATAAGTCAAATTCGTTTATTTGCATTATTGTTTACATACCAAAGCGCGATGGGAAGACAATTGATGTTCTATGTGATTATCTGCTGCAGTACTTTTCGTCGCAACTGCACCAGCTCATTATTATCGGTGATTTCAAAATCGATTTATTATTTGCTGCTTATGGCTCGCAAAACATATATCGGCTGTTAGCGTTCAGAAATTCTATTCAAACTGTTTCCGCTCCGTGGAAAAACAAATCGATTTGGACTCGGCAAAAATTGGTGATCAAAACTGGCACGTCTCAACCAATATTTTGACACCAATTTTCACTTCTGATCACTCGACATTATCGATTCTTGTCTCGGGCGCTTCAAAGAAACGAGTGCCTAGCAGGCGTACCATTCGGCTGATCAAACGAGTGGACTGGGCTAAAGTTAATGATCACATATCGACCCTGGACCTCGAGCAACTGGTAAACTCGTCTTCAACAGTCGATGATGCCTGCCGACAGTTGGTAAGCTCACTTCCAGACGAGCGTGTGCCCAAACGAGTGGTTTGCATGGACAAACGATGTCCTTGGATGAGCAATTGCCTGCTTCGCCTTATACGTGAGAAAAATGCGGCATATAAACGTTGGGAGCGAGATGGCAATCTTACTGATGAGTACATCTTCAAAAATTTGCATCGCCAATGTAAAAAGAAAATTTATGAAGCAAAGCGAGATTTCATTGTCAGCACTTTCACTGATGATCAGTCGTCAAACGACTTTTGGGCCCCTTCCAGGACACTATCAACACATGATCAATCGATTCCTACAGTTGTACGCGATGATATGAACTGCCCTATCTTTGGTTCATTTGCTATTTCAAATGCATTCAATGAGCGGTTTGCGAGAAATTTTAATTCTACTGACTATGGTATATTCGAGCCTCTTCCGTCGGCCACTAGTGATAAACTCGACTATTCTGTGTCTAGCAAATTCATTTTGAACTGCATACGTCTACTCAAGTCACGCAGCGGACCTGGTAAAGACGGTCTCACTGTGTCGATTTTGAAGAACATCGCACCATCACATTGCCCTGCTCTCGCGGCTTTGTTCAATAGATCGATTGAATCAGGCATTTTTTTATCGATGCGGAAATCAGCAGAAAATATGCCAATAACAAAGCCAGGGGACAAGTCGTTAATCAGTAATTATAGGTTGATATCGCTTCTGTCGATTTTATCAAAATTATTAGAAAAAAAATGTGGACAGATTGCTGCACAAATTTATTCAGATTTCGCCTTACCAGCATGGGTTCTGGAAGCGTCGAGGAACCAACACTGCGCTCATTTCTACTGCGCAACAGATCTATTATTGGTTGGATAGTCCTAATTCTATGTTCGTCCTGGCGGATAATTTCGATTTGGCAAAAGCCTTCGATAAGATTCCCCGTTGCTCTTTATTGTCGACACTCCAAAATCATCATCGTGTTCCAGTCAAGTTGCTTGCGCGGATCAAGTCCTATTTATCGAATCGAACCCAGCATGTTTCAATTCGTGACTGCGCCTCATCTGACTTGCCAGTGGTTAGTGGCGTCCCTCAAGGCAGCCTGCTTGGGCCTGTATTATTCGTCGCCTGTATGGATCCTCTGCTTGTGTAGTTCAAATATCGATATCCTGACTTTTCCTTGGCTGCTTTTGCGGATGATTGTCGGCTTCTCGTTCCTATGAAAAATCTGGATGACATGGCTCGTACCGCTCAGCCTGCTATCGATCTTATTAGCTTAACGATATCAAAAATCGGACTAGCATTCAATACCGACAAAACAAAATCCGTTGTTTATCGTCTCCGTGGCTCAATGCAAGAACAGTCTGCTCTGCGTTTGAATGGCCAACAAATTGAATTAGTCGATCGATTCAAATATTTAGGCGTTTCATTTTCTGTCGACATGAAATTTTCTGCTTATGTTAGCCAGGCTCTCCTAAGTGCATGCTCTATGATCGGTGCCCTTAAACGGAAATTCGGACGGTATGTGAATTCTAGAATTCTTGGAACTGTTTATCAATCCTGTGTTAGATCAAAGCTTGAGTATGGTGCCTTTTGTTAGGACCCTATTCTGTCCAAGGATATTCTGGAACTTGAAAGAGCTCAGAAGCTAGCCGCTCGATGCTGCCTCAATGACTAGACTATTCATTACGAATCTGCTTTGAATAAGCTCGATTGGAAATCTCTTCAAACCCGTCGTAAGCAACTGAAGCTTATCCAGCTTTATGAATTTCTTCATAGAATTCAGAAATATCACCACCAATACATGAAACAAGTCGATTCTGGTCGTCGTCACAGTCAGAAATTAGTCCATCCTCTCCATCTTGTGGTTCCTGTTCATCATACAGTCGCTTACACGCAGTCGTTTGATTTTTCTGGAATCTCCTTATGGAACAAGCTACCAGTAGGCATAGCCGAGAGCAAGCTTGGGATCTTTCTATCGTCAATCAAAAACATGATTTTGTAACTTTTCGATTAGTTTTTTGCCTGGTTTGTCTCTTCCTTGACGAATACTTGTTCTAGTACTTTTCTAGTTTCTAATATTCTGCTCTTTTCCATGTCTTTCAGTGCCTGAGCGCGGTGTAACTGCTTTATTAAAAGTAAAATCATAGTCATAAGTCATAAAGGCACGTGAATAGCTGTGCGGCAATTCGAGTTGAATTCAGAGATTCTTCTAAAGGATGGTGCAATATCTCAATCTTTGTTCACTTAACATGATAAAGGTGACAGGACTTCAGGCCAATTCTGTTAAGTATACTTGAATTAATCCTATATCCAGATTACCCACACCACTTACGATAAGAGCCGGTTCGAATCATGTCAGACTTTTACAAATTCCTAATTTTTAAGGAATTGTGATTTGTGAGGTGAATCTAAAAAATTTGTGCTACCATACAGCAACAATGAGAAAACCTGGGTTTGAGGCATATTGTCTTATCTCATGTATATTTACAATTTAGTAAACTAGAGATTCAGTCATTAGTTCTCACAATTAAAATGATTCTCACCACTGTCTGCTGGTTCTATAATGCCAGGCAGGGCACAAGGGAAGAGTGTAGACAAATAATGAAGTTCTTGCTCAACGATCAGTCCTCGCCTGATGGTGCCGTGCTGCGTAGGTGTGAATGAGAAGTTCTGCTCCAGGAACTTGTTTCGATGGTTCCGCAGACCTGCTTAGCGACTTTAAAAGCAAACCTATGAAATACTAAAATCATTTCCATGCATGTTAGAAAAACAATTAAATCCATGTAAGTACAGTACATAGGAAAAAGCAAGAGAGGGATAAAAGTTACTTTAAAAAAAGACGACCCTCACCTTCTTGGTGCACATTGTACAGTATTTACCAAGACCTCCAAGTAAGTACAGCAGCAAACGACATCTCACTACGATAAGAAATTATGAATCGATAAAAAAAAGCGTCCTAACACCTTGCAACGAGATATATGCCAAGCCTATTTGCGATCCGACTTGGTTATCCGTGATTCTTGAAAAATTGTGATTTTCCTCCCTTCACATCAGCAATATCACATTGACGTTTTCTTTCTTCCTGGATATGTTGATCGACACGAATTTCTGATGGGCGCAGCTCCACACTGTATTCGGCATCTTCCTCTGTAGCCATACTTCCAAGGGGCCAAAACCAAACTAAAAATGGAAACAAAAACTAAAGTAAATCAAACACATTGGGCTGAGGTTAACAGGGTGCTTCACAAACTCACCAATCGGCTAATAATATCGTCGTTGGCCATTACGATACCTTTTGCTGTTTTCTAGCGACGTGTTCAGCAAGAACAATATCTAGGCAGGGAAATCGAACGCAAATGCCTTCTTTCGCGCAAACCTTCGTCAAACCTGGGAGTGCATCAAACCTGGAATTGCTGTCAAACCTGGGAGTGCATCAAGCTTGATGCTGTTAGTCGAAACTTCTTAATCGTTTGCATATAGAGGGGGCAACCAGGCAGGGAATCTCCAACTGACGCGCAGGGAGATAACACAGCCTCTGGTACTTCCAAAAACTGGATATTCGAGCGGCTTCGCTCGTGTCTGTATGGGGCGTCGGATAAGAAACATTTGGCGGACTAAGAGTCACAACATAAGAAAAATTAGGTTTACTGCCGTATACAGTTGGGCACGTGACTGCCGTATACAGTTGGGGTTTCCATCGACAAACGCTAAAAAGAATAATTCGAAAAACCTTAATATACTGTATATTCGAAGTAAATTAAAAAGGTATGTATGCGTGACGACTCCTTATTTCTGTCAATAGCAGCAAGGAACATTGCAGACTTTTGACTCCTTCATGTGAGGACAATGCCTTCCATCATGCAGATATGGGCGTCTTTCTCTATACTGGTAACCAGGCACCACTTGTAGACCACCATTGTGCACTCGCAAAACCTGAATGGACTGACCGCACGACACTCAGACCATTTCGACCTGGCCCAACGGGGCGTTCTAAAACACGAGGTTAAACGAGACCAGTAACCTATTTAGGCAACAACTAAGCATATCGTTCTATTATTTTCAGCCGAGTCAAACCCATCATACCTTTGAAACAGTTTTCAGATGTTAAAGGACACATTTCTTCTTCTTCAGTTGGTCCCCTGCACGCCTTCCCTCCATACAACTCTGCGATCCGGACATACCGATGACGGCGCCTGACGCCATCCTCCATGCAGTAACCTTTACAGTTCGACCAAACTGACCATTGGCTGTAAACGCAGTCTGAAAATTCGAAGAATACACACATCAAAGGCTAAGGCTATTCAGTGAGCTAAGCCTAACCGATACTTCACATATCCATAATCCTAATATTATAGAAATCTCGTCAAATACCTTCTTTCCTTCCCATTAAAAAAATTAACTCATAGGGGGGCAGCATAACAGATATATTACAGCTGGTGCTTCTCTATTCTTAATTTTGAATTAAAATTTTGCCCAAATAATTACCTTCTATCCTCCTCACTAAAACACTCATCAATTATTCGGGGTTTAATACCGCTAGGTGAAACTTGAAAATCTAACTTTCGAAGAAGGCCTGTCACACAACAGAAATGTTCTCCCTTACCACTATTTTTAACTTGGTATACGAAAAGTTCCACAACGGGAGATTTATGGCAGTCACTTTTTTCCTCAGACAAAAAAGTTTTTTTTTTGGACTAACCTATTCGGCAATAGAAATTAAAGCATGGTTTGACCTCTCTTGAGCAACCAGCGATAAAGCAACGGCCATGAGGACCAGGTCAATCGACTGAGAGACCAACAGCATCAACAAGTCCAGAAGAAACAAGTCAATCGACTGAAGAACCATCAGCATCAACAAGTTCACCAGGACCAGGTCAATCGACTGAAGGACCACCAGCATCAACAAGTCCACCAGGACCAGGTCAATCGACTGAAGAACCATCAGCATCAACAAGTCCACCAGGACCAGGTCAATCGACTGAAAAACCAACAGCATCAACAAGTCCAGAAGCACCAAGTAAATCGACTGGAGGACCACCGGCATCAACACGTACACCACGACCAGGTCAATCGACTAAAAAACCACCAGCATCAACAAGTCCGGGAGGACCAAACCAATCGACTGAAAAACCATCAGCATCAACAAGTCCAACAGGACCAGGTCAATCGACTGAAGAACCATCAGCATCAACAAGTCCACCAGGACCAGGTCAATCGACTGGAGAACCATCAGCATCAACAAGTCCACCAGGACCAGGTCAATCGACTGAAAAACCATCAGCATCAACAAGTCCACCAGGACCAGGTCAATCGACTGAAGAACCATCAGCATCAACAAGTCCACCAGGACCAGGTCAATCGACTGAAGAACCATCAGCATCAACAAGTCCACCAGGACCAGGTCAATCGACTGAAGAACCATCAGCATCAACAAGTCCACCAGGACCAGGTCAATCGACTGAAGAACCATTAGCATCAACAAGCCCACCAGGACCAGGTCAATCGACTGAAGAAATACCAGCATCGACAAGTCCATCCGGACCAGGTCAATCGACTGAAAAACCATCAGCATCAACAAGTCAATGGGGACCAGGCCAATCGACTGAAGAAATACCAGCATCAACAAGTCCACCAGGACCAGGTCAATCGACTGAAGAACCATCAGCATCAACAAGTCCACCAGGACCAGGTCAATCGACTGAAGAACCACTAGCCTCCACGAGTCCACCAGGACCAGGTCAATCGACTGGAGAACCATCAGCATCAACAAGTCCACCAGGACCAGGTCAATCGACTGAAAAACCATCAGCATCAACAAGTCCACCAGGACCAGGTCAATCGACTGAAGAACCATTAGCATCAACAAGCCCACCAGGACCAGGTCAATCGACTGAAGAAATACCAGAATCAACAAGTCCACCAGGACCAGGTCAATCGACTGAAGAACCATCAGCATCAACAAGTCCACCAGGACCAGGTCAATCGACTGAAGAACCATCAGCATCAACAAGTCCACCAGGACCAGGTCAATCGACTGAAGAAATACCAGAATCAACAAGTCCACCAGGACCAGGTCAATCGACTGGAGAACCATCAGCATCAACAAGTCCACCAGGACCAGGTCAATCGACTGAAGAACCATCAGCATCAACAAGTCCACCAGGACCAGGTCAATCGACTGAAGAACCATCAGCATCAACAAGCCCACCAGGACTAGGTCAATCGACTGAAGAACCATCAGCATCAACAAGTCCATCAGGACCAGGTCACTCGACTGAAGAACCACCAGCATCAACGAGTTCAGAAGGACTTGGTCAATCGACTGGAGGACTACCAGCATCAACAAGTCCAGGGCGACCAGGTCAATCGACTGAAGGACCACCAGCATCAACAAGTTTACCAGGACCAGGTCAATCGACTGAAGAACCACCAGCATCAACAAGCTCAGGAGGACCAGGTCAATCGACTGGAGGACCACTAGCATCAACAAGCACCAGTGCAGGACATTCAGCCACTAGCGCAGGGGAACAATTGACATCAACAATGATGCAAAACGCATGTATTTGGAACAATTGGGGATCATGGTCGGATTGTAATTGCCAGTCTGGTATCCAAAGCCGTAATCGGCATCACTCGGAAACACTTCATGGCCGTTGCTTTATCGCTGGTTGCTCAAGAGAGGTCTGCGTTTTTTTTTTTTTTTTTTTTTTTGTTTTCGTAAAAAATACTCTTTTTTTTGTTTTTTTAAGTGAATGAAGTCAATAGTCCTTTCTTTTTGAATTTTTTATTCTTTAGTTTTAATAGTTAGAAAGGGGAAAAATTGTGTTTTTTTGTAGGGCCTCTTTTATAATTAAGTTTTTTTATTTTCTCTTACCGGTATTAAACCCCCAATAATTGATGAGTGTTTTAGTGAGGAGGATAGAAGGTAATTATTTGGGCAAAATTTTAATTCAAAATTAAGAATAGAGAAGCACCAGCTGTAATATATCTGTTATGCTGCCCCCCTATGAGTTAATTTTTTTAATGGGAAGGAAAGAAGGTATTTGACGAGATTTCTATAATATTCGGATTATGGATATGTGAAGTATCGGTTAGGCTTAGCTCACTGAATAGCCTTAGCCTTTGATGTGTGTATTCTTCGAATTTTCAGACTGCGTTTACAGCCAATGGTCAGTTTGGTCGAACTGTAAAGGTTACTGCATGGAGGATGGCGTCAGGCGCCGTCATCGGTATGTCCGGATCGCAGAGTTGTATGGAGGGAAGGCGTGCAGGGGACCAACTGAAGAAGAAGAAATGTGTCCTTTAACATCTGAAAACTGTTTCAAAGGTATGATGGGTTTGACTCGGCTGAAAATAATAGAACGATATGCTTAGTTGTTGCCTAAATAGGTTACTGGTCTCGTTTAACCTCGTGTTTTAGAATGCCCCGTTGGGCCATGGTCGAAATGGTCTGAGTGTCGTGCGGTCAGTCCATTCAGGTTTTGCGAGTGCACACATGGTGGTCTACAAGTGGTGCCTGGTTACCAGTATAGAGAAAGACGCCCATATCTGCATGATGGAAGGCATTGTCCTCACATGAAGGAGTCAAAAGTCTGCAATGTTCCTTGCTGCTATTGACAGAAATAAGGAGTCGTCACGCATACATACCTTTTCAATTTACTTTGAATATACAGTATATTAAGGTTTTTCGAATTATTCTTTTTAGCGTTTGTCGATGGAAACCCCAACTGTATACGGCAGTCACGTGCCCAACTGTATACGGCAGTAAACCTAATTTTTCTTATGTTGTGACTCTTAGTCCGCCAAATGTTTCTTATCCGACGCCCCATACAGACACGAGCGAAGCCGCTCGAATATCCAGTTTTTGGAAGTACCAGAGGCTGTTTATCTCCCTGCGCGTCAGTTGGAGATTCCCTGCCTGAGTTGCCCCCTCTATATGCAAACGATTAAAAGAAGTTTCGACTAACAGCATCAAGCTTGATGCACTCCCAGGTTTGACAGCAATTCCAGGTTTGATGCACTCCCAGGTTTGACGAAGGTTTGCGCGAAAGAAGGCATTTGCGTTCGATTTCCCTGCCTAGATATTGTTCTTGCTGAACACGTCGCTAGAAAACAGCAAAAGGTATCGTAATGGCCAACGACGATATTATTAGCCGATTGGTGAGTTTGTGAAGCACCCTGTTAACCTCAGCCCAATGTGTTTGATTTACTTTAGTTTTTGTTTCCATTTTTAGTTTGGTTTTGGCCCCTTGGAAGTATGGCTACATGAGGAAGATGCCGAATACAGTGTGGAGCTGTGCCCATCAGAAATTCGTGTCGATCAACATATCCAGGAAGAAAGAAAACGTCAATGTGATATTGCTGATGTAAGGGAGGAAAAATCACAATTTTTCAAGAATCACGGATAACCAAGTCGGATCGCAAATAGGCTTGGCATATACTCGTTGCAAGGTGTTAGGACGCTTTTTTTTATCGATTCATAATTTCTTATCGTAGTGAGATGTCGTTTGCTGCTGTACTTACTTGGAGGTCTTGGTAAATACTGTACAATGTGCACCAAGAAGGTGAGGGTCGTCTTTTTTTAAAGTAACTTTTATCCCTCTCTTGCTTTTTCCTATGTACTGTACTTACATGGATTTAATTGTTTTTCTAACATGCATGGAAATGATTTTAGTATTTCATAGGTTTGCTTTTAAAGTCGCTAAGCAGGTCTGCGGAACCATCGAAACAAGTTCCTGGAGCAGAACTTCTCATTCACACCTACGCAGCACGGCACCATCAGGCGAGGACTGATCGTTGAGCAAGAACTTCATTATTTGTCTACACTCTTCCCTTGTGCCCTGCCTGGCATTATAGAACCAGCAGACAGTGGTGAGAATCATTTTAATTGTGAGAACTAATGACTGAATCTCTAGTTTACTAAATTGTAAATATACATGAGATAAGACAATATGCCTCAAACCCAGGTTTTCTCATTGTTGCTGTATGGTAGCACAAATTTTTTAGATTCACCTCACAAATCACAATTCCTTAAAAAATTAGGAATTTGTAAAAGTCTGACATGATTCGAACCGGCTCTTATCGTAAGTGGTGTGGGTAATCTGGATGTAGGATTAATTCAAGTATACTTAACAGAATTGGCCTGAAGTCCTGTCACCTTTATCATGTTAAGTGAACAAAGATTGAGATATTGCACCATCCTTTAGAAGAATCTCTGAACTCAACTCGAATTGCCGCACAGCTATTCACGTGCCTTTATGACTTATGACTATGATTTTACTTTCAATAAAGCAGTTACACCGCGCTCAGGCACTGAAAGACATGGAAAAGAGCAGAATATTAGAAACTAGAAAAGTACTAGAACAAGTATTCGTCAAGGAAGAGACAAACCAGGCAAAAAACTAATCGAAAAGTTACAAAATCATGTTTTTGATTGACGATAGAAAGATCCCAAGCTTGCTCTCGGCTATGCCTACTGGTAGCTTGTTCCATAAGGAGATTCCAGAAAAATCAAACGACTGCGTGTAAGCGACAGTATGATGAACAGGAACCACAAGATGGAGAGGATGGACTAATTTCTGGCTGTGACGACGACCAGAATCGACTTGTTTCATGTATTGGTGGGGATAGTTCTGAATTCTATGAAGAAATTTATAAAGCTGGATAAGCTTCAGTTGCTTACGACGGGTTTGAAGAGATTTCCAATCGAGCTTATTCAAAGCAGATTCGTAATGAATAGGCTAGTCATTGAGGCAGCATCGAGCGGCTAGCTTCTGAGCTCTTTCAAGTTCCAGAATATCCTTGGACAGAATAGGGTCCTAACAAAAGGCACCATACTCAAGCTTTGATCTAACACAGGATTGATAAACAGTTCCAAGAATTCTAGAATTCACATACCGTCCGAATTTCCGTTTAAGGGCACCGATCATAGAGCATGCACTTCGGACAGCCTGGCTAACATAAGCAGAAAATTTCATGTCGAAAGAAAATGAAACGCCTAAATATTTGAATCGATCGACTAATTCAATTTGTTGGCCATTCAAACGCAGAGCAGACTGTTCTTGCATTGAGCCACGGAGACGATAAACAACGGATTTTGTTTTGTCGGTATTGAATGCTAGTCCGATTTTTGATATCGTTAAGCTAATAAAATCGATAGCAGGCTGAGCGGTACGAGCCATGTCATCCAGATTTTTCATAGGAACGAGAAGCCGACAATCATCCGCAAAAGCAGCCAAGGAAAAGTCAGGATATCGATATTTGAACTCCACAAGCAGAGGATCCATACAGGCGACGAATAATACAGGCCCAAGCAGGCTGCCTTGAGGGACGCCACTAACCACTGGCAAGTCAGATGAGGCGCAGTCACGAATTGAAACATGCTGGGTTCGATTCGATAAATAGGACTTGATCCGCGCAAGCAACTTGACTGGAACACGATGATGATTTTGGAGTGTCGACAATAAAGAGCAACGGGGAATCTTATCGAAGGCTTTTGCCAAATCGAAATTATCCGCCAGGACGAACATAGAATTAGGACTATCCAACCAATCATAGATCTGTTGCGCAGTAGAAATGAGCGCAGTGTTGGTTCCTCGACGCTTCCAGAACCCATGCTGGTAAGGCGAAATCTGAATAAATTTGTGCAGCAATCTGTCCACATTTTTTTTTCTAATAATTTTGATAAAATCGACAGAAGCGATATCAACCTATAATTACTGATTAACGACTTGTCCCCTGGCTTTGTTATTGGCATATTTTCTGCTGATTTCCGCATCGATGAAAAAATGCCTGATTCAATCGATCTATTGAACAAAGCCGCGAGAGCAGGGAAAAGTGATGGTGCGATGTTCTTCAAAATCGACACAGTGAGACCGTCTTCACCAGGTCCGCTGCGTGACTCGAGTAGACGTATGCAGCTCAAAATGAATTTGCTAGACACTGAATAGTCGAGTTTATCACTAGTGGCCGACGGAAGAGGCTCGAATATACCATAGTCAGTAGAATTAAAATTTCTCGCAAACCGCTCATTTAATGCATTTGAAATAGCAAATGAACCAAAGATAGGGCAGTTCATATCATCGCGTAAAACTGTAGGAATCGATTGATCATGTGTTGATAGTGTCCTGGAAGGGGCCCAAAAGTCGTTAGACGACTGATCATCAGTGAAAGTGCTGACAATGAAATCTCGCTTTGCTTCATAAATTTTCTTTTTACATTTGCGATGCAAATTTTTGAAGATGTACTCATCAGTAAGATTGCCATCTCGCTCCCAACGTTTATATGCCGCATTTTTCTCACGTATAAGGCGAAGCAGGCAATTGCTCATCCAAGGACATCGTTTGTCCATGCAAACCACTCGTTTGGGCACACGCTCGTCTGGAAGTGAGCTTACCAACTGTCGGCAGGCATCATCGACTGTTGAAAACGAGTTTACCAGTTGCTCGAGGTCCAGGGTCGATATGTGATCATTAACTTTAGCCCAGTCCACTCATTTGATCAGCCGAATGGTACGCCTGCTAGGCACTCGTTTCTTTGAAGCGCCCGAGACAAGAATCGATAATGTCGAGTGATCAGAAGTGAAAATTGGTGTCAAAATATTGGTTGAGACGTGCCAGTTTTGATCACCAATTTTTGCCGAGTCCAAATCGATTTGTTTTTCCACGGAGCGGAAACAGTTTGAATAGAATTTCTGAACGCTAACAGCCGATATATGTTTTGCGAGCCATAAGCAGCAAATAATAAATCGATTTTGAAATCACCGATAATAATGAGCTGGTGCAGTTGCGACGAAAAGTACTGCAGCAGATAATCACATAGAACATCAATTGTCTTCCCATCGCGCTTTGGTATGTAAACAATAATGCAAATAAACGAATTTGACTTATAACCCACCTTGAATGGAAGCAGTTCTAAATCCGGAAGCAGTTCTAAATGGAAGCGGTTAAATTCTACATGGAAGCCTTTCTTTCCGACTCCTCGTTTCGTTAAAGACTCATGATGGTGGGAACGTCGCTCTCGTTCTCACTTTCTTCATCCTCGATGATGGTCATATTGTCGTTGGACGAATGACCATGATCCTGATCGCTGAATCGAGTCTTGTGTTCATTCGAATCGCCGAAATGAAATTGAGAACGGAAGTTTGCCATTATTCCCAAATACAGTATTCCGACTGTAAGCGATCGAGGAAGTTATAATATCGGTGACTCACGCCTTTTTCTTTTTTCTGTTCTCAGCAAAAGTCGAGTTCCTCCGTGCGCTTTCCTCCTTAAACTCGCATATACTGCACCGTATTTCCTCAACATTCTCCCCAGGGAGAAATTTTTTCAAATGGGTCCCAGACGGGGGAAACAACCAGAGCGGGTCCAGTTGCCATAAAGACCAAACTTTTTCCAGATGCCATAAAGAAACTATTCTTCACATAGATATCAGTTATAGAAAGATAGACAAAAGCTGAACAATGAAATTAATGATAAATGATGAAAGCTTCCCAACAAGAACCGCTAACTTTGTTTATTTCAATACTTCCCTTCCCATATCAATGCTGTTCATAACCAAATTCAGTTAATATGCACGATATCTTCGTCTTCAACCTTGTCTCCATCATCTGACTCTTCAAGGAAAACATTTCCTATCACGCTACACTCATATCCTTCACATTTTCCACACCTGACGATTTTGTGCGGTAATTCAAATTCGTCCCCGGTCCTGTACAAAACATCCTTTTGGGACCCACCTGCTGGGACCCACATCGGTCGTTTATATGGGCTTCCCAAGGTTTATAAGGTTAGTTCCCCTTGCGTCCAATTCTTTCTGGGGTAAATACAGCCTGAGTCAAATTTGCCCAACTTTTAGTCCCTATCCTGTCACCTCTGGAAATAAATGAATTTACTGTGAAGGATAATTTCTCTTTCGCACAGGAGATCTGCTCTTGCGATGTTGCAAAGAGCAGAATGATGGCCGGCGTCGATGTGGAAAGCCTTTTGACGGATATCCCATTATATGAAACGATCAATATCACCCTCGACAAGCTGTTTCCAACAGGCCAGGAGCAAGTACAAGGTGTCAGTCGGGTGCGCTTCAAATCATTTTTGGAGCTCGCGATGAACGACTGTTTTTTTCTTATTTGATGGGAAATCTTACCAGCAGGTAGACGGGGTTGCCATGGGCAATCCTTCAGGCCCCGTTTTTGCCAAAATTTTTCTAGCCAATCATGAAATTTCATGGCTTCAAAACTGCCCAAAGGGCCACGGCCCAGTTGTCAATCGCAGATATGTGGATGACACTTTCCTTCTTTTGCAATACCGAACAGGCGGATTACACAACCACTCCCTTTGATGCTGCAGCCAACAAGTTTGCTGCGTATCTAAACAAACAGCACAAGAACATGCGCTTCACTGTGGAGCTGGAATCTGATGCCTCTATTTCATTTTTGGGAGTCTCCGTATTGCGATCAGACAAGGGCTTTAGCACCTCAACTTTTCGAAAACCAACTGTAACCAAGCCTGGTAGGCGTAGAAGGGAGGTGAAAAAAAAACTTCGACTGGAGCAGGCAAGTCTTGCGACTATACCTAAGGCTGAAACATCAACCCGAGGGGTTGACGTCTCCCAGCCAGGGGAGAGTATTGATTACTCTCTCCCACTCGTCATGGCCTACCAGGCATGAGGGTTACACAACTTTTACGGGCCTGCACTGTACACCCAGTTTGAAAGTTGCATGCCAATCAGATACAAGAGAGGTCTTTTGCAGATTCTTTTCTACCGTGCTTATCAGCTCTGCTCCGACAATAACCTCCTGCATATCGAGTTCAACAAAATCAAGGATATCATGGCCAAGAATGGATATCCACGCTGGGACAACGTCTTGCGACGCTTTCTGTCAAGTCAGTATCAAGTCCCAGCAGCCAAGAATCGAGACTCGAGCACACTTAGAAAAACGCTTTATCAAGATACCCTTCATTGGCCACCACAGTCTCATCATCCGCCGACGTTTGTACCGACTTTTCCATCACAGATCGATTTTTGCTTCATCTTCACCACGTGCGAAAGAGTTGGTGATCGTTTCAACATCAAAGATCGCCTGCCTCGTTTACTCGCCTCCCACGTTTGTCTATTTGTTCCCTTGTCGTTGCTGTGATGCAACGTATGTTGGAAAGACGATCCGACACTTGGGCGTGAGAATAAGCGAGCACACAAGCACTTCTTTCCGAACGGGAAAACGTGTTCGAGCCACAGCGGATTCGGCTATCTTGGATCGCATGCTTCAAGCGGGACATCACGCTGGCTGTGATGATTTTCGCATCATCGATCGTGCAAATCCCGACAAATTTCTGAAGATCAAAGAAGGCATCCACATTGTGACCAAACTGTGGGGGGGTGTAACAGCATCTCTAATCGTAAGCCTGCCTCTGTTTGACGAGAAAACTTATCTGACCATGAGTGCTCCCTTGAACTTTGGGTCGGAATTCTTGCACTCAGAAACATCACAAATGACAGTAGAAACTATTTGCCAATGGCCACATGGTCACCTCCCTCCGAGTGAAGAATTGGTCATGGACGTACAGTAGGAAAAACCAGCCAGTTTGCGGGGGCCATATGATTTCTCATAAAAACCTGGAGGTGCGCTCTTTAAGTATAGTATGTATGTCCGATTTGCGGTACACGTTATGATATATCTGCTGTCAAAGTTACATAAGTAGTAAAAGAAAAAATGGTTCAGAATTTAAGACCAGACCCTTTTATGAAATCGTAAAAGTCGTTAAAGTTCGGATTAGCATATTATTTTGCGAGTCAGTGCTTGTTTCTTTGATTCTCCTGCAAGATAGTAATGTGGTCACAACCTTAAAGTAAGCATAATCACAGTAAAAAATACGCCCCGATAAACCCTGTCAGAAAACTAGACCCCTCTTTTAAGCAGTTCCGGCGGGTGAGCCGTAACAATATTTCTTTAAATATGGTCGTGGCTTTCTCGGAGTTTGATTTCCCACCGCATTCCCCTGCGTTGGTGTGCAGTGCGTGCGCAGAATTTGTTATACGCAACTATATATTTTGACCTGGACAATTGCCCCCTCGCTTCACTAGCGGAAGGTACGCAAATATGTCTGCAGGCGGCGGGTAATTGCAGGCTGGATTACGGGACAAATCGCTAGAGACTCAGCAACTTAACGCGCTAAATTGGTTTATTTTGGTTTTTGCATTTCAAAAATGACAGGTAAAAAAGTTGATCGAATGAAAGTTTAGCTGCTTGTGGGTAGACGTACCAGGGTTGTGCGGATGTGCTGGGCGTTCAAGACTGGCGGAAGAAGTGTTGTATAGTAGGTGTTCGTTATCCAATATCCGCCCTGATATTTTTGTTTTGTGGGTTGGGTCCGTGCTGCCCTAGTTTCACCCCGGGTGGTCCAATTCCCTTCTCTGCCTGTAGCCTGGCCAGAGTCGTGATAATAAGTAATGCAGTGCCAGGAGCATGCCGCGGCTCCCTGTCCAGGAGCAGCTCCGAGGGGGCATCTTGTGACGATAGCCACAAGACGACATGGTCCTCCGACTGGTGCTCTTTCGACGACCACTTTTCATTCTCCATATAAGTACATGGTTGGCGTCCAAGGCCAGGGTGGGGTTACTGCTTGTAAACCGACCTGTGCTGCTGGGGATTTGAACAGGGGATGAGTGCAGAGCCGATCTCTTCATCCAAAAGGAAATAGAGTGCAGGTAGGTAGGTAGGACTAACGGCTGACGGCATCTGTGTTCCGCCGAAGCAGCTGTTCTGCTTCTTGCCCAAGCTTTAGCATATGCTACCCTAGGCTCACTCCTCATTGTTAGTCTACAGAAAAGGCATTGACGATTGACGACGCTGGTTTCAGATGCTCGCGAGCTTGTGTCTTCCAGGAACTGCATTAAGGCTGCAACTGATTTCAGGTTTTGGCTCAAAAATGATTCTGGGCTTATAATTAGTTTAATTTCTGTGGGCAGCGGCTTTAGCAAAACGGTACCTCAGCATAGTTTAGAGATAGGTCGGGATCGGGATCGGGACTGGGATCGAGATTTTTTGCACTGTTTTGTTTTTGCCTAAATGCCCATTTTCCTCACTGAAGCACACTTTTTGGTCATCCAGGTTTTTCTCAGGCCAATTTTTCAATCATTGTATGCCGCAGGTTTGTAAATTGAGGACGGGAACGTTCGAATTTAGGCCATTGTCAGGAATCGAGATTTAGGCAAGTACAAATTGATCAGTACAATTGCAACTTCGATGCATGTCCAGAACGGCCATCCTAGGCTTACAGCATCGCTATCATTTTCGTCGATTTGAGCTGATATTGCTGTTGCCTCTCCATCGCTACTGCTTCACGACAAATATGATGAATCGGCTTGCACCTAGCGTATTTTTGCCTTATACAGTGAATATGCAGAATCCCGATGCCTCAATGTAGGGATCGGGACTCCGATCCCGATCTTAACTTGATAGTTGTAAGCCTGAGCTAGGGCCAGGCTAAGACTTTGGGTACGCTATATTAGGCCTGCTCAACACGCTAAATCAATCGCAAAGGCCTTTCGTGAAAGCACCTACTCGTTTTTTATCGCTGTATCGCTTTAAAGTTGTCAGGTGCAATTCTAAAAAATTGAATTTCGCGCGTAGGGGCATTTATCCGAGGGGTCAATTATCCGCGACAGCCGCAGCCCCGAAACAAAGAAAGGCCTTTTCTGGTGAATTCTTGGGAACTTTACCAAAATTTCTTTGTTGATATTACAAATGATGAAGATTTTTCAGCAACGTTTTTCTTGATATGAAAGACCTAACTTGGAAACTGTCTTTTTTTGTCAACTGTGATGTGACAGGATTCAATCCGTTTTACAAATCTGGCACCTGGTAACTTTCCGTGACATGTACCTATAGGCCTAAATAGCCTAGAATCTACATTTGATAGTGTCGTACCTACTATAGAAAGTTTTAGGTTTGCATCATGCATAGCTCTGTCCAGGGCAGTGTTTTTTGTTCACTTGTCATGTTTTCTCTCTCGAATCGTGTTCGGAAACCAATAGTTTTTGTGGCAGTATCGGTCCTTTCTCAAGAAAATGATTTCTAAAACTTCAAAAAGATTTTAAGATGGTGCCTATAAAATTTCTTAAAAGCTCCGATTAGATTTTGAAATGAAAAGATAGAAAAGGCTTTTGGCAGTCACCAAAACAAAACATCGCGGTTTATGGGCTTCTTTCGAGAGGCACTGCTATTGTGGCGATTTTATGCCATATAACCGCTGCTTTCACTGAACTTTTAGGAATTATTTGACAATGGGTGATCGAAAGTGCAAAGAATGCGTCGATTTTGTGACATCTGATTTATCAGCGATCAAACGGCACGTCGCTATTGTTCACGGCGAAGGAGCGTATTCAACACTGAAATGCGAAGTGTGTCAAAGAAATTATTACGATTTGGATCATTTTCAAGTTCATGTACGGAAAACACCCATGTGCAAAACGGAATGCTTTAAGGTAAAATTAAGTTGACTTCATGAAACTAAATTTTATAGATAAGTTTCGGCATATTGTCGAGAAATGCAAAATTTAACTGGAAGATATTAAAAAGTAGGCCCGACGATAATATATTTTTATCACATTTAGTACTAATTTAAATTGTTAGTTTCAAAATTCTATCGATAGGAAGTTCAGTATGTAGGAAAACTTGGTTGCTTGATCTTCGTTCTCCGATTGGGTAAGAAATCTTGGCACGTGCGAAGTTTTGATCTAATCGTAAGTTTTAAACGATAGCATAACCTGGTTGGGGTGTAAAGAAGGGGATCTTGGAAACAGGAACAGGACAGGAAAATATAAAAGCAGATCATCATTAGTGACTTTTTGTTTTAGGATAGAGAGTAAAAATGAGAAAAAAAAACTGGTTTCTTCGGCGATAATTTTTTCTCCTGGTAAATCCCGATCAGCTAAGGACATCAGACTTAGTCTGCCTTGCAAAGTGCCTTAAAATTTACAATTCAGATTCTGCATCAAATGAACAGAGTCATTAAAAATCTGCCACAACTTTTGAAAAACAATCCTTTTCCAATTTATGCGGATATGCTCATTGATGCTGAGTTTAACGCTCCGCAGGAACTGCTCTGTCTAATTTCCTTATGTGATCATGATCCACAGAGAAATCGATTATCGCCAGATACGTTTGTTCGGGATTGCAGTAGCTCAGTCCCAACCATAGTCAGGTCGAGGTATATAAAGGGTGCTCTTCTTCACTTTTTTTTTGTTTGCTGTAGATGACCTTTAACCCACCCTGAGCAGCCAGCAAATATGGAGCCAAAAACTGTGTTCCTTTGAATAATTTTTATTACAGTATTTATGATTGCATTCAAAATCAGGCAAACCAGAATCAGAATCAATCACCAATCAGCGAACCATTCTTCCCTCTCTATCAGTTAAATCTTCCGCTAAATTTTCTCCAGGCCTCCTTTCTGTCTGAAACATTCCCATCCTCTCTCCTTCCCCTTCTGAAACATCTCTACTACATTCAGCCCTGGCTTTTCTTTACCCTGATCAGGAATGGGTTTAGGAGAGAGGGGCGATCGAACGATCTATCGGCAGAGAAATTTACAGAAGAGCTATAAAAACTCCTGTTTTTACTCGCTGTACTTTATTGACTAGTTTGGCGGCCTCTGACAGTATCTGTTGTAACATATTTTGTTCTCCTGTTTCTCCACTATTCATTAAGCGCCCGGCCAGGTTGGATCACAAATTCACGCATGGGAAAATTTCGTGTCTTTCATGGGAAGCGATATCACGAGAATGAAAATAGAGCAATTACTCACAATTAGGTTGATGTGGATTGATTAGAACTGAAGGTCAAGGTCGTCTTGAAGTTGAGAAAACTGCATTATCGGTATCGATCTGATATTTTTCACCAGCTTTAAATAGAGATCGAACATTACTGGTTGAAACCTCATTCTCAGTTTTTGCCGAGTTTTAAGGAATTAAAAATGTATTGCCACAATGAACTTTTTCAAAAAGGCTGATGGACAATAACCCTGTATCTCCCTACTTTTGACCCCCAATATGCAATTTACTGAATTTATGAGACCGTTGCGCAGCGCAACAAGTATAGAAGCCGACTTATGAATTTATAGAACCACTTCCCTAGCTTGCTTGAACTAACCATGAAACATTTTCTAGTTGAATGTAATGGCGTTGAAGCCCCGTGTTGAAGAAGCTTTCGAAGCTTTGATCACTGCCCTGTTCGAACCACTGCCAACAGTGGAAGTCTCGTCGTCGCCAGCAAGTGGAAACGTCGAAGAAATTGTACAAATTTCAGCACCTCAACAGCTTACCAGTAAAACGATGGTGAGATCGCAAGATCGTCGCGATAGATTTCCCCCAAAAATTCTGCTCGTAACTTCGCTTGCGCACGAACCTGAACTGTTTGCTACAGAGAGCAGCAGACAGACGACCGAATTTGGATGCCCGAGAGACGAAACTGCGGAAGCAAATGCGATAGGCTCAGGTGTGGAAGTCGAGCAGCAGATCATACCGTCTATACCATTGAAAAAATGGAAAGGACATTCGTCTCTCAAGTCAAAAATTTCAGCAGGATTTCCTAGAAAGCAAACGGCGAGAAGCAATGTGGAAGCAATCTTATTAGGACAAGGGTCGCATCGGAGGAATGACCTTTTCACGGGCACTTCTCATTTCGCAGCTTTCGGAAGCATGGAACCATTCCTGCCCGCAGTGGAAGAGGGAAACGACCATGTGAATGGTGCAGACGACTCGATGAGCTGTGTTCAGGGGTAAGAAAACTTTTCATCTCTGCAAAGACCTATTACATATCCTGACCTGACGCTGGGTTCTAAAAACTCCCCAAAACTTCTGGATTTGGGCGAGTGATAAAAACCAAAAGTCCCCATATCAGATGCTTTTGCCGTAACCTCATCTGCTGTAGACTGTCATAAGCCAAGACTCTTATTATTAGAGAGCTATGCGTAAAGAACGGACGTCCACCAAAAATACGGGATTTTCGACTCCCCAACCCTTATCCGCTTCCCAACTATTTGACCTCGATTCCACGCCCCAACTTTGGGCGTCCGTTTTAGCGGACCTCACTCACCCACTTACAAATTTTGAAAAGTAGATGTCCTTTATGGTTAGCCTTTATCCTAACAGGCGTGATGTGCACTGACGCACAGTCAAGAATTAGCACATACCTAACTGAGCTATTTATCGAGATCAATGTCCTGCGCGGCCGGCTTGGCACTCGTTTACCCATCTTCTTGGTATCGAGCAGCCGGGCTCATCCTGGGTTCAATCGGAAGTGACGGAGCCATAAACCCTCGCTGACCTCGCACGCCAGGCCGTGGGTGACTCACCTCGTATCATCGAGGTGTTCCAAGTGCAGACAGACGCCAAACGAGCAGACAGTTTTGGCTGTCAAGTACCAACAGGTTTATGCCCCACCCACCATCGTCCGAGGGAGCCAGTGTCTTGTCGCGGGTGCCTTCATCATCTCATGTGGTGGCCCTGTGCTCCCAGTGTTGAGATCGCGAGAGGGAAGGAGCTGCGCGGCTGTTCTCACACGGCCTCCTTAGAAGGGCTTGGGGTAGAGGAGGCTTTTATTCTCATGCCCAAGACTTGTGATTGTCCAAACATAGTTGGACTTGAGTGTTTGTGGCTATGACAAATTCTGTGGGATTCCCTACGTGACGCCAGCTGCTAGCTTTGGGCTAGAACAGAGTCCGCTCAAGCCAGCGTTGGCCGATCCGACCCTGAGCCTGAATCCTGATTCCGATTTGATCCAAAGTCTGGATCGCCTCGATCTGATCCCAAATAGGTTTTAGGAGTGGTTGTATAACTTGAGCACTGCCTTCCTCAAACCGTTTCTTGTTCCTTGTGAGCTTGTTTATCATGCAATCAATTGCTCGCCCGATGTCCCAAGCCAGGGACGATCCCACGCTGTCCAGGACACCTCCTTTCAAGTTCTCTTGCTGCACCACAATGAACTCTCAATTGGGCGGCGGCGTAAATGGAGTTCTGGCAGACCTGAGCCTTAAGTGCTCACTGGGCGGTTTAGACCAGCCAGGGACTCGAGAGCAGTTCTCAACCAGCCCAGTCACTCGATCTCACCCTCATGTCTGTACCTGACGTAGGATAGGCAGCCCAGCTGCCTGCACTGGTGGTACAGATACAGTAGATCCATCCACGCCTGTCCCTATCAGGCCTTCTCAAAAAAGCATAGTATCGGAAACCGATCCACCCCTCGGATCAGTCGATTCTGTGACTCAAGTGAGCTGGGAAATTTCGCAGAAAGATCGATGTACCGCTCCAATATCTTATGTTTGATTACTCATGTCGTGTTTTTTAGGCTCGTAGCAAACTCGGACGATCTCCGTCGAGTTTGCGAAGGGATCCTTTTGAGAAGACATCGATATGGTCGAATATTGTGCAAACTTTGCAATGCTACATTCCGAGCATGGGGCAAGTCCATTTATTGTAGCAACCTCATTAACCATGTTCGTTCGCATTTGAAAATCGCAATGTTCAAATGCAAGCTTTGCGAGCACGCTTCGGTCACCTGGACACTATTAAATCATCATTTCGTGAAAATTCATGGCAGCAGCGTCTTAGCAGATGACCAATTCGAGGATACGTCTTCACACCATTATGACAAATTGCTGGAAACTTTCTCAAAATGCTTTGATCACGAATTTTCAGCTTTAAGTCGAAGGAAATCTGGAAGCCAGACTTTCGGTTATTCTCGAAAAGGAAAGCAATTGGAACCGAGCATGACAATGGATGACACCTGCAGCACGCCACAAATTGAGGAGGCGCCTGCTGTTGGCGTTGAAAGTGCGATTTCGATTGAATTTGATGAAACGATGAGCCCACAAACTGACACCGCCCCAAGCACCCCATCTGAATCGATTTATGATGACTCCCTAATTCCTCAGCAGCAAGACGGAGAGTAAGAACACAAATTTTTGTCCTTAATTAATTCATTTGTGATTTTTGCTTTTTTTAGGAAAACATTCGACTTTAAATTACAAAAACGATTTTATTGGGGAAAAGTTAAAGGGCTTATTAAGGATGGGCAATTGGAATGTCAGTTATGCAAGCACAAAATTCATGCTTTACGACGAAGCGGCAGTCGCATGGTGTCCAGTGGCAGCCAGTTCGCATTCCGTCATGCTGCTATCCACATACAATCGAAGTTGTACCAATGCGGATATTGTGACTACAAGAAAAGAGATCGGAAAACGTGCGTTATCCATGTCCAAAAGCGACATCCAGAAAAATCAGTCATGATTATCGATCATTCGGACGAGTGTGCGGAGGAAATCTTGGAAGCTTTTTCAAAATGTTTCGAGAAACGGAATGAAAGTAAAGCGACGACGAGTAAGGGCGACGATCATGGCAAGGGAATTAACGTTATAGCAGTCCCACCAGAGACACCCAAAGAGTAAGGAAAACTGCCTGCTTTTTTGATATTTTTTTCTATTCTCCAAGATATTGTGTTTCAGGGGCAGCAAGAAACTGGCGTTACAAGCACTTGGTCTCAAAAAATATTTCAAGTGCAATATGTGCGATTATAAATCTGATATTGAACTACTGCTTTGGGAGCACAAAAAAGTGGCGCACATTGTAGAACAGGAATTTAATGAATGAAAATGTTTTGAATTTGGTAGTGGCTCGATGAATCACTGATTTCGTTTTGAGCTTGTAAAGTGATGATTTTGTTTGCTTTATGGTGTTATTAACATCGAATTATTCGTACTGCGTTTTGTGTTGTGTTGTATCATTTCATTTCATTGTCAGTGTGCTGTACGTATTTAGTTTGCTACCCCAAAACCTGGAGGGCTCCTTGGGCATTTTTTCAATCAGCCGGACGTGTCAAAGAGTTCTGGCGGCCATAGCGCCATGATGTGGGGGAGACAATCGATGTTCTGAGATTCAGGCCATGCCGTAAGTGATTGAGGCCCCAGGTCCTGATGGTTTTCAATGCGCATGTGTTTGTTGGGTTCCCTACTTCTAGCAAACTGCTGGGTGTTTCGTTTACTGATTGTGTGCCCTTGATGTTATAAGTATACACTGTATTATATCTGTGGCCAGAATACTTGATTGGTGGGTTGATGTGTCACTTGTTTTGCTAGTTTATTTGCCCCATTGGCCGCACTCAGAAGCAGATTGGCTTTCGCAGCGTTGTGAGCGTCCCAGGGCTCGTCGGGTCGGATTAGAAAAGGGCGAAGATAATGCGGGCAGGTGCGGCATGGGGCTTTGGCCTCGTTGGGCCCGTTCAATCATAGTGCCTCTCTGTGGGGAACGTGCAGTCCAGTGCAAGCAGGACTTTAAGGACGAAGACAGGTGGTGATTTTTTTCGTCGCAAGTTCAGCTGATGAGACTTTACACTGATCATGCAGATTCTTCAGCTGCGTACTGCGTAATCTACAAACCTCACACCGCTGAGCAATGGGGTACAGTGGTCTCATGAAGGCTAGTGTACAGTACCGGTACTACATACACAACAGCAAGCCTGTCTTATCTATATATGTGCAACACGCACCATCAACTCTAAGGCGGTGCTGCCCTGGGTCAGAGATTGACCATTAAGAGACAAGGCCGCGGAGAAAAAACTCAAAGTTGCAGTCTCTGACTTTTAGAAGACTAATATCAGTGAAATATCAACCTAACGTTCATTTACCACCGTTTCTGTAAGGATCCATTCCGGTTTTCTATACGAAGCGTTTACTCGTCTCGTATATCTTACCTCATACAGATTGAGGATGGAGAAATGAGGTCACTAAGGAAATCATGCTCTGCGCACAAGAAACTTTCAGACAGGAATGGCATACCACCTTCTGCAAGTGACGTTGCGGGTTTGATGCCGATAAGTGAGATTAGCGCTCGCGATAGAGGTTCTGCCAGTGGCTAGGTGCTGTTGACCAGCGATCAAGCAACTCATTTGTCACTTTGTGCAAAGGTGCGCTGGCAGGTTTTGCTGCGCATTGTTACAGTTTTCGTCCATTTAAACAGACCATCAGCACGCGGCAGGCGCTGCCAGTCCAGTTCCCATCAACTCGCAAGCACGACCTTCAGAGCATAAAGCACTCGACATTCCGTCAGTAGTGTATTCCTATTCCTAAAATTCGTGACGGACTTAAAGAGCAGAGCCGAACTGCAGCAGGAGCCAATTGTGAGGACAAAGTTAGAGGCATGTCGCATATGCCCTGTGGGTGCCCATGCTACCCCGGGTAGACTAGTAACTTAAAAATACTGCGATCCAAATGGATGCTGCTAGATGTGTCGACTCTTCAAAATCTTGAGCTGGACGCCCAAAAAAATGTATAATGGAGGTCCAGGGTACTAGCATAGCCCTCATTTCCGAAGTCCAGAGCTTCTAAAGTGCAGTATAGGTATTTCACGTGATGCAATTGACCTGGCGTCCGCGAATGGCGAATTTCTGTTGCTGCAAAAAGCAGAAGAAGATGCACACGAAGGAGCCAGCGATCGATCGAGGCCAGCCAAAATGGCACTGTGGTATAGTGATGCAAATGACGTCGGTTTTTCAAATTGACTTTGACCTTGACTTTGACATGGGTTCCAAAAAAATTTTTGACTTTGACATTTCTCTTTGAGGGGGTTAAAAAATTGTTTGACTTTGACTTTGACGGGGCAAAAACGCTTAATTTTGGCGGCTCTTGTCCCACCAGGTATCTTGCATGCCGCCCCTCGTTTCCATAGCCTTCGCCCAGTCTGGGGCGGCGGCTGGCTATGTCCGAGCCCGATGACTGCCCAATCTTGTTCAGTCTTCCTTCCGGACTAACATCGGGCTGACGTGCTGGAGTAAACTGCAGTTTTTTGAAACCTTGGAACTTCCACTGGCCAAAGAAGATCCTGTACACATGGTTTATATTGTTTGGTTATGCCAAGCAATGTTCTGAATACAAATTTTTGACAGGTAAGTTTGCAGTGAGTACAGTGTAATCGCGCGGCCAAAGAAGTATGTATATAGCAGGAGCGATCTGTTTTGTGCCATGCCGCGAAGTATTTTTTGTGGGTCAAAAATTTGATAGTTGACTGACTTGACCAATTTTAGCGAGTTTGTGGATAAAACCTTTTGCGGATGGCGACTAGGGATGGGTCGGGATCCCGACATTGAAGCATCGGGATTATGCATATATATGCAGGCGTAAGAACGCTAGATACACTCTGATCGATCGCATCATGTCTTGCCAGAGGAAGCAGAAGATTTTCGATCAGTCATCGTTCCAGGAGACGACAGTTCGGATGCTGAAAGCAGTAGCGATAAAGAGGCAACAGCAAGGCTGACCTTACTGGACGTGTATCGAAACTGCAAATGTACTGATCAATTTCAGTTTATACGAGTATATAATGATTAATCGACCTGAGAAAAAGATAAAAAAACTCGATGCCTGAATAGTGTGCTTTAGTGAGGAAAATAGGCTCGCCTCATTGGCAAAAAGACAGAAAAATGCAAAAACACTCCCAATCCCGATCGGGATCGCCCTGATCCTGATCTATCCCTAATGATGAAATTTTACTGTGCAGATCGCTAGAGTGGAAAGATGGCACAAATGAGATGTTGCGAAGCTGCACCGCTGTGAGACTTCTCCGAATCAGTCTAACCTGCACATGCATCAGGCAAGTATCGTCATGAAACCAGTCTTCGAATAAACTGGCATATGACATGTGGAATGATATTTTTGGCGTGAGCATTGGTGTAGTGTTCGAGTAAAGCTCTGATCCGAACGGTCGTCCTCCTGAGTCCTCTAATTACACTTGGCGAGCCTAGGCAAGAGCTGGCGGAACCCTGCTGCCTTGCTGCATTATTCTGATCATACTTATTTGACATAGCACATTTCCGTGAGAATAAGGTGGTAAGTAAGTCGCTGGGCTGCTTCCTCCTTAGCCGCCGCGGCTACGCGGAAATTAAGACTGAGCGAGCCGCTGGGAAGAGTAGAGAAAAGAAAAGGTAGCGCAAAGGCGCAAAAAAGAAAAGTTCAAGTGGAACTAAGACAGAGGCCCAAAAGGAGCCAAGCGAAAAATAAAGAGGAGTTGAAAGGTAGAATTGAGAGGCACAGGCAGAAAGGGCAAAGCCAGAATCAAAAAAAAGAAGAGCACAGTAGATTTTTGAGAGGCACAGGCGAAAAGGGCAAAGGCAAAATCAAAAGAAAAGAAAAAAGAAGAGTACAATAGATTTGTGAGGTATAGAAATCAGAGATTAGAGTCGTGAAAGCTGCCAAAAGTGCTGTGAACAGAAAGCATTGTATTGAAGTAAGGTCATGCAACTACTGTGAATTCCCCACGGCTGAACGAAGAGAAACTGAATCTGAGGAGTTCAAACGGATCACTCCAGAACATGGCTTAAGCGTCTACTACACGCTGTGCATTATTGAAGGGGCCTCCCCAAGTTATAGCAAAATGTTGTTGCGACCATTCTCGGCGTAGCATCTGTTATCGCCGTTGCCTTTTTGTGTGTGCGCAACCGCATCTGGAAAAAGTGCAAATGCCAAAAAAGAGGACAAGGACGCAAGAGAGATCACACGAAGCCATCAGGGCCAGAAGTACTACCAAAAGAGCATGTGCCGCTAGACAAGAACCCGAGTTCTGGTTTATTGCCATCTGAGCCGACATGTCCAGAACCAGCCAGAGCACAACCGCTTTTTGTGCTACATACTGACGAGGCAAAAGATGTGAGTCCATTAGCCGATTGGAATCAGCCTAGGAGTTTTGTTGTGACCATTGCCGCTTGGGGGCGTCTGGAATTCTTGGGGTGTGGCTAGGGTAGTAGGTAAGGAGGAGCCAGGGCGGTATAAGAGCAGGCCGCCGGGAGAGATCAGTGCTCTCTCTTGCTTGTTTTCACTCGATTCGGTCCCATCTGGTTTGTTCTGAATTTGTGGGGAGCCACCCATTGTGTTGTCCACCCCATTGGCAGAGCTGTGGGGCAGGCCAGGCGCCATTCAGGGACTTCGATTAGCACACTCTCAAAGAGCCTCTGCGGTCGTCGTTTCCTTTGGAAAAGTTCAGGAGTTGACTCCGGGGCAGGTACTTGGTTTGTCTGCGGATTTGCTCGTGGGTAATATCTGGACTGTTGAGACATGGTCGTGCATTGTTGTGCTTCGTAATGGATCTTTTGGTGTTGACTGAGTCTTTACTGCGCCATCGACCATGGAACTGTTCGCCAGCGTAGGCGTCTCAGGACTGGGTGGATTCGACCGGCAGCCAGCCTAGTGTATGATTGCACGGAGCAGTTGCAGGCACCCTTGGGAGGAGCGGCAAACACGTCTGAGGGGTTTGTTGAGGAGTCGGGGTCTTAGTGATCGACACTCTGCAGGAATACGCCTTGCTACCGGGCTCGGAGCTATTGAAGACCTTAGACCACTCGCTTGTAAGATCGGGCCGAGCCTGCTGGTACGAGAGCGAAGAATATCTGTCACGCTTGTTCGAACAACAACATTACCTACATCACTAATAACATTTTGCAACTTTGGTCCCTCGGACATCTGTTACTGCGGAAAGCTGCTCCTAGAGACCAGGAAACTATTTTCCAAGTCACCTTGAGGGACGTCGAAGCATATGAGACACCCTGGAGTTTGATCACTGCCGATAGGAAATCGCTTTCCCAATATCGAAGTGGCTGCACAAAAACCGTACCATCCCGTGTCAGCCTTTAATAGACTAATTGGACGAATGAGTCGTATCGAGAGAAACAGCGTGGTACAATTATCTTACTTATTTATCGTATCTATATTTGACGATACTTAGGAACATATTAGCCAAGAGTTTGAATTTTCCTGACCTAACCCATAATAGTTATAACCTGTTTTCTTTGGGAATATACACGCCTGCCGCGTTAAAGAATAGTCCGCGTGTACATTCCCAAAGAAAACAGATAATATGCATATATTAATATTATAGCCTTGCAATGGGGTCATAGCTTTCTGAGCCATGGGAGAGTGTAGTACGAGGTACTAGATGAAAGGTTATGGTTGGAATGTGCCTTGGGTAGGAAAGATCAGGATGGCGTGAGAAGATTGTTGTTTGGGCGAGGTTGGAATAGCATACTAGGTACTCTGGTGTAATCAATGGCGCGAACTTATGAGCATGGGGGCAGTGTTGAAGTAAAGCTCTGATCCGAACGGTCGTCCTCCGGAGTCCTCTGATTACAGTTGGATTTTGAAGGGATTCCAACTTTGACATTGACGTCTATTGCAACACTACTGTGGAACGAAAGACATCCAACAAGTTGCCGAGAAATGAGAGCACGGCATCCAAGCGTAACAGATTATTCAAAAAATTGCTCAGATTCTGGATGTCGTAGGATTATGGGCGTCCATTGTGCATCCGTTTGCATCAGCTATTTTAAATCTCTCCTTCAAGAGAGCGGGCTAAAATTATCAGCGAAATGCCATCTTTTAGTCGCCCCTGAGGGAGTTACTGTCACTGTTACTCATAACATGTTATGATTATGTGTGTGCTCAATCTTGAACCGGGCCATAACTGATTTACCTCATTTTGTTCATGTACTCTTCAACTTGAATGCAAGCAAACGTGGAAAAGCACACCAGATGCAAAATTTCGACTAGGCACATTTCATCATTCGAGTAAAAACAACCAGTACCTGAGCATCAATCGGGTCATACTGTCGTTCCTGCTCATTTGTTTCCAGCCCGCCTTTTTTCGAGCGTGTATGTAATAGTTTTTATCTTATAGTCTTTGGTTTCGGTATTCTCTAAAATAGTTGGTAAATATTTAATTTTCAGCTGTTTCTGCGCCCAGCAGCCCTCCGATAGTTTCGTGATTAACCTTTGCTTCTTAGGTTTGCTCTTGTCATGTTCGAAATGGACGATCACAACGTAATGCGAGAATGCATATTGTGTGCTCAGTTTCGATCATCAGTTCGTAAAGATATGGAGCGTCATATCGCAATCGTACATCACACCCAGCCAGTTTTCTCGACCTGGCGATGCGGCAAATGCCAAAATCTGTTTTATGATTTCGATCACTTTCTGGAACATACTAGAAGACCGGCAGTCGAATGTGGAGACGGGTGGATGATGGTAAGGAGTTTAGTCGACTGCAGCCACGGGAGAGGTCATAAGGCGTCTCACACCCCATTTCTCCTTCTATGTAAGTTCCATGTATGCACAGTCGACCTCTGATAATTGCAACCGCATCAGACGCCAAAAAGAATTGCAAGTGCACGAGGTTGCAATTATGGAAAGTTCAGTAGCAGTTTTTAAAAATGTTTACAATTATGCAAATTTTATTGATAAACATAGCAGAAACTTGTATTGACGCTTTAGAAATGTTTCCGAAACATAGCTGTGAAACATATCATTTTCAGTTTCATTGGCTGGGTTATAGATCCTGAAAATTCTCGCCAAGCGCTCTTGCTGCTAGCAAAGTCAGCAATTCTTCAATGATGCTGCAAAATTCCTATGTTCTTATCCCCTGCCAGTCGTGGCTGAATTTGGTGTAATACAGCCGGGTCCGTCATACTGGAGGAAGTGACTGGTGGCTTTTGCGCCATGGCAAAAACCCAGGGCAGCCTACCACGTCTTCTGACCTGGTCCATCGCTGAAACGTCACCCCCAGCTCCCAGTTCTGTGCAGAATATCGATTGCCAGTCGAGCCTCTAGAGTGGGTTCAGGTCAGTGGACACGATGGATCCATGTGGGTTCTTTCCAATCACCTTATATTTCAAACAGCATTTTTCCAGAGCAGGCTACTGTGGAACTATTCGGCTAATCCTGCCTAGTTCTTGATTTGAAACGACACTAATCTGCCTTCTATGTCTGGCCATTAGTATCTTGTGCTGGTCCTAACCTTGTTAGTGATCGTTGTCGCCGTGGTAAGCGGTTGTCTCTCTAATACTTGCCTGGTCTGCCCTCTTTCCTCGTGCCAAAGTGGGCAAGGTCTGAATTTCTGGACGAAATCAACTGAACTGCTACTGTAAAAGTAAAATTGCAATTAAACGAGGTAACATACGCTTTTTGATGTTGAAAAGCGTTGCGCATCAAGTTGCAAATATCCGAAGTTGAAATACACGTAACACAGCTGAAAAAATCGGGGAATGGGGAGTCGGTGCAATTATCCGAGGTCTTGACAGATACATAGATTGATAGATACATAGATCAACATTTGATGGGCACGTAGTGAAAAAGTGAAAAAAATTATATATTTTCTCGTGATTTCCAGAGTAAGCAGCCCAAACCGCTCTTATGCCATGAGTGAACTCTGCTCAGTGTGAGCCTTGCATCGTACTGCATGCAATTGCGTGAGCACACGGTTTGGGGCAGAAATATTCATTAGACATACTGGGTCTCACGTAAGTCTCGCCGTCCCCTTCTAGCAGAGGCATAAGTTTTAAGTCTGGCAGTTAGAAGAAAGAAGGTTAGAAATTCTTGTAAAAGAATAGTTGTGGGGATGACATGAATTCGATCAAAAACCTTAGGTTGGATGGAGTCCTTGCTAACGTTAATGGGATAGTTCAACCTTTTTTCTTTCTAGCTGAGACAAGAACCACCAATGAACAACGCTGAACTTGCGCTGGATACTTTGGTCAAGAACATCATGGTTCCAGTCATTGTCCAAACTCCTTCTAGCACAGTTTCCTTCTACTCACCCGCTTCGAGCTCTTCAAACAAAATCTCTGTCACTGACGTCCGTTCTGTCCAATTATTATCGAATTCCACAATGACTGCGCCAGTGGAAAGCTCAGATTCGACTCTAGCTTCAGTGCTTCAACAGGCGGTTCCGCAGCAGAATTGTCGAGATACTACTTCGAAGTCGACCGATGACCGAAACGGGTCAGGTGCGCCGAATACTACACCAGGGGCAGAAGAAATAAATGCATCGAAGACTGGGTTTGCTGAAGGTGTGGACAACACGGGTAAAGAAAAGCGCACGCATTCGTCAGGTGGTAGCACGAGACGAAGAAGGTAAGTCATAAATTTTGTCGAGGGACATTTTTCGGAGCCCAAAATTTGAGTGAACCGTCCTATAGGACAAGCTTTCGGTGCAGGGGGTGTGCCTCAGAGGACAACAATAGTGTTGTCAGGGTGATCCAAGTTAAGTGCCTGTCGAACGATAGAATGGCTTAAAGGCCACGTACCTTTGTGTGAGGAAACTGGTGCCCAGTCAACGATGCAGCCCCTGTGTGTAGCCTGGAGGTGCACACTGCGTAGGCAAAACGAGGTTGTCAAATGGCTACTTAGTCTCCAGATACACATTGCTTTTTACAAACAGGTTGAACGTTTGGGTTGACTCTAACAGCTCCTTTTAAAACTGACAGCTCTTTCAGGCAACTTGTTAATATTAGGCAGCTTGTCCTGTCTTCGCCAGCCCCTCTTCCTTGTCCGATTTTGTTCAAAATCCCTCAACCCCTCCCCTTCCATGATGATATCTAGGCTTCAGCTGTGCATGTTTGTTAAACCTGATAGCTCGCCGGTACACCGCACATGCCAGTTACTGGAACACTGCATGATAGACAAGTTCTGGTAGGAGGAACTCATAAATGCAGCAGACTTGTAGAACGGTTAGCTACACCACTATCCGCATACACATCGCACCCTCTGGACTCGATATCTTTCTTTGTACAGTAGAAAGAAGACCTCTTCGTTTGAGTCCTTAGTCATGACATGAGTGGTTTTTGCTTTGTGTCTGCTAATGGCAATCCCATCGATGGTCCCTCTGGCAGTCTATCGTCTATGCTGTACGGCTGTCGCGTTTCAGTCACGAACACCTTTGAAAATAATGGTATGATGTTATCAGTCTTTTCCCCATCCAGCAAATGGGCGACGTAATCATCGATATGAATCAGCGATGTCAGGATATGAGCTTTTTCAATTCTCATTACTCGTGTACCTTACTCGTTCTGGATATCTCACTCTTCTCTGTCTTACTGTTCCAGGCTCATCGAAAGTTACTTGAATCATCGCTAAAAGGCTCTGTCGTCCAGATGTTTTTTGGAAAAAAGTAGCAAATGCAGGTTCTTTACATATTCTCCGTTACCTCTTTATCTTGCAAATAGAACTTGAAGCCTGATTGTGAGAAAAGGAGGTTTATGAGGACACTGGTAATTTCCAAGCAGCTGCCGCACTTTTGCCAGGCTCGTAATTATTTTTTGACAGTGGAAGAGGCTATAGTTTGAAAAGGCCGGACACAAAAGACAAATCTGGAGAAAGTTCTTTTGACAATGAGACTATTTTTGGTCCTTCTGGGTCTTGATTTCCGCCAATACTCCAACGAGAGCTCATTCAGCTGCGTCGGGTAGTAAATCTAAATTGTCGGCTAGCTTGCGCTGCAAAAGTGATTAATAATTTACTGTCATTCTCAAAGAGCATACGACAGTCGTAGACCCCGATTTGATCTTGTTTTAAATAAATTTATTTTCAGTCGCCTCTCTCAACATGACTTTCAATTACGTGATTGCGCTAAGAAACTCGTTCGTGATCGTTCGCAAGTACGATGCAAAATAGCAAACTGCAAAACTTACATCGTCGGTCGTAATATTGATAATGTGTTGGACCATGTTAAACGACACACCTTATTGCCAATATTTCAGTGCAAACTGTGCGCAAGCACTGAAAGTAGTGCCTCAGCCATGCGAGGCCATGTTATTCGTACCCATGGCGTCGCTGGGTCGTCCGCCTATTTTAATGATTTCACCAGCCAATATACTCAACCGATTTTAGAATGGTTACAAAACTGTTTTGGCGATGAACTTAAAAACGAATCGAAAGAGTTCGAGGACGAAGATAATAATTTTAACTCGAGCAAAATTTTATCTCCAAACACTAATCGACGCAATGTGAAAAGGGTCAGTTACGTGGAGCAATCTAGATTCGCTCCCAAGAAGAGTCCAGTGAAGAAAATGGATGAGATTGTAAGTGCCACTGCTTTTAACAGTGGCTATAAAAAGGCAAATTGTCACAATGGAACCAATGATAGCGTTTCACGTACGTCAAAAAAGAAGCGCGTATCAAATAGACGTATGAATGCGATGGCAACAGTAAAGCGAGCTGCGGCTACTGCCCCCCGAAAATGGTAAGTTCAGAAATATGTTTTTAATTACAAAAATGATGCTGACCAAATTTTCCCATAAGGCAACTTCCACACAAGTCATAATTTTCGAGCTGTTGCAAAAAATAGCTGTTGCAAAAAATAATTCTGTAGTAAAGATGTTTTCTCTAAGCCTATCGCTTCTGGGGTAGACAAAACGTGCACTCACTTTGTCAGAGGATCATAAAACTGTTTTTCACTTTCCAGGCGGACAACGTCGCGTCATAGAAGGCAATCATTCGCCTACCACATGGTTACAAGGACCGCAATTTCTGGCTGCGTTTTATGCCAACTATGCAAAAAATCGATCAGTATAAATTCAAGTGGAGTGCACCACCATACGACTAGCATGAATAATCCTATCGATCATGCCTTGGAGCATATCGCCAAGCCATCTTATCAGTGCCGATTCTGCCCGATATTTGAACATACTCATGCTGGTATGGCTAGCCATTTGCAAAAAGTACATGCTCAATCCGTTATCCAGCCTGAGTTCTACGTTGATCGCACTGACAATTTCCATGCCGAGGTCATCGCTAAATTGAGAGAATGTTTTGGTCGAGACCGAAGGAGATCAGATTTTTTCCCTAAACGTGGTATTGATCAATATCAATCAACGGAGACGTGTCAGAATTCCACGAAATATGATCAGACTGTGGCGTCTGCTCCAAATGTAGGCGGGAAAGGTTCAAATATTTCCAAGCATTTCAATAAGAAGTTGAAAATTCAGTCGAATATTTTTGGTAAGCAGTTTTCTTGCGATCATTGCATTTTTACGACAAAAAATCAAATGCTTTTTTTGGGTCATGTGAAACGAAGACATCCAGCATTATAACTGGTGATTTCTCGGTTTTTTTTTATGGTAAATATTCTTTTTTGCCAGGATTTGGTTGGTGACTATAGCCTCAGTTGCATGGGAAGTAGTACTTTTCTTTTTTGCACGATTTTTAGTTTTCCTCATTATATGAAGCAGCTCAATAATTTTTTCCCACCTTGGTTTTTTGAGGGGCAGTTTTTTGGCAGCAGAGTCCTTAAAGTTTATAAATTCTTATAAATCTCTTTTTTTTCTATGCTCCACCCCAGCCTCAGTAAGCGGGTTTTCGCATATGCTGCATTATGTTAGGAGCGCCAATGCATTCCTTGCATTTCTTCTTTCGGTTGTCCTCTTCAGTTTGCGACTGTTGATTCCAATGTTTTGATTTTTGACTTTGGTATGCTGTGTACGTAATGTTTCTTTTGCGATTAGGTTAAAAAACCAGTGATTCGGCTATTGTCATCAATGATAAGGTATTTTGAGAAATTTTTGCCTGGGCAAACTTTGTAGTCTCATTTGTTTCACAAGTTAGTAAACCCGCTTATTTTGGAGTTTTATTTCATCGCCAATCCAGTAAGGGGTCTCATACTGTCACTGCACTGCTTGAAGAAACGTCATGAAATTTGTGTGATATTAGTGTCCTAATAGGACAAATATAAGTATCAACCAGCAGAATACTTTGAATCTTTATCTTTGCATTCTAAGAGACAAAATTTCATTTGTTGCGCTCACAAGGAATTCTACTGGACTGTTAAGTTTGTCCCAGTGTTGAGACAGGTGTCGAATTGAACCCTGTAGCCGAGTTGGCTATTTGGAGATAATTCCAGCCATACTCTGCAAGCATGCACTGGTTAGAGACCCGGTGGCTCAGTCGGTTAAGGCGTTGATCCCGCATTGCTTGGGCCAGCAACCCTGACTGGGAGGCCGCAGTTCTGCTACGACTGAGGATGGCAGTTTAGTAAGCCCATTCTCAGAGTGAAAACTGACTTTCGACGGCGATTTAGTAAGTCCATCGCTGGCCTTGCACACCTAGGTCTTGGCGACTCACCCGGTACAGTAAGCGGCGGACGCCTAACCAGTAGAGAATCAGGAAACTGTTCCCCGAACACCAGTCGGGAAGGTCCCTCCCTTATCACTCAGTATCATCCTGGGAGGGGCGGCCGCGGTGGTGCAGCGGTTCGGCATTCGTCTCTCCGTATTGCTTGGGAGCGAGTGGCTGGACTCGTCCCGGGTTCGATCCCTGGTGATGGAGGTCGGTTTGCGAACCATAAACCCTCGCTGACCCAACACGCCAGGCCTCGGGTGCTCACCCGGTACCGCCGAGGTGTTCCGAGTGGAGAGACGGACGCCAAACGAGTAGACAGTCTCGGGTGTCGAGCACCGACAGGGTTCAAAGCACGCCCGCCATCGTACGAGGAAGTCGGTGTCCTGTGTAGGATACCCTCGCGTGGAGGTGCTCCTAGTGGAGACACGCAGAGGGAAGCTTGTGTGTGTTGGTCCCCGCACAGCGTTGCTTATAAGGTTTGACTGTTGGCCGGCTAATGGCAAAACGGGTTTCGGCCCACAAAAAAACAAAAATCATCCTGGGAGGCTCGTGGTGGGACAGGATGCTCTCGTGTGGAGGTGCTCTTAGTGGAGACGCACACAGGGAAGCTGCCGTGAGAGCTGGTCACCTCACGGCCTCGCTTATCATATCAAGACTGCTGGCCGGCTATAAGCAAAACGGGTTGGAATTCCCGTGGGGAACTAGGGCGACACGAGGCTAAAGCCACGAAAAATTTGGAAAAAACATGGACTGGTTGGTCAAAAAGTTTTTGTCTGTCATAACAATCCGTCGGGAAGAGTTAATCGACGGAACACACCCGCACTGCACCTGATTTTTTCTAGATATGGCTATAACTTGATCACAAAATTTGATCCTCGTCTTCTTTCCTATAACAAGAAATTGTGGTTCTTGGATTTCAAAACCAGCTCAAGGGATAATGTAATTTGACAGCTTATTCACTTCCGTAGTTTATGTACAGCAAACTTGCAAAAAATCGCCCAGATCTGCTCAGCGATTCGAAAGATACTGTATCGATCAGCCTTATCTGCCTCATCGTCAGGTGCACATACCCTCTCACTGACGAGGACTGCTACCAGAATGTTCTGTTTTTCCCATTGTTGAGACAGGTGTCAAAATAGGGCTGTGACTAGGGAAAGCGGTGCAAAACTTTTGACGGCCGCACGAAGTTCTGGTCAAGCATGACAAGCCATCCTAGTGACCAGCAGCATTGGAACTTTTCGGATCAACTTAATGTACCTGCGCTTCAGATTGCAGGTGCCAGGAGTCAGTTGTTGCGCAGGTACATTAAGTTGATCCAAAAAGTTCCAATTCTGCTGGTCACTAGGATGGCTTGCCATCTATAAAGGTCGACCGCAGCCTAAGGGGGAGGGGTAGCGGCCAACGGTCGACCGCCACAAATTTTTAAACTTCTGGTGTCAAAAAAACACCTTTTATCTTCACCTGTAGCGCGCGCTCAAACCTTCAAAACCTTTTCTTTTCTCTTTTCCTTTGTCGTTGATTCTCGATAATGCAATTTCGGATTAATCAGGACTCTTATTTCCAACTGGAATGGCATCTGTCCGAAAGGGAAAAGTTAGGAGGCAGTGGCTCAGCTGGTAAGGCGTTGATCCGCCTTTCTGGCCCGCAACCCTGACTGGGAGGCTAAGGGATCGGAATTTTTTGTTTGAGTCGTTCATGGTTTGCATACACGAAGGAGATAAGTCTATTTCCCTCACTAAAGCACACTTTAGTCATCCAGCTTTTTTAAGCTTTTTTTCAGGTCGAGTTTCAGTCATTATAAATAAGCTGAAATTGGTGAGTACATTCGCAGTTTCGATTCGCGTCCAGCAAGGTCAGCCAGGCTAAGTGAAATCAGTGTTGCTATCATTGTCGATTTGAGCCGATGTTGCTGTTTGCTCTTCATCGCAGATATGATGGCTTAATGTGTACCATGCTTATGCATATCATAATTATATGCAGAATCCCGATGTCTCAATGTCAGGACCGGGATTGGGATCCCAGCCTATCCCTGGTCACCTCACAGCCTAGCTTATCATATCATGACTGCTCGGCAGCTAGTATGATTGCAAGTCCCATGGAGATCTGGGCCGGTGTCGCGTAAGAAAGTGGCCGGGCGGACGCTTTTCGACATCGTTATGTGTCCGGCGGACGCATTACGATGGGGTCACAGTCAGTTGTTGCGCAGGTACATTAAGTTGATCCAAAAAGTTCCAATTCTGCTGGTCACTAGGATGGCTGTCGTAATAAGTCCGGGGTCATCGAAATGTGTCCGCTTGCTAAATTAGGGAACTCAAACGAAGGACACGCCAAAAGCCTCACAGAAAAGGTCGAATTATAATAGAGCAAAGGCATAGCCAAATTGCACTGAACGGGCGAGGGTAAAAAAATCGAGATTTCGTGCGGTCGACCTTTATGGATCGCCCCAATTTTTGCTTGTCACTCCCATGGCTTGTCATGCTTGACCAGAACTTCGTGCGGCCATCAAAATTTTTGCATCGTTTTCCCCAGTCACAACCTTCATTTTGACACCTGTCTCAGCACTGAGAAAAACTGGACATTCTTGTAGCACTCCTGGTCAGTGAGAGGGTATGTGCACCTGACGATGAGGCAGGTGGCAAATAAAATCCTTGACTCGCCCTAGGGCTATCCAGGGCTGACCAGAGGACGGCTCAAGCCACAGGAGCCTACCACGCAGTCCACGACGCCTTGCGATATCGTTTACTAGCCACCACACCACAATGGCCGTGTAGACTCACAATTCGGGGAGCAGCCGCACGTGCCGGCCGTCGAAGGGGTTCTGACGGACCTGAGCTTAAAGTGCTCATAGAGCAAGTTCAGACCAGCAACTCTGGACTAGTTCTCTCCCGATGCCTCAACCAGACCAGTCACTCGACCTCGACCTCGCTCTCGGTCTCGTGCTGGCCCTGACTTGGGAGAGGCAGACCGGTTCCCTGAACCAGAGCATGAATAGGCCAGAGGGCATAGTCCATGCCTATTACACAAAGTACAGTCGAGTTCACTTATAGTCACACCGGATATTATCACAGGTTTTCAAAGTCCCGAATTTCTTCCCTATACTTTTCGTGCATTTTGGGTTCGCTTATTATAACGCTGAATTTGGCTTAGTCCGTTTATTGTCACATAAATTTATTTGCCAAGCGGAATAAGTGTAAGAAAAGAGTCACATTTACGCCCTAAGCTGTCTGAAACTAGTGCAAAGTCGTCAAAAACTAGGATTTCTCGCAAGAAAGCGCGTGCATGGATGCGCATGGGATCTTTATGCTTCAGCTTTGATCTGATGGGCTCCCAAAATTTGGATTTATTTGGTTACAAAAACTTTTGAAAAAGCGGAATATATGGGAATAATAAGAAATGGCGATAAAACGCGCAAATGTAAAGTTTTGGCCATTTTTGATTGTACTTCAGTTTTAGTCACAGTCCGGATATTGTCACATTTTCTTCCCGTCCGGAGCTGGTGATACTAAGCGGACTCGACTGTATACAAATCCATATTTTTGTTACCTCCCAAGCAGATTTGCTATGTAAAATACTGATGCTCGCTCATCGATACACTTTCTTTGGAATCACTGAGCAGATCTGGGCGATTTTATATTTTATATTATTATGTTTAAATTATGCTGACTCCTTTTCAACATGGAGCTCGCTCTGAAACTCCACTTGGCGCTAACGTAGCAGGTATAGATAGGTCTGGAATTATCTCCGAATTGCCAGTTTACTCGGCCATCACAATACGGTATGTAGGGACTTAAGAAGATCGTAGCCACGTAGAAGCTCGACTGGCAATCGATACCTGCGTACAGGCGGCAGCTGGGAGCCATGAACTAGGTCGGAAGACCGGTTGGTGTCCTGGGTTCTTAGCGTTGTGCAAAAGCTCCACTGGTCAGTTTCTCCAGCAAAAAAGACCCAGCCGCACTACAACAAAAAGAAAGTGCACCTGGCAAGAGTTGTGTGTTGCTGTATTTTGTTTTTTTTTCTACGCATGAATGTCATAAGACTGAGAATTTCAGCAGGGGCTCAACCATGATTAGCATCACCCTACTGGAACTGTTTATTCGCGTCTCAGCACTTCACTGGGCCATCTGCTTCTGCTTCGTACACTTTACTTCATACAAAGTGAGGCACGGGTGCGAATGGAGAAATGAACACAAAGATAAGCGTCCGCTGCGGACAAAAAGGTTTCATATTAGCATCTCCTTTCTGGACACTGTGGAAGTCTTGTACCGTAGGAACTGTTTACTCACCTCACAACACTTCAAGGCGACACCCGCCCTTTACACTGTACCTCATGCATTGTCAGTACAGTTGTAGACCTGTTGCATCGAGGAATGAGGACAGAATGCACAAAAAAAGGAAATAAATATGAGGAGGGAAGTATCCCTTGCATGCAAAATAGCTTTCAGGGAGAAACACCATCCTTAATGCCAGTGATAGCGCGCGTAATTAAGGGTCTTCACGTGGCCAGACAGAGCGCTATGACTCTAGGTCGCAAACACTGATCGTGAGACACAGACAATCAAACGCGGCCGTAGAAAGATTGTGTACAGTATTACCTGGTCGCCTGTCTCACTTGACCGTCTTTCTCACTTGACCAACTGTCTCAGGTGGCCGTCTAACGTATGACTGATTTTTAGAGGTGACCGACTAATGTGAGTTGGCCGCCTGTCTCGCTTGGCCGACTATAAATACTCCAGCAATTCAGGCAATCGAAGGCAAGCAATCGAAGAATCAGCAGAAAAAAAACCACATGGGGCAGGTATGTGATGAGCATTAGAATATAGAATGTCCAGATAATACCATTCCTCTCGACGAATGGCGGCGTGTCTGCTCGAATTAAGTATGGGACCGGTGACCGATGACGATGGACTTGAAAATCACTTGCGGCATAGCCCCACTTGGGACAATTTCTCCTGCGGTGAACATGGCAGGAAGGATTTGTCACAGAGTACAAAAATGATTACTTGCCAATTAAAGAATGGGTTCACCTGATCAAAGTCTTAAGCTGGAAGTATAGTTCGATGCGATGCGTCAAATAAGCTTGCGATGCGACGTTTTAGGCACTTTTTTACATTGTCAGTTGACCCAAAAGCGTCGCATCGCACGCTTATTTGACGCATCGCATCGAACTATACTTCGGGCTTTACACGCCCATGTGTGTATCATTTTAGCCTTTTAAAATTGACAGTACATAAGCCTGAGTTCAAGACTTTTGGGACATTCAAGAGCAGCCAAGATAGAAGCACTGGCAAACTTTATCAGCTGAGATCACGTAAACAAATGAACCAAATATGAAAGAGGGACGCCTAAGGTCATATATGCACAACTAGTTGGAAGATAAGGTCAAGCCTGGAACTGTTAAAAAAGGTGCAAGGATGCAGGAACTGCGCCGTATTGTCTGCGCCCTAATGTCAGTCCACCCCCAGACAGCAATCCTAGCTATTCCTAGCCATTTTGTGCGAAGATACGCTGTCTCGTGCAAAAAGGTCTTGGTACAGACTTTCTTGGAAATTGCATTGTTGGTATGGATTTGGCATTACACACCCATTACAGCTTCCTTCCAAACAGGATTATTTTTCGTACTATCTCTCGGAGCACTGTGAATAACGGAGTCGTCCAGATCAATAAATCCGCCTACAGTGAACAAAATATATGGATCGTTTAGACACCGAAAAATGAGTTTTCTCACCCTTTTTTACCACAAGCAAAACCAGGGAAGATACAGGCTAGCCGCTTGGTATTAGGCATTTCTTGATCGCTTGCGCATTTTTATCACATCTTTCGCCATGGCAATCGCTGCGATCAACACATCTCTTTGGATATGGAACGCACCCTAATTTTAAAAGTATGCATTATCTACTGGTTGGCAGCTAAAATTAATCGGGAAAAATTGCTAAGCTAGAAAATTGATCGTCAGAAATTGTCTCCTCGTGGCTCCTAACGTTACTTGATTATAACTTCGGGTACTGCTGTAGTTAGTGACCTGCAAGGTCGCTAGCCATGTACGGTAGGTGTCTACAGCAGAGCAGAAGTCACTTCTCTTGTCTCGTGGGTGGTAAGTCAGTGTATTTTCTTCGCCTAAACAATCCTTACTTTACTGGGTCAATGGTGAGGGCTTTCATTTTTGTAGATACGACATGAGGGCTGTGCTATGCTTATCGATAATCACTGTATCTCATTTCATTCCATTAACTAAGGGTAAGACGTACAAAAATCGGTTCGTCAGCGAGCTCCAGCGCGGAGATTTCGCTTTAGGTCAAGTCTGCATTCAAGAAATAAGGGATTTCATTAGCGTGTGTAAACAGCTCAATGGAACAGTAAACGGTGGCCGCTGTTTCTTTGCGTATTTGGACGGGCAATGGGTGGATGGATTTAACAAATGCAAGCAAAGAAGTGGCGCCTCTTTCGCACATATTCATACTAGATCTGAATTGGACGCAATTAACGCCGAATTTTCAGTGAAATATTGTCAAGATGTATTCCTAGGCCAATAACAACCGGAAGTTTTTTCAGAAGATATATACAAGAAGTTACTTAGAGTGGGAACATCATATAGCATTGGCCAGAGATTCGGACTCGCCCAATTTGACTGGTCATTCAGTCACATTGCCATATACGCGATGGTACGGCGGAAAAGATGCACCCATTCCTAACCTTACTGCAGAAAATACGTTTATTGGGACTCTCCGAAATGATGACACTTTCGACGCTGGATCGAACTGTTTTGCAACTGCAAAAGGTGGTGGCATTCAAGTGGCAGATCATGAATGCAATAATTACATGCGTGCTATACTATGCGTCATATACAGTATGACTTTAATTTCCTACAAACTAAGAATATCTTTTCTTTTATACATTTTCAACCCATTTATAGATGAAATACAGGATTTCGAACCTGTGCCTGGAAAATGCATGAAGGAAGTGGTGATCGAAGAACTGGCTTCAGTCGATACCCCCAGCGTGGTCGATTGTTCGACCCAATGTGCGCTAAGAATTTGGTGCCGCAGTTTCAACTGGTATCCAATGCCGCAAAAATGTCAGCTTTTCTCATGGCATCACTCGGATAGCACAAAGAATAATGGGCTAGAGACTGGTTGCGAGCACTACGCATACATTCCATAGGTGCAGATATTTGCTGATCGTGAGTGCAGCTTTTGAAGCAAGAAGACCGCCGTTTGTTCTTAATTTTTTCTTTATTTGGAATGACTTCAGATATTATGTTGTACACATGATCTTCTTGTGTGGCATAGCAATCTCTTTTTCGCCATTTTTCGCCTATGTTATTACCGCAACGTCGGAAAAATGGCACTGTTGCCAGCAATTTATTTGGGCGACTCAAAACTTTTAGACCAGCCAATGCGCACGATGGATAACCAGGGCTTAGAATGTCTGGTCTTTTCAGCCACTGAAGGGAAGGCCTCACATGCTGCGCGCAAACCGTGATGTGTCCTGCTGCTGTTTGGACAGGCTCCACAGAGGGTGTCAGCTGTGCAGTTTCACGCGATAGCAACCTGAACATTCTAAAGCTCTAGGTTACCCCACGCTCCAGACATACCCTGCAGCCGCGAGTAAAATGCATTCCTACGATTAGATGTTTTAAGCCTCGAGAGATACTCTTAACCATGTTTCCTCCCCTTCTTCCATCTTTATGCTCGCTCATGCTCATGTTCTACATCAGCAATGGCACGCTAGAGGATGAAAGGCATATAAAGATTTGCCCAGCTGGGAGCCGAACGCTCATGTCATGTCATGTCATACTTTATCCACAGCCAAGCACTATACAGCGAACTCGAGGGCTAAGCAACACATATTGACAATCATTTTGTACTCTAATCAATTTGTACAATCTTTTTTTACTCATTTTGTACCCGGGACTCGAACCATCGCCTCTGTGCCACCCAGCGTGAGAGGCAGACGCTAGTCGCTCACCCAGCCCGTGCGGGAGACGCTCCAATCTCACTATGTGGACCACCAGCTGGATCTTTCAATGACCTGCTCGTTGCTCACAATCAGTCGTGCTACTGATATTCATGCAGAGAAAAATTGTTGAGCGCGTTTCCTAATCAACTGCGCTTTGCAGTGGCCGAGTAGACCAGCCATCATAAGTCCTGGTTATCTACTGTGTGCATTGGCTGGTCTAACAGTTTCGAGTCTGCCATAAAAGACTTGTTTGGAAATAATTTCATTGATCTTTGGACCCTGCTTTCTTTGTGTGTTCATGTACCCGCCACTCAAGTGCCCTGGAAAGTGCTGGGTCGAGGTAAAATAGCATAGAATAGTGCACAATGTGAAGGCTAGAGATATTTGCTTCACACTTCGGGCAATATTCCCGCCAAAAAACCCTCTCCTTCCAGGACCATATCACATCAATCAGCAATCTCTTATTCGTGCCACGGAGGAACATATACATACTCACCCCGACTGACGTTCGAGGAAGACAAAACCTCCCCTCACCCCCGCCCCGGGATAGACTGACGCCATCTTACGGTTAGTGTTTCATCCGCGCGCGGCCTTCATTTCCCCCAGTGTCTGCGCAATCGGCCTTTGCGCGTCGTCTTCTTGTGATATAAACGGACCTAAATATTTTTGTTGCGAATTGTTTTCCGCTATTGGCGATGTGAATGAGAATTGCCCTGGCTTAATCTCGGAGGAAGAAAAGTTTGCTTAATAAGAATTTCAACTATTTTCGGTGCTTTAACGTTGGTCGAAAATGACTGATTCCCAATCACTCTCTTGCAAGTTGTGCGATCAACGGATTTCGACCCAGGAACTTTTCCAGCGTCACGTTGCTATTGTTCATAGCAACGGAGTTTTTTCAACTCTCAGCTGCAGTATTTGTGAGCGTAAATTTTATGATTTTCGGCATTTTGGTGATCATTTGACACAGTATCCAGAATGCAACAAGAATGTGATTTATCAAGTAAGTTGAGGTTAGAAGTGGCTTTTTCATTTGCTTTAGATGGCCTGCAACCTATTGTGATTAGCCAGCAAATATAGAGCCAAAAGTTTTCTTTCCTCAGATAATTTATAGTACAGTATTCATCATTGCATTCAAAATCAGGCAAGAAAAATGCGGAGAATCAGTCACGAATTAGCAAACAAATCCTTCCCGTCGTCTCTATGAGTTCAATCATCCGTCAGATTTCCTCTTGCAGCTGTACAGTAGCTTGCTTTATTTCTAGATCCCTCAAGTGCCGTTATCCGAGGGTACACAAAAATGTTTCGACGCATTGGTCATGCAGCTGACTGCTGTAATCCCCACGTCATCTGATTCCACAACTCTCGAGGTCTCTATGTCGTCTGGTGACCTTTCGTATCACACTACTGGTTTTATTCAAGCTGACGCAACGCCGCAAAATTCTGTGAATCGAAAAGTTGTACTAACAGTTCCAGCGACAAACAAGATCGAAATCGTTCCTGCACATGAGGCGATCCTGTCGAATAGTGGGGACAATTATGGATCAAGCAGTCGAAAATCGAGACATGGAAATCAACCTACTGAGCATGATAGCAGTGGAGCACGTGCACTGGACAAGGTTATCAACGATCCCGTAGGAATTATCGAAAGCGACAGCCTAAGTGCGAATTTTGATACAAAGAGCAATCGAAGTAGTGCCAAAAGAAATCCCAGAAGGTAAGTATATTGTACTTAAGGAGCTGGGTTGCGCAGAACATCATTTGACTGGTGCTTTCGTCATGTATCCAGCGCACCTCGGCAGGGAGATCAGAGGCAATTGTAACTGGATACAGGTATGGGCAAGGTCGGCTTAATTAGAGGGGGGCAGGAGAGATGGCTAAGGTAAATGCTGGCCGCGCGGCCAGGGCGCGAAGCGCCAAGGCGCGTCCTTGACTTGAATACCCTTCTTGGAGGAAGTGTTTGACTGATCGTGAAAATAGAGAACAGCGCGGTTCTTTGACTTATTATCATAACGTTCTTTTCTGATTATTGAGAGCTGACTAAGAAGCACAGCACAGCACATTCAAATCCGGTTATGTCAGGCTAGGAACTTGGTGTGTCAAGCTTGTGAATATGTTATACTGACTTGTACTGTGCTTAAGGAGAAGAAAAAAGCGGAACTAGCCCTGGGCAAGCTAGGCTAGCTTTCCTGTGCAATGACAACGGCAAGCCTGATCTGATTGCGTGTGAGACAGGTCAGGTTTGGGTCGCGTCGAGTAAGTGAGATAACGAGTGTAAGATAACGTCTATTCCTGAATTCTGTGATACCTCGCTGTCGCAGATAGGTAATATGACATTCGAGACAAGTATGTGAAGGTCAAAATGCTGAGTGGGTACAGAGGCAATTCGCATTTTTGCAAATTTTTCCGCAAATATATCATGTGCTGTCAAGGAATTCATAGCACTTGCGTAATGACAGCATCGACCGGGTAACGACGCCGTCCAGCGGCGTTCACCGACACTTTCAACTTTACTCAAGCACTCCGCTCAAGACACACCACGGGCTCGCAAACGAGAGAGGGAAGGCAGATTCATAGTCGACAAAATTTCTACTCCTACCTGAATGGCTATATACTTATATACTGCAACTATACTATATCCTCAGCTCCAGCATCGGCCGACCCACCGACCCGGCCGACCCGACCCGCCGACCCAGCCTCTGGGTCGGCCGGGTCGGTTAAATTTTGAATTCCCGCCATATACTAACCGCCAACTGCAGTCGAGGCCTGTGCTAGAAAATAGATACTACATCAACATCGCTGACTTCGTCTGCGGGGAGGGGGGTCTGATCTTCCGGGGAAGGGGGGGGGGGGGTCGGGGGTCGGCGACTAGGCGGCCCATTTTGGCTGCTTGTAAAAATTAAATTTTTTAAATTTAAATTTTTCCCGCGAAAATTTAGAGTTAGTTTGGGCCCTCCAAGGCAAAACATTGGGTCTTTTTTACTATGAAATTTTTCTTTTGAGGGGTGTGAGGGGGTGGGGTCAAAAATAGCAAAGGTACCTGCGCAACCTCGCCAGGCGGGACAGGAAGGTCTACGCCATGTAAAAAAAATTTTCTTCTGCCAAAAGTAGTGGGGGGGGGGTGGGGTAAAAATCAATATAGTTATCTGCACACCCTTGCCGGGCGGGACAGGGGTGGTCAAAAATATGAGAAGGGTCCCCCTTTACAAAATTTTTTAAAAACTTTGAAGGAAGGTCTTCGCTATGTAAAAAAATTTTCTTCTGCCAAAAATAGATGGGGGTTCATACACAGTAAAGGTGGAGGGCACAGACTGCGTGACCTGCACACCCTTGCCGGGCGGGCAGGGGGTCTAAAACATGAGAAGGGTCCCTCCTTTACAAAATTTTTCCAACTTTTTTTAGAGGGGGGTCTACACTACCTTGGTTACCCAGTCAGCGATGTTGTATTGTATTTTTTGCGATGCAATTTAAATATTGTTGGCTGTGATACATTTCGTTCCTCAAAGAAATGCAATGCGATGACACTTGAGCATATTTCGATTGATTATGGTAAAGGGTAAAGCGCCCAAATACGGAACATCTATGCCCCAAGTCTTCTCAGTGTCTCAAAATTAGGAAGAGAGCGATGTATTTTGAATTTTTTTAACTTTGCAGAATCCCCCGCGGCTAAATGGTTCTAAATTTCGCTTAAAGCTCAGCTCCACACTCGGAAAAGGTATTTTTAAAAAAAGCGCACTCATCCCGCTTTAAGCTCGCTTCGGTCCTAATTCGGAACCACCAAAAGGTTTGTGGGATTTGGTCGATCAAAGGAATAGATTCGAGCGTACTTCTACTTTTTTTAAACTAAGAGTGAAACAACACCGTTTCTGCCTTGTTCCTTGGCCTTGTCCCTCCTTGGTGCAATCTAGGTGTTCTGGCTTAGGAACCGTTTCGGATTAGGTCACTTTACCCTATCATTGCCCATCTATGCGATAACAAAAACTTTTTTTCGAAATCCTGCGTGATTCTATGTATAGATTTTGAAGGGAGCAAAATCATGCACTTTGGGTCGGGTCGGGTCGGGTCGGAAGTGTTAGGCCTGGGTCGGCCGATGCTGGCCTCAGCTCTGCAACTCTGCTCACCACACAAGACATACGCGCTCACACGCAGACAAACCTGAGACACAGACAACGAATTCGCGCCACATTAAAATCCCTCGACAATGGACATCTCGCAATTTCATCACAACCGACACAGATGTGAGGCTCTGAACCTGTCCGACCTGACTTGAACCGCCTGAGCCAACGTTGTATTCCAGCTGGCCATCTACATTTTGTCTAGCATAATGTATTCTCTCTATCTCCCTCTCTGATTGACAAAGGACATCCGCAGCCAGGAGTGGGGATGGGATGGATCTCGGACAAAAAACGGACAGGGGAGGGGTGGAGCTGAAGAGAGAATGTCCGCTTCGGCTCCTGCAGAACTGTCAGTTCCTGGTGTACAGACTCAACTGGCAATCGATACTATGCACAGAGCTGGGTGTATCGCCCATCATTTTGATGTTTCAGCCATGGGCTAGAAAGAGTTGGGGGCTGCCCCAGTTTTTGGAGTGGTAACAAGCATCGACCGACCCACCGACCCGCTGATCCAGGCCGGATCGGTTTGGGGGAACCGACCCAAGCTGTGGGTCGGCCGGATCGGAATTTTGAATTCCCGCCAAAATACCTTCTCTGGCGTCCAGTCATGTCTTCATGCAGGCAGCTACGATCGACAGTTTAACCCACTGGACTGGCCGCCCATGCATGACATCGACTTTTTTTTTGAATTTTCAACCCCACCCACCTTCTGTGCACATAGGAGCGCAGGGGCTCATTCGGCTTGTAAGAGGTTGATTGGGGGCAACCCTGACAGTAACGCGTCAGTTCTATTCTGGCTGAAGACATCAGTTTAAGAAACGCGTTCTCAGAGAGGGATCTGGTCCTGGGCGACTCACCAGGAATTCAATTGGATGTGGAAGTGGTGGACGCCCATGCCACCCTAGATTCAGAAAACTGGTTCAATTGCCAGTCGGGGCCCTCCGTTCTTGCCCTCTATCATCCGTGGAGCAGCCCTTAGTGGAGCTGTCAGAGGGAACCTTCTTCGGCCCGACCCGATCCAGACCCTGGGTCGGGTCGGGTCGGTTTGATGACCTCACACCCGGGTCGGTCGATGCTGGGTGGTAGAACAACCCAACCAGTCCCTCTCTTCCGTAATACGAATAATACGAACCCACTCGTATTACACTGACATAGCCTTTCGGGTTCTGGGCGTGGAATCGCACAAATTTTACCCTGAAGTTCGTGAACGTAAAATATTGGCTCCTTTAATTCGCCTTCAATATCAGTGTTTTTACCCTTCGCTTGTGAACCTGGAGTGAAGGGGTCACCAGCTGCAGACGCAAGGTGGAGGAGGGCTCGCAGCTTCAAACGTAGTATGTACGTCATATATGGATTTCTGGTGGCTTGAGCTGTGAATTGTAGCTGCTGGCAAGAAGAGATGCTCGATGCGAAACCAGAGAGAGGGAATATTTTGTCAGGGAATTTGAAGGTTCCGATCTGACCGACCCACAGATTGTGTTGGTCCCCGTAAGCCGATCCAGCCCAGATCGGCGTCCCGGATGGTTGGTCGATGTTTTGCGGAATATGTGAATCTAATCATCGTTTTCTAATGATATCGTTGTTTTCAGTCCATCCTATTTTGTGACCATCGTTTTGTCTCGTATTCGCGAATGGATAAAGCTGTACCATCATGATGGCTATGTGAAATGCATCAGATGCAAGAAGAACATGGTGGCTGTCGACGACAGATTACTTATTCGAGTCGATAACATAATTTCGCACGTGGAAATGCATTTGGACAAACCATTATATGCTTGTCGATATTGCTCAGTTTCAGAAACCACAAATTACCGTTTTCGGGCGCACGTGAACAAAATGCATAAAAAACCATCCATTGTTGGACATTTTCGCCCATTTTGTGAGGAGCAATGTAAAGAAATAGTGGGAGCGGTGTATGAGTATTTTTTCTCGACCCAAGTGCAGCGAAATAAAAATGCCATTGAATCGTTGGAAAGGTAAGATCTACAAGGGTTATGGAAGTATGGAAGCAAAATGTAATATTTTCTTTAAATTTCGGTTTTGTCCTATTTGTGTGTAAAACATGTCATCCCTGGCCTCCATTGTGGTCAAGTCAAGGGTTGGCCAGTATCCAAAACAGGGTGTTGGGCCCTCACGTGACTCCCTGCCTTCCTGAACGGTCCCTTAATTTACTGACGCTTTGCACTACTGATAATACAGAAGCTGTCTATCTGTGTCCATGTTGTAGTCAAACTACAGTAGACCTCAAGCATTCGAAAATTGATAGCAACATGGGTCAAAGGGCTCGCCTTGCGCGGTCAGGTGGCCGCAGTGCATGAATAGTTGACTTCTAAGCTGCTTTTCAACCATTTTTGGTGTCTCACTAGTCTCAGGCGCCGTCAGCAAACCTGCTTCTTCCAGAGCAGAAAACTGAAACGGATAGACCAGACTACTGTACGACCACATGCTGCAGTCTAAAATACAGTATAGGTACCAATTATATAGGAATGTATGTAGCACGCGAGCAGTGGACAGCTGTGTCTGGTTGTATGCTCCCTTTTTCACGCAACCAGTGGGTAAGTTGTGTCTGATGTATGCTCGCTTTTTTGTGAATGCAGCCGAAATTTGGAGGCCAACTCCTACTTTTCAGGAAGGACACCGCCGCCGTTCGACGAGTCCCTCTGTGCTTGGACAGGCGGCCACAGTTGTGTGTGTCTACAACAGTACCTACCACGTCTTCCCCCGGCATTCATGAAGATGACCTCTGTAGCTCTGCTACATCAAAGCGTATCTCAATTTCTGATTTGTTAACTGAGTTATCCAAAAATGCTGTCAGTTTATTCTGTCGATTATGCGATCGGAGTATTGAGTCAAAGGACGAAGACAACGTGATTGGTCATGCCATGTACCATCTGGGTATGACCATATATGCATGCCGATATTGTTCGTTCCAATTCTTATACCAGAGCGCAGTGAGGGATCATATGCGTCGAACACACGCGACTAAAGCATCGAAGGATTTCGACGACCTTCGAGAACTGTATGAAACGGATATTCTGGCCATGGTATCAATCTGTTACAGCGATGTCCGATTACGAGTGAAAGATATTAGAGCTGGTAAGCTGTGCTCCCATTTGTCTAACGCGCGAATGCTAAGGAGGGCCAAGGCTGATTCGCAAAAATGCAAATTTTGCTTCATTTCTTGAATTTTTTTTTACATAGTAGCTATTTCTAGCTGTTTTTTTTAACTGTGCGATACTAACATCCGCTAACGTGTTGGTACATTGTCTTCAGAGCAGGGTACACATACTTTTTTGTCACGCTTCAGTAAAAAGGGACCGGTGCATACAAACTTGTAAAACTTTTAACCCGCTAAGCCCAGTCGAGGTTTTCATCTCCTGCCCATACATAGTGAGTTCCATCTTCGAATGGAGTTGCAAGTTGCCATGGCTTCTTGGATTTTAGGATCAGACATCATGCGTGAAGACAATGCTGTAAATCAGGGCGATTCGGACTTTCTCGAAGGGCAACAATCATCAAAATATGTTGGTTCTACAAATCAACACTCAGTTCAACCGAACGGAATTGATCCACCAAACTCCACGTTTACGAAAAGCAATGCAGATTTACAAGAACCTCCTGAAACTCCGAGCTTCCTTTGCCAAATCATGGAAATCCAAAAATTGATAAAGGACGAGCTGAACTCGACCAAAAGTTCAGAATCAATAAGCCATGAGAAAGGAGACGGAGATAATCAACGCTCGAATATGCGGGGTTCCGAAGACAGTTTGGACGGCATGGATTGGGAGGTGAAGACGATTTTGAGCGATCTGTCTGAAACGGAACAGAAGGAGATTAAAAAAGGTTGTATAAGTGCATCAGAATGTGGCATTTCTGATCAAGAATTTGATTCTGATTCATTATGCGAGTATGAGTATAGATGCGATCAATGTAATTTTACGACGAGCGATGTCGATCTGATTCGGGGCCACGTTGCGGCAGTGCATGGGTTAATGCGATGAATGCGAGATGGTCGGAACTTGTCTCTAGTAATGCTCAATTCGTTAAAGGGATGTAATAGAATTTAAAATTTGTTTGTGTTTTTTGTGAGTGCCTTTTTTGATTTTTCTGAAAAGTAATTTTGCGTATTGTGTGCGAATATTACTGTATCTGCATCTGAAAGTCTAAATGTAACTTTAGTTTTGAATTTGCGTGCTTGTTATGGGGAGAGATATGGTAAAGTTAATGGTCACATCCGGCTAACAGCGACAGCATTTCACAGATCTCGCACAATGCACAATTTTATTTTCCCGCTGCAAGCCGCTAATGACAGTTTCACATAATGTAGATTAAAAGTTCCACACTTTATAGCGTTTTCGCACCCTGCTCTTTTTCAAACGAAATTACAACAACCTCTGGCCATTTTTAAAAGAAAAGCAATATGCAATAAATCGGGAAACCTGTCAACATAAAATTTCTGGCAATACCACTAGCGCACAGGGTTTCAAGTAGTGACTTCTCATTTATGCAAACATGTCTTAAGCGGTTTAATGCAGGAAATTCAAATCTTGCAATATACGAAACCCGTTATTGATCTGCATTTAGTCCCACTTTTCTGGATCGAGGTATGAGTACGTGGCTGGGAAGGAGTCTTAAGGGCACGGTTGGTACGGTGCCTGGAATGGGCATTTCGTGCCATGTTTGTGAGCGTGGCTGACCGCCAGGCATCGGTTTGAGGTTGTTTCCGATTTGTAAGGTTACTTTTACAGTGTCTTAGTTTATGAATCCAGATCAGCCCATGTTATTTGAATGAGTAAAAGCAAAGCTGTGATGGAGGCTGATGTACCATAGGCTCAATCGTTGGACGAAGTAACTGCATGAATCACCGGCGACGTGCTATCTTCTTTGTCAGTAGCTGATACTTCAGTAGTGAAATCCCAATGGCCATGGGACACCAATCATCCTAACCGGCGTTTCACGGCTGCGGACGCTGCTGTTATTCCATGAACACGACTTGCGAAAGACGCACCCTGCAAGAATTTGTCTGTTGTGGGGAATATAGCCAAGCTGCAAGCCGCACACAAAGCTTGCCATTACTGGTGGGCTGTAACTAGATTCAATATTTGGTTGGTGTTGTGTTCAACAGAGCGGACAGATTCGAACATTTTGTTGGAGGAATAAGGTATATATACTCGTATATTTATCTAGGTACATGATTCTTATTGTTCCTTTTGAAGTTACAAGGTGCTGCGATGTTCCCTTGAGGAGGAAAGTGCAGAAACATTTGTATGCCTTTTAAGACACTGACTGTAGACTTTCCATTTTTTTTGCATTTCCGAGCTACAACACAGAGTTGGAGCAATGGTTGAATTCTGATGCACTGTTGCGGTTTGAACAAATGATGACTGTTGAGCTTTGTCGGAAAATTTTGGATCTGTCGCCTTGCGAAATGCTGCACAGTCGAATCCGATAAAACGAACACATCGGTTGGTCCAATAACTATTCCCCCAACGTCACATTACCCTATGTAACGAGCGTACTCCTAAAGATGCTCCAATGTTCGGTTGACTTGCAGTGTACTGCTTCTAGCAGTCAAGCTTGTCATGTGCTTTCGCCTGTGGCTGGCGAAATGAAAGCAGAATCAAGCCAGATGTTTCTGATTTAGAAAACATGTATTTCATGGGCCTGATAAGGCTAAAAGATGTCGACCTTGTCGTGTAGTCTCAGTACAACAAACTCCCGATATAAGATAATTTTCCAATCCCGTCATTTGTCATAACGAGATTCGACCGTATACGTACATACTGTGGTTGCTGGAGACTGGTATCCAAGTTACTCAGAGACAGCAGCAGTGCCACTCATGCTGCTGATAATAAACAGTTTCGCTGAATTTTTGTGAGATCGATGTTTTTTTAAAGTTCATAAAACATGTACTTTTGACAATGCCCAGCAAACAAAATCGAAAAAAATTCCCGAAAGAAAAAATTGCGTAAATAGTGTATCAACCACAGTAACTGATTGCTAAAATAATTTAGCAGAGTTCGTGCTGGCGGGCAGCATAGCGCCCCTCCACGCTCGAACTTTCTCGCCATGGACCAAAGGTATCGGTCATGGCATGAATACTAGCTAGGCAGAAAGAAACGGGGCTGCTTAGTCGATCGGATTGTAAAGTGCTTCACACCATGGAAACGGAGAGGCAGGTGGCGTTGTGTAGGCGATAGGATAGGGGGCTGCAGCTCACCTATGGTAGAGACCTCGCTTAGCATGCGAGAGGTACGGGGATCGATACCCCGCAACTCCACCCTTTTTTGTTAGTCAAAACGGACCGATAGTTTCATCTCTGGTATACATGCTGGCTCGGTGTTAATGATCTTATTTTTCTGTGCTTCGAAATAATCTTGTGGAGTCCGATATAACTAGCAGGAAATGATACAAGATAATAGTATTTTTTATTTTTCCAATCATGCGTCCAGTTCAGGTTCTCCTGCTGATAGCGTGCGGCTGAGGGGGTCACATATTCAAACTGTAAGTCTGTGCTAATTGCAAACCCAAAATATTCCTTTCTCCGAATAACATAAAAATGTCAAGGAGAAGCCCTCGAGCCAATAGTCGGGGCTCTTATGTATCAGGCTCGCACAATGTACACGCGGTACAACAGAACAATAGTTGCCATGAGATGGCACCTGGTTTCGACCCTCGTCGAAGCTGTGCGCAAACCAAGGAGCTAAGGTTAGATTCCTGTCAGGTCGACACGCTACTTGGGGACTTTTACTTTGGAAAGAAATGTTCACTCCACTCTACCATTTTTCTTCGACTGCTACTTTTATTGTGTTTGGTTTGTGTATGATTATCAGCAATAGCTATTGGTAAGTTAATTCATTTGCTCAAGGTTTATCGACGACTTGGTAACATGTCCTTCGTGTAGAAGTTCTCCGTGCTCCTTAGAACTGTTCCCAGGACTGTATGACTATGTTTCTTCGAGCACGTACGTACTCGGATCAAGCGTTAACTTTTTAAAAGATAAGACATGAAATTAAAAACTGTTGGCCTCACATAAAGCATGACTTTTTCGTTACCAGTTAAAATCAATCCTTTGGTAAAATTTAGTATTATTGACTAAATTAAAGACATTTACGATATGTTCGCTAAGACTCTTTTTCAGAACTCTGCTAACTTGAAAAAGACAACTTATGTAGATTCATCAAAATTATTTTTTATGGTGGGGGGGGGGGGGGGGGGAAGATGGTGCAGGACGTAACCCTAAAATACAGAATAATTTTAGCCAAGAATGTCGCGGAGGAAGATCAGATTTCACGACCCTGTGCACTGATAAATATCAAGGGGTCGTGGACGGTGGACGCTGCTTCTTTCTAAATCGTACCATCACGGTCAACTGGTACGACGCGTTTGGATCATGCGAAACGAGAGGTGGCATGCTCGCGCAGATTCATTCCAGCGCCGAATTTTCTGCCATAACTAAGCACTTGCAGGTAGGTAGCTATTGAGCTCTCATGAGGGCGTACCAGCCAGTCCTTATTGGCAGTACCCGTTTCCACACGCAGACCACTCTTGGCGGCGACTGGGGCATTTGGGTGGCGGCCTACAGAAACCCAAGTTTGACCACCGCCCAATATGCTGTCGATATCAACAACACCTATTGGTACACGAGTCCGAATCAAACAGCCGATCCAAGATTTAAGGCTGCAGCTATGTGGCTCAGATTGCACGAGAAGGATGACGCTTTTGCGCAACAGCACTATTGCCAACACTTATGGGCATCGTATACGAGATTCGGCGACATGGCCTGTACGGAAAAATATATACCGCTGTGCATGATCATAAGTAAGGTTATCTATGGGTACAGATCACGCTTCTTTAGACCAGCGCACACTTGATTTTGTAACCTTTCTGCGCGGAATGATAACACGATAAGGACTTGGCCAAATTTGTTGAAAATGGCCCTGAACAGGGCCCAGATCCAGTTCAAGTGCCTCCTACAATATGTTACCCTCTGCCGGCAGGCCATGGCGAGTGGTAGAGAGTAATCGATACTCTCCCCCGACTGGGGCGTCAACCCCTTTGGGTTGATGTTTCTATGTTAGGTATAGTCGCGAGACTTGCCTACCTCCAGCTGGAGTTTTTGTCCCGCTGACTTTGGTCGGCCGCACTTTCTCCTACGCCTGCTGGTGCGGTTGCAAATATTCCAGCTTCGATGGCACGTGCCCAGAACCTGTGCAAACCAGCTGTAAATTTTGTATGTTCCGTTCTTGAAATCAACTTTATCACGATATACTTTTCGATCATGCTTACCCATGATGGCTTGAGAGTAGGTATACTGTTAGAGATTGTAATCGTGCCCCGTATATGTCAGGGCCAAACCTGAAAATTCGCTGTCTAATGGATATCTCACGATCAGGCTAGGTTAGTTCCATCCGAGGCAAGAAAAAATGAGTTCGGAATTCCTGCATCAGTTGAAATTTGGTTTTTTCAGTACGAGTCACTACCTGCCACCTTACTGTATCAAAATCTTTAGTCTAAGTATCCCAGAAGAGTGCAGCAATGTCCTCCCTTCCGCCCTGATTAAAACATTATAGTCAATTCGAAAGTTGACTGGATATTTTCCAGACCCCAGTCAAAACTACACCTTTTTCCCGAATTGTATGGCGGAGCAAGTGATGCAGTCGTATCCTTCGGAAACCATCGACACGTGTGCGAAATACTGTGACAATTTCTATTGGTGTCGCAGCCTGAATTTCTATGTGGAAACTGGGCAATGCGATTTATTCTCGTGGTCAGCCAGAGATCCTGAAGCTAACATAGCTTACGTACCCAAGTGCGCTCATTACAGTTACGACCCGTGAGGCCGGCGAGAGAAGTCCATTGGTGGGGGGGGGGGGGGGGCTAGGCACTAGACATACTGGAAAAACGATTATTGAGTACTAAATTCTGTGATGGTCCAGAGCGATCCTTACGCATGCATTTATATGCGTTAATGATGCCATTTTAATAACAGATGAGTAATTTTTAAAATAATTTTATTGATCAAAGTGATTTTCTAGTGATATACCAAATTTCTGAATTATCGCGGTTATAATCATCGTAGTGATCACAATGAATTTTTGTACTTTCGATATACGCTCAGTATCACTTGGAAACTTTTGAACTCTGTATCACTTGGAAACTAGGGTGTCTGTTTCAGAGAAGTAAGGGCTGCCGTGAAATCGTGCATTTTTAAGAGTTTGCACTAAGTCTGCTGTTCCTCCAATCGATTGTTTTGTTCTGTTTAGGTACTAGAAGTGCACTGCACCATTTTAGCTAAGGTGTCACAATCTGAAACCATCTTTTATTCCCACTGCATTAATGTGTCATTTTGGGCTGACAAGCTGCCCATTGATCTGGCTAATTACCCAAGGTGAAATGAGTGAGAGAAATGAGAGAAAATGAAACGTGACACATTCTCTGATGTCAAGTGTAAAATAAAGTTTCAGAAACGGACTGCCTACAGTAGGTCACAAGCGACAGGTACACCTGCGTAAAAGTTCGAAAGACGAAAGAAACGATTCAAGAATCAGGCTAGTGTGATGTGGATTGGATTGCTTACGTCTAGGGGTTTGGTTTATTGGATGAACACAGCACATAAACGATCTATTGCTCACCGGTGACTGTCGTTGATATGGGGTATCAACAGGCGCGGTAGCTGCCTGTTTAGCCCAGCCACACAGACGCGCAATGTTAAGCGGACAACTTTGATCGTTCATAACTCGACAACAAATCAACAAAAATGCACAAATTTTTGGAGATGAGCTATGTTTACCATGGCCAATAATCGTGCAAAATTTTGTTGGAAACGGTTCAGCCGTTCTCGAGATCCAAAATGCACGTCAGAGATGACGACGACGACGACGACGACGACGACGAAGTACTTAAGTCCTGTCCACAGCAATAACCACTACAGCTACGGACAAAAGAGTTGGTTTTTCTGAAAGCTCTCATGGCGCGAAGTATTCTTTTGAGGGTGTGATTTTAAGATTCGAGCTAATTAATTTTTTTAGCTCCAAAAACTGAATTTTAAGGCATACCTCCAGCAGGCGGAATATTTTTATTAGCCGTGCGGCGCGCGCTGATTCCGTTAACCGTAGTTACCCTTCGTTAAAATTACTTACTACTGGCCGGCCGAGCCGAGACGAGTGTTCTGTTCTGTTCTGTTTGGTTTGGTTGAATTTTTGGCTTTAGTTTGGCGGATTAGTTGGCTTGCTTTTTAATGTTTTGATTTATAAGCCCTAAATTCTTGAAAAATCTACCTGCGGATCTTTTGCTCATTCTCTGCAGCAAAAAATATTTGCTGCGGAAATTGAGGCTGTTTGCCACCAGAAAATATTACTGCCAGCAATATTTTCTGGTGGTAACATTAATTAAGTGGTAATATTGATTGGTAACAGTAATATTAATTACGGTACCGCCACAAACGGCAGTGGAGTGCTTACAATTGAAAACCCCCTGCCTAAAACAGCCACATTAGTTGCCTGTTTAGCCGAGCCACTCTGGAACTTATGCGCGGTATGCTACAGTGACAGAGCATAACGTGGGAATCTTCTTTGTACGACATTTGCGTCAGCACAGGAGGACTAGACGACAAATTTCTTCCATCTATTCTCAATTTCTAGCCCAAATGTATGTGCGAAAAAGTACTATTATTTCTAAAAAAATCTGTTATCAGACAACGAAAAGGTCAGCCCAGCCACCCTACTCTAACCAAATGCGAGGCGAGACGAGGTTGGCTGGGCTCCCTCGGCGGCGTTTGTAGAAAAATTGTGATCAAACAGCATTGCTACTGTCACTAAAAAGTGTAATAGGGCGTCCCCTACCTTAGCCCTCTTCATTCAGGGAATAGAGAGATGGAAACACAAGGCCCGATGGTCGTTCTAGTGCTGAAGGTTGTACGCCCAAAGCTATTATAATGCTGGCTCCGCAGAAGCTGAACTTCCTGTTCTAGTGTCACTGAGTAGGTGCTACACATGCAGTACTCGTGCTGTCACGGCAGATGCAACCTTACTGCGGCAAGTCCTCACTGTTTTCCAAGTAAGTTCGAGGTAACAGAAGGGGATCGTATTCCAAAACTTCAAACTTCGGTACTTACTCCAAAATACGAATAAGTGTATTCATGTGGTGGTATCTTTGGGGTGAATGGCACAACCATGACCAATCGTTGAAACGTTTACTCAACAATGCATAAGTACATAAAAATAGTTGTGGGTAGTGTGGGAAAATTGGAGCGTGAGGAATAAAATATATGTAAAAGTATAGGTGGGGAGGGGGGGAGCCACGCCAACCTCGTCTCGCCTCGCATTTGGTTAGGTGGGTGGCTGGGGTAGGTTTTTGTTGTAAGATAAGTTTTCTGCAGTAATTGAAGCCAACCATGACCAATCGTTGAAACGTTTACTCAACAATGCGCCACGAATGCCGAATCTGCAGTAATTGAAAAATGTGACTTACACGTGCAAAACCAGGAAAATGGGGAAACACGAAATTGGCGGGAAATTCAAATACTTAGATGCTAGATTTGTCACACTACTGTAGTCTTTCAGAAATTCATCGCCATGAGTGCAGAATCATAGTTTAATGCTGAGCAGCTTGTTGGAATCAAAGGAAGCCACATAAGACAGCATTTCAACCAAATTTACGAGAAAACGCATTCATATGGTTGCATTTTATGACACATCCCTTTGGTAGAAAAAAAGCTGATTTTGTACCGCGCTCAACAAGAATCATATGTGCCATAAATTTATCTTTGGCGAAAAGACGGTAGGCTGCGTTTTGGCAAAGTAATGCGCTTCTACGTGGTCAACCAGATTCTGAAAATGTCAAAGCGATAAGAGGAAATGTCGGCAGAACAATAAATATTGGCGAAGTATGGAATGGTTGCTAAGATCGTGAATAATAAGCGGCTTTGTTTTCTGCCTGATCGTGACAAATCCTTGTAGATAAGACTGCGTGCTACTTACTGGAATCTAGAGCGAATTTTAAGCGCTCACATTTTTTAACGATTTCCACCACACCAGCCCACTAGTCAGTTTGCTAGGCCAGGGTAGCACATGCATGCGCTGGCAGAGTAAAAATATGTTTTCAGACTTCAGCTGAAACGGTGGATGCATCATTCCGTTGAGTTTGCGCTAGAAGTTTTCCTGCTGTGAAGACAATGTTTCTTATGATTGCAGATGCCAATTAGGTTAGTGCGAAACCCTCGTGCGGGCACTGATCAGAATTATTTTTCAGTGTGGAGCACCATTACGGTCAGCTGATGCTTGCGAATACCAAAGTTTAACCCATAATGGTTCTCAATGAAAAACAAGCCGCATCTAGAAAGAATGTAATCCGGCCTGACATGCAAAATAAATAGAATTTAAAAACTGTAACTCAATAAGAACGTACTCTTTATATCTTCTGTTTCACGTTTTTGAGTTGTTCGAGGCCTGGAGCACCCAGGTTACAGTTTCAATAAGTGATGAAGCTGTAGCTCAGACTCTTTCACATTGTCCTAGTGACTGACGCAGATGGCTACGCGGGACATGGGAAAATTGAGATAGACGAGAAAATGTGAACAAAAGGAGGAAGTAGACGTCCTATTATAGACTGTCTTTCTCAAATAGCGGGCACGTGTAAGATGCGGTATGGTCAACGATTTCTAACAAATACGTGAATATTTAGTTCAAGGTTTGAGGTCCATATTTTTCTTGCGATCAGTCATACTGTAAACGTAGAACATTTCGCGGTTTTCGCAGCCTGGTCCAAATCCGCGAAATGTAGTATCCGCGATTCAAAACATGAGTAGATATAGAGCAATAAAACATCATTTTATTATGCTATACACCTTTCCATATTCTTTTGTCGAAAGAACAACTGATCTTGCATAAACGGTAATTGAAATTACAAATCACCAAGATTCAAACTAGCAAATCAATATCTCAAAACTGGATTTCCTCTCAGGGACGCCAGGCCGGCTAGCGTCTGACAAAAACCCGAAGTTGCCTAATGTCTGCTGACCACCACGAAATGTAGCACCCGCGAATAATGTGGCGAGCCTCAACCGCGAAATATTGTACGCACGAAATGTTCTACGTGTACAGTATGTACTGTTATTAAATTTTACCGTACGTATGCCACACATGTGCACTGTGGAGGGCCGTGTAATTTGCAGCTGGTCTCTAAAACGAAGCCATATCTGCTGTGATGATAGGCCCAGAAACGAACATTTCACTATCAAACTTAAACCTTGAGCGGGAATCGAGTCCTTGCGTCCTTGCGTAATTGTCTCCAACTTGAGTAAATCAGACGGTGTGTCATAAAAGTGAAAGCTTCTGCAGAACATTTCGTCATACAAGGCGAGGGAGATTGCCATTACTTGATACAATGGGTTGATGGAACGAAACGATGAGCACATATTTCTTGCAAATGTAAGGTTTCACAATTTTTGTTTTCAGTCACTTTTTCACCTCGCCGAAGAAGAAAAAGCTTGTACCAACTCAAGTACTCCGTAGAACTTTTAATGAGAAATCTGATGTCTTCTTACATGAAGGGTCTCCACAGATCGAAGGGACGAATTCAGACACTTGGTTTGTGAAAGAAAACTGTTACTCGACAATAAATAATGATTCAAGTCTTTCCTAGAAAAGCAAAAAAGTATGGAGCTTTGTTCTCTCAAAAATGCCGAAAGAAAATGCTTATATTAGCGATAAGGTGACTAGGCAAGAATACAGTCAGAAGTTTGGGCGGTGTGAATATTATCATACAAAACTAAGTTATCGCGGCTTGCGGAAAATTTCTGGCTGCCGCCTAATCCCTACTACTACACCTTCCCGATTGTCAGATTAAATGATTCACACTGATTCAGTTGTAGGTAAAGGGCACAGCTGAATGAAACACAGGCCCCAGAGATAAAATGAAGCGTTAGCGCACTGTCGTATCAATTTCTCCAGAGCTTCCGACTCAGACCGGTAGTCGCTTTACTGTTTGTACTGTAACCAGTAAAAGCCAAAGTTTACGGATTAAGAATGGTGCCACAACGAGCTGTATTAGTGTGTATTCTCATTTTCGCATTGGGTGGAGGTGTATTTTGTTCTGAAGGTACGTTAAACTATAGGAACTATGCATGCAAGAAGGATGAGGATCGGTTGCCTTTTACGATTACTGGTTTTCTGACATTAGGCAGTTTACAGTAAATGCTCAAGTTATATATCCCGTGGGAATAACCATTTCAAATCGCTCTAAGACTGGAAAATTGTTTGAAGGGATGCTATTTAGGAGTATATTGAAAATTTAAAATCATGTTCTACCAAAAACTTAATGATTTTATCCCCTGTCATTAGCGAATCGGCTCAATGAGCAGAGTCTCTTATCCAGTCAGAAGTTCATGGCAGGGTGTCAAGAACATTCGGTGGCACAACACGTACCGTAGGTACCCGTGGCCCATACTACCCAGCAGAAACTATTTAAAAGAGAGGAAACTAAATGAGCATTTCCAGTTCTGAGAGATCAGATGTGACAAATTATTTAAATCACTATCTACAGTATCCCTGTGGAGAAGACTGGCTCTCTAGTTGACTGCCTTTGCTTGCCGCTGCATACGCACCTCTGGCGGGGCAGAACTTGTCGATTGATATCTCGGGTGCAAACGAACAGGAGGCCAGCGGCATTGCGGTTGAGACTATCCGCTTCCAGCGGTATCTTCTACAATGTGGATCTATTGATATTCAGGTTCGACATTGGGTACCCGACCCTTACCTGAACCCAAAAAGTCGGTTTCAGGTCGGGTTGGGTCAGGTTCTGATTTTGGAGCCCCAAAAACCGACTTGTATGACTCACGGATGGATCAAACTTTCTCGACACAGATTGGCTTCTGAAACAGCTTATAGTCCACGTATTTGCGCGTAATTGGAATAAAATTAACATGGAAGTACAGAAGATATGTCCTCAGCATGATGATTGAGTATCTTAGTTAAAAAGTCAGAGAAAAGGAGCCAGCAAAATGTCGGGTTGGGTCCGGGTTTTGGATTTTATGTCTTGGGTCGGGTCGGGTTCACTTTCCTTACTGGATGTCGGATTTTGATCAATAGTGCAGCCTATGTCACACTTTGGACGTTTTATTTGTTTCAATAGGTGTTACTGCAAGTCCAAAAACCAGTATTGAAACGAACATTCCAAATCCAGAAGCTTCCACCACCACCTCCGCTCCAAATCCAGGAGCTTCCACCACCACCTCCGCTCCAAATCCAGAAGCTTCTGCCACGTCCAGTCAAGCTGAAAACACTAGCACCACGTCCGGTGAAACTATACGTGATAACGATTCGTCAAGCTCACCCAGCAGCACTGCAACCACCGTAACAACTAAAACTTCATCAAATGCCGCCGCGACGATCAGCAAAAGCATCGTCCTTCTAATCACAACGACTTGCGTGTTCAAAGCGCTTTTGTGACTTTAGACATGATTCAAAGAATAAGCAAGGCCGGCTTTCATTTATTATTAAAAATCAAGCAATATGTGTCATCTGACTGTGAGTGTTCAGCTCATCGTCAGTCAGTATATACTACACTGAAGAGACCTAGGCGGTTTTGAAGGAGACTTTTTGATCGAGATGTATCCTACGTAAAAGTATAGCGACGAGTAAAAACAAGTGAGAACTCCGACAACTCATTTTTCGATACAAAGACATTGCCGATTTCTGATTTCATCACCTCAGTTAACCCCTAGTTGGTCTCACTGTTTGCAGCATCAAGTAGCAACTGTACGATGCCTGTGCTAGAAGATAGTTCTTCCTTTCGTACGATTCATGTTTCAATTGAAGTTATTATTGTTTTTGGGCACTTTTTTGGGGTTTTCGGGCCGCCGTTTGAGAACCGCTTGATCGATTTCGATAATTTTTGGTACTAGCATGTCCTACCTATCAACCTATGATACTACCAAACTGTTTTGCAAAATAATGGCTGGTTGTCGAGATATGCACATAAAACCGTTTCGCCCTGTGTTATAACATGCGTTGGGTCTGTGGACCCAAGAGTTCGACCAACAAAGGGTTTTAATCCGTGTGGAAACAGGTTAGCTGTGTGCGTCAGGAAAAGACGCACACGGCTGACCTGTTTCCACACGGACCAACGAAGGGTCCGTGAAGTCATTTTTTTGACATTTTTAGCCTACGCTTCCCTAAACAGACAACATCGAAATCACTTCCTTTGTCTCCATTCTAATTACCAGAGTGAGACTTTGACATTCGCTCTCACTGTCACAGACATTCTTCTTTCCTCAGAACTCAACATTTTTCTTTTACAGAAAGTTGATGCAATAAGACCTTTTGCCGCTATGAACACGTGGCAGCAGCAACGTGAAAGAATTCTTCTAACCTTTTGTGAAGATAATCTTGAGAACTATGAATTTGGTATTTTAGGGGACTTGTTTCCAACAATCCAGCTTTTCTTAAAGGTATCCGTTCATGTGAAAAGCTAGGACTCAAAATTTGTTGAAATTCAAAGCATATTTAGTAAATAGGGTCAGAATACTTTCGAAAAACATAATTTCCAGCCTGGTCACTCCATTAGCTGACCGCTGGTATTTATTTTATTTAAAGAAGTACCCTCCCCCTTATCAGTTTGGAATGGATATAATCGAAACGTGTGCGCGCAAGGCGGCCGCCGGGTGGTCCTGCCCTATTGTCAGCACGGCCGTTGGAATAGCTTATGTTAGGGAGCAGCATTTGAACATGAAATGCTTCTCGAGTGTCCAATAATTCGCATCTTGCATTTTGACGAACATCATGAAATAACCCTTGGATTTTGGCGGACAGAAGCTGTTGCACCATGCATTGATGATCTGTTGGCCGAATTGCCTGGTATTGATTTTGTTTTGCCTCAGATTTATTGGGGATTAGTTATTTCGGTACCTGCGACTGTGGTGCGAGTCAGAAAACTCCTTGAGCCCTGGATACACGTATGTATGTGCTTACATTTGTGCTGGTTGCCACAGAACTCCTGTTTTAGTTTTCGTTCGGATGATGTTCCTTAGTTCGGCAACTTTACGGGTTCTGCAGCAGCTCTACATACCAGCTGCTCCTACTGCTTGGCCAACTTGTGACACACATAAAAGAAGTGAGGCGAATTTTTGTTGGCTTTTGTGTTTTTGATTCTGTGACTCCTGCATCGTGTGAGATATATACCTACTCGTTTACTTGTGTACATTTAGAAAAGTCTCTAGCAATGTCGAATGCACAATAAAATACCAAGCATCGCTATCACAATACATCAAAAACCCAAAGACAAATCGTCATCGTCGTTCATAAGAAAAGTCCTACTGTAGCTCGTTTGAAAACGCGTAAAAAGTAAACTCAGTGATAGAAAGCAGTGGCTTCATCTTTCGAAGCGCGTCGTGCAGTACTCACATTTTTATCCCATGGACAATTCAAGAGCAGGCGTTATTCGGGTTATTAGCCATTCCACATCGAGTATATCAGTCCGCTGCTTCCCGACGACAAAGCTTCTCAGTAAGTTGCGTTCCATCCGCTACTGCTGTCCGACGTCGACAAGAAAAGTGCCGATCCCCGTACGAGCCAACGTCGACCAATTTGTGACTTGGTGTATCCTGAAGCGAACACTTCTTGCAGTCGGGGACATTTTCAGAATGAGTTGACTTTAAGTAATCCTTTTCAATGTAGTTTTCCCCCTTCAAACAAGTCCTGATGTTGACCTCATCCCCCTTTTTCATTTAGAAAATCCTAAATCGTTTAGTGTTTACTCTGCGCGGAGCGATAGAAAGCCTAAAACTTCATGTCGCTGTTGTAATTTACCAAATGGTACAACACTTGCAGGAACATACAGCATAGTGGCATATTATTATCATGTAGCATATTCTTACCTGGGCCGGCCTAGCTCCCATCCAACTGTGGAGCTCGCTCTTCGTCCACCAGCATTCGCAGCCACTCAGCAAAACCTGCTATTGCCACATCGTCGTCACTTCTAGATAAAATCATTATTTCAAAAAAGGTTCAATATTTTTTTCTTTCTTTCTATCAGTCCTCATACACGCCAGTTTTACGTGGACCGAACCATCCTGGCAATAGAGCCACCCGGCGGCCGCCTCGCACGCACACATTTCGATTATATCCATTCCAAACTGATAAGGGGGAGGGTACTTCTCCAAATAAAATAAATACCAGCGGTCAGCGAATGGGGTGACCACGTTGGAAATTATGTTTTTTAAAAGTATTCTGACCCTATTCGCTAAATATGATTTCAATTTAAACAAATTTTGAATTATAGGTTTTCACATGAACGGATACCTTTAACCATAGCCGGTGAGATATTGCGTAACACTACCGTCAGAAACTAAAGGTTCCAATGACTTTTATTGACGTATGCTGGAGGGTAGCAGATTAGCTTATGCCGTTGCTAGGTATCCAATCTCGAAGCGCTCGGCATATACTAGGCTGGTAAAAACAATAACCTGTCGACTAGGGCAAAAAAACACGTCATAGCCGATAAGCATTTTGGTCAGCCCGCTGGATGATGAAGACACCGACTCTAAAGATGCGGTCATGGGTGTGTTCTGTATTGGTGGTAGCTAGACGCAAATAGATATTTCCTCTTCTGCTGCTGAATGCATCACTTTCATTTCTCTCACAATCAGGAGCGCGTTCAAAACTACTCATGGAGTTTTTCAATGCTTAGTTGAATGTTTGAATAGTTTTTTAAGTCGAGCAGAGCCAAAGATATGTTCATGTTTTAAGGAGATTAAAGGGTGCATTTTTTACGTACAAGTTTTGGCATCACTCTGGTGACTTATTTGTCAGATCGCCGATTGGCCTTAGAAATCCATCCGAGAAGTGACTGCTCGAAGGCTGATAGTTCGCCATGGACAAGACAATGATATTTTTACCTACCATTCTGGCGGCAATATTTCCCCTCATTTTCAAAGATGTCCACGGGTAAGTGAAACGCAGTTCAGTCGTTATTTTTGCTCCCCTACTGTGCATACGAAACAGTAGCTTCTTATTCTTCAAGAGGTTATCGCAAATTCTTGTTTCCTTGCCCCCTTTCTAAATGCTGTGCTGGTAATCCTTGTCCGTCTTTAACACTAGTTTACTCACTACATTGACTTTTGCAGGGCCGTAGAGGCAACTGCCAATTTTCCTTTTGATGAACCTTTGCAAGTCACCTTCTGGTCCAATCATTGAGGCCAAGGACCACAGCTTTGATAAATAGTGGGTGTTAGCCACAGATATTCTGCCGAAATATGAAATTTCTGATGTCGGAATTTTTCCCTTAAGTCCACCAATGTGATCTCTCACACACGCCCAGTTTTCGGCTATTTCCATGCATATCCCTTCTAATCAAAAATCAATATATTTTCAGTTTATCAACTATAAAATGCATTAGCTCCTTTCCTAACCGCCGCCAGTTGATGATCCCAATCAGCAGGATTTTAGTCTTTGCTCCTTTCAATGTTGCGCCTGACGCTCATTTATACTGTACATATGGTAGGCATAGAAAATTCGTTCTATCGATTTAGAACATCCAGTCAGCAAGTTAGTGTCATTTATGAGCAGCATGTATCTTCTTTACTTTATCAGGTTGTAAAGTAGTAAGTGATCAATGATGAGCTGTGTGGCAAAGCTTTCCGAAGGCGTTGCTTGTGCCATGGCACCATGATAATAAATACTGTTCTTAATCATGAGGAGCGGCCAGTTATTGATTGTTCAAAAAATCGGCCAGTATTTCACGTGATCTGATCCGAAACTTATCCGATCCGATCCGAAATTTCTCCCATCCAATCTTATCTGATCCGATCCGATCCGACAAACCCCAATTCGATGCAGTCGTGACTCGTGTGCGCTGTATAGTGCTTGGCTATTGATACAATATGACACGATGACATGACGACAACTGCGTATTCCAGTAGAGCGTGTAGAATACATGACTTTTCTTCTATTTGTGCTGTTGGAAATACCCAGCTAAAGGTAAACTCGCTAGTATCTACTCCTTCATTACCCCAAGTTATTTTCGTCTCTAAAATCCATATTAGTCCAGGGGCGCTTCACGAAAACATAAGATACAGCTATTTACATCTCTGCTTGACCCTCGCTGGCATTAGGCCGTGATCAATAATAAAGAACTAGCAAATTAAGTATCCAATTTATCAAGCTCATCCTCGATTACTTTATGTCATTTATTTTCAAGCAGGCGAATAATTATTGAGCCTTACTCAATGCCTCTCGTTCAGACATAAGATTTTATTTTCTCTCCTCTCTCAAGGCACTGGCGCATTCAAAGACTATTTTTATTCCAGATCACGGCACTTGGTTTAGCCTTTTTAATCAATGTACACTCTTCGCTTATTCTAGCAGACAATTAGAAAACAAGAAGATTAACCGCGTGATCATTGTAACATTCCTGACGATGGGTGAGAAAGAGTCTGAAACTAAAAATCCTTGTGCGAAAACTACAACAGCCGCATTATGTAGAGCACGGTTTTTTTAAGAACCTTTGCACCGAACCGGAAATAGACCCAAAATAAAACTAAAATTTATGCTTCTCGTCCAGCATGAACCCTACATATTCACAGAAATTCGTACTGGCACATTGCTTCAAAAAAGTGCAGCTAAAAGAAAGTGCAAAATGCTAGCTAAGAATTTACAAATTTCAAAACCAAAATAAACCAGTTTACAACGTCTTTTTAAATGGACGCTGCGGTCCTTTTTTCTGTTGCGCGGTACATAAACGCCCCGGTCGCACATTTTACGCATCTTAGCGCCCTAAAAATAGCCTTTTGACGCCACGATTAAACGACCAGTCTACGACGCAACAAAACGTTGCGTTTCGAGGCGAGGAATAAAGTGAAGTTTGAATGGCAGGACATTGCTGGGACGAGATCATTTTACCACCGCCATTCCCTCCTCTGCAATGAATTTGAGAAGGCCAGTTTCAGCTGTTTCGAATCTTATCCTCTCTCCAATTTCCTGAACCTGTGTTTTTCTTCAGTTTCTAGTACGTGAATGAAAAACACACCGAAAAACTTGCAACCTGCCTTTTGATCGAATTTAGTCTTCTGACGCAAGAATCGTTGAATTGTGCGCACTATAGTATTGTCTCTGGTGGTTGGAGATGTAGGTTTAGTGTCTGAAGGGTATGTAGGGGGGGGGGGGGGGCTGAGCATTCTCGATCTGGTGTCAGCCAGTGAGTGGAGTGGTGGAATGAACTGGACACGACAACACGACAGGACGGGGCAGGGACCGATTGGACGCAGACGTCATTTCGTTGTGATCTCTTGCGCATATTCGCGTTTGTTCTCCGGCTTGGTAAGATACAATCGTACACTTTATATTCAGAAGGTATCTATCTGGCGGCCGGGTGAATGTAGGCAGGAAGGAGGAGGTTTGAAGAAAGTTTGACGTTTTTCGTTTAACGCCTTCCACTGTTCCAGCGTTGTCTCGAGTGCAGTTCGCTTTCCTTCATTCTTCATCCCTTACAACCGGCCCAGCCACGCCACGCGTCTGGCCACCAGTTCAATACGGCATAGGGTTGGCGTCGATTATTTAGAGGGTTGATTCTCGATGTACATACTTACTCAACTGCGGCTCCGGGCTCTCGTTCGTCGGGGATAGATATATCAAAATGTGCTTACAATGCGACTCGTACAGTCATGAAGCTGAGTGATGTTGAGTGGTCGGAGGCAGAAGCCGGTAGCGGCGAGTCGGAATTCAGCCAAGCTTATTCTTCTCTTTTGCAAAAGATTCTCTCTTTTCAATGCTCCCAAAACACTCTAGAAATTTAGAGTGCCGCGAATGCTAGCCAATGAGAAAAATGCAAATTGACGAACGTTCTATGCTTAAATGTCGATGACCCAACCAGAGCAGCCGCCCACGCCTCAGCTGGCTTTTCAACAATTGTTCAAAAGCTTATCCTGGCTTCTTGTCTTGACTGATTGGCGTCTTGGCGCGCTCATCTATCATTCTCTCTAAAAACAAAAGAAGCATTTTTCAAAGGCCGCATTCTTCCCATGTGATTTTTCTTCAACCTTGGCCCACTTTAAAATGGCAAACGCGCAAAAGAATGATGGCGTAAGAATAGGATTATTATGTGGAGGATGGTTGAGTGGTTGAGATGGGTTGGACTGTGGCCTCCGTCCTGCTCTTGGACAGAGAAAAAAGAATTGCCGAAATGTAATTTTTGAGAGCTAGGAGCGTGTTAGTTTCTATTTGAGCCAAGATATGTTTGCCCGAGAATTGTCGTGGGCTGTGTTTTGGAACCGCTGGTTTAGCTCGTTACATGTTTATTAGGCGAGGAGCTAGCTAGTTTTGTTTGCCTACCTGGCGCTTTCATTGCTTGCGGAGCTTCAGGCGCTAGGTTGTGCCTCTCGCGGAATGGAAGGGGTGGAGGTTTTGGGTGCATATGCGTGGGTGGAGAATACAGTAGAGCTCACAAGTCAGTGCGTGAGTGATGATATATGCATAAATCACTTCATTTTAGTACGCATCTAGAGCCACTGATTCGACGACGAATTGACGCGGCGGCAGTTTTGTCCATTTCTAAATTAGATCAATTACGATAAGTGGACATGGGTTTTATACAAAGCGGGCCGTTTTTGTGTCTGCGACTAATATGCGTGGTGATGGTGTGCAGTATTTTGCAAAATGCTGAAGCCGGAAAACGCAGATATTTCAAATATGGAGGTGAGGCATTGACTGCTTCGTGCTTTGTCAGATGACTTTTACTTTTCTATTTTCGATTTTAAGCGCACATAGGTGTATGGGTTTTCAGCTGTGCAGCTTTTATTAGAGTTATATGCGTTATATTCTCAGCAGCCGCACGAGTGAAGTGCACCAACAGATTTTCATGGGCGCATCATCCGCATGCATTTATTTTGTGTTTTTCTTTGAAATTCTGTTGTTGGGTTAACTAATTTTTAATAGCCTTTTCTTCGCGCATGTGATAAAATCTTGAAATGCTCACCTTTTCTTTCGACGTTTACTTTTCGCGCGATTCTTATGAGCATATGTTACAAGTTTATTCTCGCCACCTCGTTGTCGTTATTGGCCTTCTCGCCGTCGTTGACTGCTCCACTTGGGAGAGTATGGGTTGTGTGCGAGGTACCAACATGGGAGAGTAACCAGGAGAAGAGATCTAGTTTTCTAATAAACTTATCGCGTGTACACCTAAGGCGTTGTGAAAATTACGGCGCGCCGTTATTCGTCGTCGCCTCTTTTCAAAATACCATGTCATCTTGTGAAGTCGCAGCCAATTCTGTAACTGACGCGGCCAAGAGATCTTTACTGAATCACACTTCAAAATGTCACTTCGTATCCTGGCCCGTAGTTTTGCCGCGACGGATGCAATGGAGCAAAACGTGCGTGCTGCCTAAATACTCCCTTCCCACCTTACCTTGAGTAGATACGGAGAATGTTTGAAAGGAATGTTTGGGTTGGCAGCTGGCGAACAGGGGCCATGAAAAATAGTAGATTTGGGGGTTAGGAAAAATAAATGCATCGAAAACAGACTGCTCAGATAAAAAAACCATGTCGAACAAAAATATACCTCCTGACTGCGCTGCCACAAAACTAGCACGTGAACACAGGTCTATGACATTCGAGGAAGCACATACTGGCTGCAGATGGGACCAGCATATTGCAGTATGATGCTCATAATCAGCCACTAGGCTGCAATACAGAGCACCTCTCATTGTACATAAAAATGACAGCTCAATTTTTCTTCATTCGCCAGGTTTGGCGCTATTGAGACAAGACAGGTCTGCTGTTGGTAGCACAGCGGACCTCCCCTCGCGAGGCAGGCGCACCTAAAACACACGACACCGTATTTTTGCTAAGGACGCTCATTCATAATTCTGGCTGCGTCTGACATTAGGCAGGAATCCAGACAAAATAAAATTACTCTCAATCAATAACTGTCTTCAGAAAAAAAGTTCTCTAGGATGATTGATCAGCTGTGGCTTATGGTTGTGGCTGCGATAGAAAAGCTTAGAAACTTCCTTTCCATAAGATACATTACACATACAAATCATTGCGAGGACATATGCAAATTGTCATAGAAAATTTGAGGAAGAAAGCTTTTTGGTGCAAAACATACATCCACACTCTAAAATTACAGCTTTGGTTTCAATTTTCTATAACAATTAGCTCTGTCTTGACAAATTTGTAAGCTTATCGCTGCAATATTCTTCACGCATGTTTATATGTGGCCTCAGGCGTTTTCTTTCTCGGCCTGCTTGGATGGAAAAATCTGTTCGAAAAGCGGGGGTCCACTCAACTTCATTTTTCTCTGGACAACAAAGCAAATCAGTTTTTCATACATGCATTTATCCTGTAGTTCGCGCTGTGTAATTTTCCTCGTTTAATAACATTCTTTGTAGGCAATTGGAAAAGTTTACGCGATCAGCCGATAATGGATGATTATACGAATTGGTCGAAAAGTCGGGCAGCGTTCGGTGCGCGTCGGTCGTTGCCAGGTGAGTTCGCTTGGGCAGGTTGCGTATATAGAAGGGGAAAGGGTGTATTCCCATTTCCGTAAGTGTCCCGATTCAGCGAGTGTTTTTTTACACACGGGTAAAGAAATATGTGCAAGATCACTAGCTATGAGCGTACAAAGGATTACATGTGCTTAGGCAGGCTTAGGTTTATAGTAGGCTTCCTGTGGGCGGCCTTGTGCGGGCTCGCAATATTTTGGTTAGCCGTGGTACTTCGCACTCGCGAGACACTCGCTGAATCGGGACAAATCGGGAAAAGGCCCGCTCCTCTGCTTTAGGCAATATCACTGCTCATCTTTAGTGCGACAGAATTTACGTTGTGCACCTTCTTTGTTATACTGTCAGGTCGAATGCATAGATACTCGTGATCACAGCTGGTTAAAATCTGGGCGAGCTGTACTCACAATCAGACATGGTAGGCTACAAATAGCGCGCATATCACGCAAAATTTGTACGCTCAGTCTCTGATTGGTGTCTGAATTGCAAATTATTCATCTGAAAACTTCCCACCAATATCATGCTTGCTTGGATTTTTTTTACTCTCCCTTTAGAATCTCACAAAACAGCGGTATATTCTTGCTGCATGTGGAAAAGGCCATTTTTTCAGAATTCGAGCCATCTAAAAATGTTTCATTCAAATTTAACTTCTTGTCACATCTTTGATCTACTTTTTGTCGCGCTAACTAAATTTCCTATCCTGCTTTTATCTAATTCCAAGTGACCAAATTAATGCACTTGAATTTTATTTTCATCATCAGCAATGCACTAGTGTTGGGCGCATGCGACCCTGTTTTAGTAAAGTCGAGGCCTACATTTTCAATCAAAATTTCTTCGCTGAACTGATTCATAAAACTTGATTTCTAAATTGATTTGTTCGTAGGCGTTTTGAAGCTGTCTAATACCGGGTCTAGTGATGAGTAGTTCCACTCGACTTGTTTCACTTCACTTTCCCATCGCATTGTTTGCATAGTTTCAACGCCGACTCCACTCGTCTTCAAAGTTAAGTAGTCCTGTACCATACAGTGCGGATAGGAGAGCAAGTGTCGAAAAGGATCCGTTTTGTCATCAAAAGCGAAAAATTATTTTTATCGCCCAGACTAGTTTTACTGGAAACAGGCTTTTTGATAAAATACGCTGTTTTTATGCCTTCTAGATGTTGTTGTAAAAGGAGGCTTGTTATTTGGGAGATAAAAAGATGAAATACGGTGCTACGCCATTTTGCCTTTGACTTTTATGACAGTAAGTGAAAAAGAGGCGGTACCGATGAGGAGCAGTGATGAAAAATTGTTTGGAGGAATAGTCAAAAAATGTGAAGAGCATATCGAAACTATGCAGTGGTTTTAAGACCCAACTTATGCAATTTATGTCGCAGGTGGAGCCAAGTTTTTTACTCTATAAAACCAGATTTTAGAAATGATAAAGAAAGCAATTCACGGCAGATTCGGTGCCAAAAGACTTGACTACCAAAAGAGCCACTCCGACCTAAGGAATCCGCGCAAGCGCAGTTCATTTGAAATTGAAGTAAAAGGCGCGAAACTCTACTGCCCGCTGTGCAGTGTATCGACCACGAATATGCCAACTTGGAGTTGGCGAAACTGAGTTAGCATTGGCTCATAAGCATCAACAGGAAAAGTTAGTTTGCATTCTATTGATCGGAGTGCGACAGCACATCGGTCAAGAAAGTAGTCGTTTCACACAAATCACAATCGGACAGAGTCGCCGCGAAACAGACCTGCTCAATCATGAGGCAGGGCCTGTGATAAAAGTGCTTTTGCTCATACTGTGAGGTAAAGGCTTTGAATGGTCCCCTATTGCGGAATCCGAGAATAAGTACTCTGCGTCTCCTTGGGCCCGTTTGTAGTCCCCAGGTACCTAGGAGCAGCGTACAGTTGCGCAGTATGTATCACATACTTCACAACCTTTCTGTTTTAGATGTGCTATCTGTGCACTCCGACTCGCGTGATGTGCCCGAGAACAGCGAAGTGGATTTGTCGTGCGCAGTGGATCGTGGTCGTTATCCACGAATTCGGTGGTCCCGTATTGGTCAACCACTGCCGGACCATTCCCGCGAATACGACAGCCGATTGACCTTTCGCAGTATCCAACTGAGCGATGCTGGCACGTACGTGTGCACGGCTAGTAACGACTGGGATACACGGGAAGTGCATATCAAGTTGACCGTGCGACCCGCTAGTAAGTGAATGCTCCCAGTGTGGCGATCTTCATTGGCTTTGTAATCTCTCCTGTCTGCCCACCATCGTCTACAAATGAAAGACGCCTTTATCCATTTTGCTGCTACTGGCCGCCTTATGTACATGGAAAAGGATGCGGTGCCTCTTTGCTACGCAGAACCCGTTGGGTTGATGCTTCAGCCTCTAGGATTGCCTGTAGAGTCGTTCAAACCATCCACTCCCCTGTAGCGAGAATTAGCGCTGTGGAAGCATAGCGAGCAAAAGAGAAAAGCGAATGCTCTGGCGGGTTGACGACAAGCGACCGACTGAGTATAGGCCAAACTTCGTGACACTGCCTTTTACGGACAAAGAAGCAGGAACCACTCTGGTCGTCGACAGCACGAAGACTGAGCCCCAGAGCCACAGCCTGTTAGGTATAAACAGGGGTAATAATCATTCGTAAAGTCACGGATCGAGAATGTTTCCCCTTGGCTGTAATGTGACGGTTGGAATGCATCTCCGTCGAGCCACCCTACAATATCTTTCCTATCTATCCTTCTACCGTACATAGCCTGGTCAATTATCGCAATCAAAATGGACAATAGATCTCTCGCAGTCGTCCTTTACATTTTGCACACCCATTGCTTTTCCAGACCGCTATCGCGAGCAAGCAGGCACTGTTGGTGCCTGCCGGTATGACCAAGCCACCTGCCGGTCTGGAGAATGTATTGACAAAAGCGATATTTGCGACGGCGAGGTTGATTGTAGAGATGGAAGCGATGAACAGAATTGCGGTAAGTGCAAAACACACAGTGTGTATGCTTCTCTTAGCTGCTCGTTCCCTTGCTCACATGAAGTCAGTATCGCTCTGTGACAGGAGGACAAAGTCGTTCAGAGTATTTGGATGCATCACGCGATTGTGAGCCGAACGAATTCAAATGCAACAACGGGAAGTGCATGCAATTGATGTGGAGATGCGATGGTGACGATGACTGTGGGGATAACAGTGACGAACAGAATTGCGGTAAAGTCATCTTTATCAGAGAACTTTTAAGGGATCATAAAAGGCATAGGTTTGTGATATCTTTAGGTTAGGTTGCAATACTAAAAAGTTTTAGATACACGTGGAAGCACATTACTGCTCCTACTGAAACTGTGACACCTCAGTCTTTTCATGCGCATTAATTGTTGTTCTGTCCACGACTTTCAGGTCAGCGTCAACCAGGCGAAGCATGCGCTCCGTGGGAGTTCAAATGCCACGGTCAAGGACAATGTATCCCACTGGCCTACCAATGTGATAAGCAAACCGACTGCTTCGATGGCTCAGATGAAGTAGGATGCGGTAAGTTCCCATGGCTTATCTCTCATTTTCCACAAAAGCCAATTCTGATTCGCCTTATAGCGGGCCCAACTGTGGTCGAACCGCCCAAACGCGACGTGGCAGTTCGATGCGGCGAAACTATCGTGCTGACTTGTCGTACAGTCGGCGTGCCAGTGCCCTATGTCAACTGGCGTCTGAACTGGGGTCCAGTGTGTGGCCCACCTCGTTGCACTCAAACCTCGGTCAATGGATTAGGGACATTGACTATTCGAAATGCACAGTATGTTAAGACAGGTTCTGAATGCGGCAATATCTCAAAAACCCCCAATTATAACTTTAAGGGACAGTGATCAAGGCGCGTACACGTGCGAGGCTGTCAACGTAGTCAATCGTCTATTGGTCACTCCGGACGCTATCGTTCGGGTGGACTGCGCTGGTCCACCAGTCACTCCCGCACCTCCACCCGTAGAACGGTTGACAGTAACTGTGGATCCAAAGTATCAAGAAATCGATGAATTCTCGACGGCTCGATTCCGATGCCACGTTCAAGGTGGATCGGGTGGACCGTACACATATTCATGGACCAGGATCGGGTACACCCATTTGCCTCACAACGCTCGCGTAGAAGGCGACACATTGGTCATTGATAATGTCCAGATTGAGAATTATGGTAGTTATCAGTGCTCGGTTAAATCAGCCTGGGGCGATAATTTGGGTAGCGATCAAGGAGAACTGAAAGTCCGCAGAGGTAAGTTGGTTAGAGATGTCTTCAAGTATTTGAGTAGGCTTCGAGAATGCAAAATCGATTTTAAAGTAACCGCCTTCTTTTGTCGTGAGTAATAAGCTCACTCGGAGCGACAGACAGATTTTACGTCGACTCGAGGCAGTCGCAATCAGTCACCGGTGATAAATTCTGCTTGCAAAAGACCTATGAAACATCAGGCAAACAGGTTCTTCTCACTACACCCCAGGGGCCAAAGTACGGGTGCAGCCATAGTACTGCAGACTCACGGCACTTCTTACCCGTACACGCGGGTCATGTCTCCTTAGAGCGAGTCTATATAGGATACCAAACTACGCCAGCGAGGCAAACCGTCCTCAAAGGCAACAATACACTCGATTTTTAAGCAGCTTGCAAGTCAGCCGTTTTTATGACAGAAAATCTTTCACACTGTTTTGTAGTTGGCCAATGTCCTTATGTTTGGATTGAACCCGAAACTGAGTGGAAGGGACCACCTGGCAGCAGAGTAGAGTTCATCTGCAAAGCTATCGGTGAACCGACGCCTCGGCTCTTCTGGTCACGACCTGATGGACGACCCTTCGATTCCAACGTCGTGGTAAGGCTAATATTTATTGGGCGCCAAAGCAGCCAAACTTTCGTTCGCCTACCTGACTGGCTGAGGATGTTCCTTCCCATTGAGGAGGAGGCACTCCTTAGCTGAGTCCCTCCCTAATTTTTCTAAAATTTCATGTGCCCCTCGTGCCTGGCGGTCCATGACGAGCGTGAGAGAGTAATCGAGCTCGCAAAGCTGGGAAACGTCAACCAATTCGGTTGATGTTTCAGCCATAGGCACAGTGGCAAGACTTGCCTCACTCTCTCCCACTAGCCACTGCCTACCAGGAATGAGGGTTACACATGCTGAGGAGACTGTCCTTTGTTAGTTTTTAAGTTTTCGACAATTTGTGAAGAAGAATACTTTTTAAACACAAATTTTTCAGGATTATGGCGATGGTCGACTGGTTATAACAAACGTTAGTCCTAAAGATTATGGAATTTACACTTGCATTGGCGAAAATCGTGCTGGCCGGAATACGGCTAACGCAACTGTCGGCTCTGGTAAGTGTTTTTCAGTGTCCTGTCCTCAGCCCCTTCGGCTGCACACGTGTCTGGCTATGTGTCACAGTGGCACGAACAAAGGATGAAAGAAGGTTTCAGCTTCTGGTGAAGGTCGTCTTAGTGCACTGGTGGACTTCTGTCTGTCATACAGCAGATGACCACGACTTGTCGATCTGTGGGGCCAGCACACTGACAGCATTGGTACTGTGAGGCACTACTTACACCTTGCACCTGCACTATATTCCCCATAGCTTATCATTAATTCACCGCACGCATGATCTCCCCAAGTGCCATGGTCACAACTTTACTAACAATATTTTATCGCATTTTCTCACCAAGCTGGCATTCCAACATTAGACTACCGAACCCCGCTCACCGTCCGCATCTTACCATCGAATCGAATCTCAAGTAAACGACACAGTATGGTGACGGCGACTTGCGTGGCCACGGGCGATGGACCAATCACTTACACTTGGCGACGCGAAGATGGACAGCCGTTGGCCAACAATGTGCAGGTGTTGCATCTTGCCTTATTATAATCGCTTGCATTTTGCTTGCGTCTGCCAAAATACTTATAATTTTTATAAAGGATCTGGGAAATGGCGAGTTAAGATTTTTGGGCATCGAAAAAATCAATTCTGGGGATTATCGATGCACGGCCAGGAATCCTTCGGACGAAGCCTACGATATCGCGACTGTGCTTGAACCAACTGAGAGTAAGATTTTGCTTGATCAGATTGTAACTACATACAAAGCTTGCTTTGCAAGACGATATCACCTTACACTTGCACAGTTTGCACTGCACCGCACTGCACCTGGCGCAGATGCTTGCACTGACGATTAGAGATTTTATGTTTCCAATCGACCTTCAACTTTATTCGCGCTCGCGCACCGGCCTAGTAAGTCCAAAAAAGTCACAATATTACTGGGCGTGATACAAAAGCAGTGTGAGTCAAATAGAGCACCTTGTACTGTCGGTTGAGTCGTGTACAGTGTGCGCAGCTGAATGACTGCACCTTGCACTTGCCGTTCTTATCCGCTAATTCTTCGCAGTCAAATCACCACCGCCTTTGGTCTTCATCAATCCCAACGAAATAGAAGCTCGACCAGGAGATTCAGCTCAGTTCAAATGTACCGCTGTCGGAGATCTCCGCGACCCTATAGCGATCAAATGGCAAACACCCGGTGGTGGTTCCTTGCCACAGGGGGCGGAAGAATTGGGCGATGGAATACTTCGATTCCCTAACTTGCAACAACATCACGCTGGCACCTACGAATGTGTGGCCAGCACTCCATACAGTTTGGCCAGGGCTACAGCTCCTCTCAGGATATTACGTAAGTCATAATTGAATTACAGAAATATCCTAAAATTCAGCTGCTATACATACAGCTTTTCGTAGATTCTTAAAAACAGCTAGAAATTTAATAAAAATTTCCAGAGCAGTGGGCGAATGCTTTTTAAAGCGCCTGCTCACTAAAATAATCGCCATTCTCTCACGCGCTTGAAAATAGTTATAAATCTTTCACGCTCTCTAAAAAATCATTGATATGTCCTGCAGATCTGTTAATTTTGCTTGCTTTTTCGGCTGAAGCTATTTTCTGTAGACTAGACTCACCTAGCATTTACTCTAAACTGTAACTGTAGCTAGTGGACACCCGCCTACTACGCCCATCGTTCATCCTCCTTACACGGTGGCTCGAGCAAGCGATCGAGTGACAATTAGTTGCGAATCGCGCGGAAACCCTCCGCCTGCATTGCGATGGGGATTCGGCACGGCCGACACACCTCTGAGACCGGGTGTTAGCTTGACCGATGATGGAACATTGGTCATCGACAACGTACACGAGGCGGACGAAGGAGTGTATTTTTGCACAGCTACCAATCCGTATGGGAGAGCAGTGTCTGGACCAGCTACGGTCACTATAGAAAAGCGTATGTTCAATTTGCTTTATAACAAGACTTTTAACATGTTTCACGCATGCTTTCGATTGCACGACAATTCCCAAAAGTTAGAAAAAGTAGATACTAAAATTTTAGAATATCAAAACAAAGGTTTGACATAGGGTAGCTGATATGGCATAAATTGCAGCACATGCTAAACCAACTGTTTGGATCGAACCTGTCGATCGATGGACTGGCCGACCTGGGGACAATTTCGAATTTCAATGCCGAGCTAGTGGAGATCCGCCACCTCAGTTATCGTGGAGTCGTGAAGATGGACGACCATTGGGAAGAAATGCGCAGGTATAAGTGGTATACAGAGCACCTACTGATGAGCACCCACTGTGAGTTAGGGTAAACTCTCAACAGTGCAAGACATTGCTGTCGATCATTGGCTGGGGTCAGTTAGGATTGATGTAGAGGGAGTTTATCCGAGTAGCGGTCTCCAATATGTAAACTCCCACACCGGGGGGGGGGGGCAGTCTAGAGTCTGATATATTCAGAATTTCGGAATTCTTTAGCACTTGACCTGCTTAACATATCTAACTATACCGGCTGTGCGGAAGCTTTCAGGAACTGAAGTCTCTGGGACAAGCTGGGCAATCGGCAACATCAAACCGGCTAGTCTAAGTTGCTAGAGAGATTATGGGTGCTGCCCTGGTGCCCCAACAGGGCAACATAACTGGTTGGCAGGAACTTGACAGGGGGCGGATTGTAGGCCACACGAAAACGCCAAAGACGCCAGTCCGACCCAACCCACACCGCTTGGGCTTACTTCTTTGGTCTCTTTGGACTGACATGATAGGAAGACCTTAGGTTAGCGTTTATGCTCATGTTCATTTTTTGTGAGAAATTTAACACGATAGCGTTGATCAGTGCTTCCTTAACACTGCATGCATACTGTTCGTGCGCTGCGGTAAAAAAAAGCGACTATAGGTGTTTGACATCACTACGCTGGGTCATGTGCGCTTCCGACCTGTTTTGCTGTGTGCTTTCGTGGTACAAAACAGAATCGCTTGTGGATAATTAGCTCATAAACCTGACACGACAGCTTATTTTCAGGAACTCGGCGGTGGTCGTCTTAGCATCAGTCGGCTCAGCACTGAAGACGCTGGTCGATACATCTGCACTGCCTATAATTTAGCTGGTACAGGCAGCGCTCCAGCCACTGTTGGTGTGGAAGGTGGTGCACCTGGCCAACCCATCGTCACCCCACCATTCCAGTCGATCCCTGATGGTCAACCGGCTCAGTTCCATTGCTCTTCGTCTGGCGGATATCCTCCGCCCACATTGACATGGGGCTTCAAACGCGAACGAGGCCAACTGAGACCTGGCATTCGTCACGAAGATGGCAGATTACATATCGATAGAGTGAGCAAGGAAGACGCCGGAGAGTACATTTGCACTGCTACCAATGAGTACGGTAGCGCGTCAGCACCTGGCACTTTGCAAGTGTCTAAGCGTAAGCTTCAAAAACGACCCAGCCTCACGATCACGGCATAAAAAAATCATAAAAATTTTCAGCTCCAACGTTGCGTATCGATCCAGCGGACGTATGGAATGGGGAACCCGATCGAGACCATGAATTCGTGTGTGTTAGCGTCGATGACCCGGAGGCGCGCCTAAGTTGGCGTCGCGCTGATGGGCGTCCTTTGGACTCGAATGTCGAAGACCTGGGCAATGGACGACTTGTCATCAATAAATACACGCCAAGCAATGACGGACAGTACATTTGCGTCGGCACCACTCCAAGCGGAACTTCCGAGAAACCGGCTGTTGTAAAACGTGAGCAGAAAGAATGATTGTGTCGGGGACAGCGAAACAGAACAGTGGTTTTTAGAACTAGAAGGCCCACCGCCCGTGCCTGAAGTCACTCCCAAAATTCAAACCCTTCGCCCAGGCGAACCGGCTGAATTTGAGTGTAAGGTGGACGCTTTTCCCCCAGCCACTCTCAGCTGGGGATACGGCTCACCAAATGGACCACTGAAGAGCAACGCACGCATTGAACAACGCGGCAGCCGGCTGGTCATCGATAGTGTACAACCTGGCGACGAAGGCCAGTATTTCTGCACGGCCTCGAATCCATTTGGTTCCAATTCAGCCCCTGGATCGTTGTACGTTGAAGAACGTAAGTCGCCTCGCTTCTTCAATTGTGAAACGCTGGCTTCGAAAATGGTTTTATTGCGGTTTCTTGGTTTTAGCCGAGGTACCACCCAAGGTTACTATTACACCTCAAAAATTTTGGAAAGGTAAAAAAGGCGAAGACTTTACGTTCACATGCACAGCGACTGGAAATCCCACTCCTGAGATCCGCTGGACAAGAGAAAACCGGAACGACTTCGATCAAAATGTCAGCGTAAGCGATTTTGCGATCATATCTTGCTAATTTTGTGCAAAATCGTTATTTTATCACTCATGTGCATGAGCAGTGGTCCCAAGGCACATTAGTTATGCGCGTGACGACCACTTGCGTTGGCAACACTCCAGGGTGGGACTTCCGAAAATCCAGCTTTTGTAAAACGCCTGCAAACTTAGAGTGATTAAACGCCAATAGAGTTAGATAGTAGGAGTATGCAACCTCATGTTCACGGTCATGTTTTACCACATCGCCAAACGCTTACTCCTACGTGCACTCGAGGGTGAAGGGACACATTACACAAGACATGATTTACCTGACCAACTGTCGGACGGTGTGTAAAATGAAGCACACATTTCCTGGACCGTACATTTTTACGAGTACCTACCTACATGCCCACCCACACATGCCGTGCCATGCATTCTGCTATCCTCTAATTGGGTGCGACCGACTTCAGGAAAACGAGGGTGGTCAATTAGTCATTGACAACGCTCATCGAGCCAATGCTGGCAAATACGTTTGCACGGCCACTAACTCCGCGGGAACCGATTCTGACATGGCTGAAGTTGATATTGAAAGTAAGTCTTGATCAAATTTCACTCAGAAACTGAAATAGCTTTTCTTTTTAGCTACCGTCGCTGTCGAGATATATCACGCTGGAAGAAAAGCCAAATCTCCTATCTATGTCCCAGAAGGTGAGCCATTCGAGTTAAGATGCTTGGGTATTGGTGATCCTGATCCGAAGATCGCCTGGACTGTGGACATGGGACCGAGTCGTGGCGATGTGCCAGAAGGATACAAGCCAGTCGAAATATACAACGAATATGTCAGACATAGTAAGGTTCTACTTTGAAACATGACCCCCATTTCGGAGCGCTCGCTACATGGCTTCGAATACTTTAGATTCATTCAGCAGAGCCAACGAGGGTCTCTACAAATGTAACGGCACCAATGAATATGGAACTGCCGAAGAAATGGTCCGAGTGTTAGGTAAGGAAATCAAAATCACGCTTAGCCCTGCATCAACCAACTATCCCATTCACTGCAGTCGCTCCACCTGGTCGTCGTCAAGTCGTCATTTTGGGCGGCAGTCAACGCCCGACCGAAGTGGGCACCCGCTTAGAATTGCGTTGCGTCCTACCTGATACCGGACCACGTTACGATTTGCGTTGGATGAAGAAAGCGGATTCGGGCCCACCAATTGCCGTCAGGCACGAGCAACCCGCTGAAGGAACGTTACTCATCGCAGAGTTCACTCGAAATGACGCGGGAACGTACGAATGTCAGGCTTGGGACGAAGAAACTCGAAATGTGGTCTCTTCGGCCGATGTCACAGTTAGCGTGGTTGGAGAGCAAGATCCATTGACTGTGGTAGAAATAGAAGGAAGCAAAATCAGAGCATTGAACGTCGGCGAAACTTTGGAGCTGAAATGTTTAGCGCCTGGTAAGATCTTTTTACTTTTTATTCTTTTTCATGGCAATTTCTCTCATTTTGTTTTTTTTGCAGCTGATTCGCCTGGACTAAAATCAGATTTGCGTTGGCAGATTTTGGAAAAGGGTGGATTTCGTCCATTGAACAAAGGATCAACTGTTGATGGCACTTTGCGCATCCCCAGCGTTCAACTGGAAGACGGAGGAATCTATCAGTGTGTCAGATATTTCGGCGATGCTGGCGATGGAGCAAATCAAGTCACCATCTTGGTGTCCAATACCGAAACTAGTAAGAACAAAATATTTAAAAATTTGGTGCTGGCACAATTTTAAAAAGATACAATTCTAAATTAAAATCGTACCATTTACTTTTTTTTTAGCCGCTGAGAAAGTGACGGCCGATGTGGGATACGCGACCGAAGTGCACTGTCCAGTGTACAAGGTATCTGGCATGACGTACAAATGGAGGCGGGTTAATCAGCCACGATTGCCCTCCGGAGTGCAACCTGACGGTCGCGTATTAAGGTATAATTTTATAATTTCATAAAGCATTTCAGCATGGTGCTGGCATCAATTTTTTATAATGGTCGCATATTTTTTGAACTTTTTTAGAATCGCCACATTTAAACCAGAACAAGCAGGCACTTACGAATGTGAAGGCCGTTTGAACGGTGCTCGTGCACGAGGTTATGTGCAAGTTATTTCGGAGGGAGCCTTAAAATTGGCTGCCATTCTGAGACCAGTGGCTACCCCACCCATCGTTCCTACACCATACCATCAACCCTCTTATCGCCACAAGACTGTGGCTGTCCAGCCTTCCGCCAGTAAGCCATAGGCTGACCTCCTCTTTGCTAGTTTCTTCTACTTGCGACAGATAATTCATTTTTAGAGCCATATATGGAGTTGAACCTGGATGTCACTCCCGACTTCGTATTCCCCGGCCAAGATGTCCTGTTCCGATGCAAGGTCGACGGGGATCCGACGGCGCGCATTAGTTGGGAGCGAGTGGGAGCATCACTGCCGAGGAACTCATACGTAAGTCATTTAGGTTCTGTGACACTGATGCTGTAATCAGAGTGCTCAAGGAGCCATCAAATCTTTCCTCAAACACTGCTGACATGTTCACAACTTCGCACCACAAAGGTACATCATATTGGTATGCTATTCCAACCTTTCCCAAATCAACATCTTCTCGCGCCATCCTGACCTTTTCTACCACACTCCAAACATAATCTTTCCTGGATGAATACGAAAAGGACTGCTTCGAAATTTTATTTTTATAGTCAGTTTAGTTCCTCAGCCTCATTTTTCAAGTTGGATAAGAATGTTTGAAATTTTCTCCTTGCAGGTTTCTCGCAACGATTTGAGAATTCGTAAAGTTGCAAAATCGGATGCCGGTCGTTACGTGTGTCACGCAACGACGAAAATTGGAGAAATGACGGCTCACGCCAATTTGAAATTGGGTCAAAAAGTATCGGGCAACACTTTGCGCCGTTACTACCGTTTAAGAACTTAGCTATACAAAATCGCATTTGTTTGGATTTTTTCCTAATTTTTATCAATGAATTGTGTGGGAAGTAATTTGAGAGAATTTTGAGGTACAATTTATGGGAGATGCAGTTCTTGCCTTGAGCGTTGGGTGCTGGATTTTTTACAAGAGCGGTACCTCTTGGATAATTTTTCAGACATGTCTTATCATGACGCTTGAAGTTCCTTTTAGAAATTTTTCGATGACTGCTTTTGAGGAGTGCGGTTTTACTTATCCCAGAAAATGTAGCGGTTAGATTTTGAGCGTGGGTATTCTGTGATTTTTGTCCCTTTTACAGTAGGTGCTGTAGAAAGTTATCCTGTTTTTTTGCGTCGTCTTTTCTGTGCGTGTATAAACTGCCGTCATTTTTATGCCATGTTCCTTATTTGTTTGATTTGTTTTCCTAAACTCTTTCCGCTGATACTGCCAGAATTAAGTTTGATAGATTTCTGCTCATTTTTTAAGGAAATGGGAATATAAAGTAGAGAATGATTGGAACCCGGTGAGATCATGTAGTAAATTACAGCCTAGATATGTGTTACTGCATGAACACAGCTACCGACCTACTATTAGCTGCTTTCTCCAGGTTCACGCACAGTAATCGACAGTACAGAAATTACAGGAGTTTTATATGACGTCATTTCCCTTTCTTCGCATTTCCAACTTTTTGGTAATTGAGTTGTACTTACATTGGTTATCACATTAAACAGATTTTTTAATGACGAATGTAACAAACACATGTTCGATCAGCTCAGAAAAGGAGCTAAGTTATTGTGAGCTCTCCTTCTAGTATTAGCTCCCCTTTTAGAAGTTCTACCATTGGGGGTACGAGTAAGGGATACCAGGATGGTCTACAAAGTGCAGACTGCTGATTGATCTGCTACCGTTTCTTGTCCTCTTGACTAACTGTAGCTGTGATAACAATAAATAAGGTCATGATAAAATGTAAAAGAGCACTAAGTGAATACATTTTTCAAGTAAGCAATAAAAGTACGCGACTTTTAGATTTAAAAACACAAAAAACTAATCGCAAGTGTGCTTATGCTTATTCACGTTCACTACTGACACTTTGAAATAGCAGCGCAGCCAAAGAATGTAGCAAAGAACGCCAAAGAATGCCATGTTGAAAAGACGATCCGACACTTGGGCGCGAGAATTGGCGAGCACACAAGCACTTCTTTCCGAGCGGGGAAACGTGTTCGAGCCACGGATTCGGCTATCTTGGATCACATGCTTCAAGCGGGACATGATGCTGGCTGTGATGATTTTCGCATTATCGATCGTGCAAATTCCGACAAACTTCTGAAGATCAAAGAAGCCATCCATATTGTGACCAAACGTCCTACTTTGAATCAGCAGAAGGACTTTGAAACACTCACGCTTTTACAATAGGCTGTCGCAACTTGAGAATCAGCATTGTGTGCGCTACCATACGTTTCCAGCTCATTGATGCGTTGCTCGCCTTACGATGTGTTTTTATCAGTTCCTGATGATGTCTTGAGATAAGACGAAACGTCGAAAATTAAATTATAATAAATAATGTCGTATTTAAGTAATTTATTGGTCTTCCTGTTCCTTTGGAAATGTCGCTATAAAGACGTCTCAATTTCCATGTATAGAACAAAATACTTGCGGAGTCGGGTTTCATAGCCTGAACGCTTAGCTTTTTTGGAGATGTGCTGACGCAATCCAAGTCAGTGGTGGGCAGACATAGCACTCACAACAGTACATCAAACAAACATCGAAACAGCAAGGTTACCAACTAGAAGACTAATGACAAAAAGTTTTCTTTCGTATGCAACACACAAAATATTTCATCATACTTGCGTATTAAATACAATTTCATATTTCTACAGAAAGATTTGGCGGATGGGAAAAAATTTTGTGTGGATGGCCACCAAAAGCAATATTGATGGGAACCACAAAACGTAATGAAAAAACCAATGAGAAATCTATCCAAACGTTGCCTTTCCCTCTCCGATTGATGGCCATTGCAAGATAAACGGGTATCTATCATGGATTTTCTGCCATCGAGCTCACAATTTTGGCCCAAATCTGGGATAATGCATCAAATAGGAAAAAGCAGACAAAAAGCAAAGGGAGTTGCTTTGAAAAATACAATAACGGGATTGCGAGAAACGAGATAACCTGAGTCTTATGCTGCCTGTTTTGAATGGCGATATCAAGCGCTAAGAAATGCCGCACAGGTGAGTCCCGGCTACTACCTAGCGCCCCAAAGTGCCCAATTTTACAGCGCAACTATAGCTCTACGTCATCCGCCAGCACGTCTTTCGCACAACTTGGGTCGGGTCGACCGAAATCGTCCCAAATTTTTAAAAGTTCTTACGAAGGAACGTCGCCAGGAGGCAGGCCGGAGTTCATGTCGAGAATGGTGGCGAATGCCCCTTGGTACCAGTCAACACATCCTCTAAAATCTTGGCCGCTGATGGCCAGGTGGTCAGCCGTGGCGACCGATCAAAGTCACCCAACTAAACAGGGGACCGTTTGTCCGAACAAACTCCTCTTATCTGTCATCACAGGGGTCGAATACCTTGCGTCATTAGATCTCCACAACTTACCACCTGGCCCAACCGCCAAGATTTTAAAGAATGTGTTCTTTGGTATCAAGGGCCATTCGCAACTCGAAGCCCAGATTGCCGCTTTGCACGATCCCTCGTGAGAATGAAAGAAAAACGGAGGACGATTTTGGTTGGGCCCGATCCTAGTTGTGCGAAAGCCGTATTGGACGACGACGTCGCGTTTTAGAATTAGGCAATTTGGGGTGTTAGATTGTAGCCAGGACACCAGTGCGGCGTTTCTTAGCGCTCGGTCAATCCTTTAGAGATCGCCATTCAAAGCAGGCAGCAAAACACCACACTGACTAGGTTGGCTCCCGCTTCTCTCAAACCCGTTTATTCGATTTGTTATGACAGGTCTCTCTTTTTGCCTTATGCTTTTTCGGTTTTGATGCATTATTTCTGATTGAGTCCGGCTTGTTCACTGGATGTATCAATGGCGGAAAATGTATAGCCGAGGGCCTTTTTTTCAGTGGCCATTCATCAGAGAAGAAAAGGCAACATTTTGGTAGATTTCCAGTTTTGTCGTCACTTTTAGTGTTTCCCCCCCCCCCCCCCCAATATTGCCTTCGTTGTCAGCCCGCACCACTTTGGAGACGGCAATTTGTTTTCATTTTGTCATATTACCACAGTATGTATTACGCACTTGTTGCCCAAATATTAGTTGTTGATGGATTCCGAAACCCTAGAGCATGTGTCTAAAACCATAGCACCAGGTTTCAAACACCGTACATGCATGAGGATAAGCTACTCAGCTCTTCATACAGTATATATATACTAAATGTGTGCCCTGCATGCTCGCCTTCTGATCGAAGGACTCTTTTCTCATAATCTTTTATTAAACTATGGAATAGGCATGGATTAAGTACCCGTATAAGCAGGCACGGTAGTGCCTGCTTATTAAATAATGTACTATGCCCTCTGGCCTACTCGTGCCTATTCGTTCACGGAACTGGTCAGCCTCTCCTAAGTCAGGGCCTGCACGAGACCAAGAGCGAGGTCGAGGTTGAGTGACTGGTCTGGTTGCAGGCATGGGAGAGAACTAGTCTAGAGTTACTGGTCTGAACTTGCCCTGCTATATGAGCACTTCGATCTAAGGTCCGCAAGAACCCCTTCGACGGCCGGCACGTGCGGCTGCTTTCCGAACTGTGAGTCTACGCGGCCTTGTTGGTGTGGGACAGTAAACTATACCAAGAAGTGTCCGTGGAGTTCGTGGGTCTTTTTCTGTGGCTCGATCTACTGTATACTCTGGTCAGCCCTAGTCTGTCCTAGGGCGGGTCAAGGATTTCAACTATTAATGATAAAAAGTTACAGTACCGAAGAAGTTTACATCATAGGCATTGCGCCTGTGTGGTAGCCTGGTAAGACATTGTGGCAATAGGAGAGACTCCCATAATCAGTCTCATGGAAAAAAAACATGCAACGTGCTACTTGGAAGTCTTAGGATTGCCTGACTATTATTTTTACAATATTTTCAAAACTGACCAATCTAGCAGCCTGCATTCGCAACCAAAACTACTGCCAAGCCCCCAAGTTAGCCGAACCAGGCTATCCTACGCTACGATCGCATGAACAGCATTTCCGTTACACGTTGGATAATAAATCGTTTGCACGCGCGCACTTTCATCGAGTCCTGCCTCTGCCAGTTGTCTGCGACTTCGACTAAAAATACGGCCAAACGCTCGTCGCCAGACTGACTGGTGTGAAAAAGAGTTCAATCTGCTAAAAAGCTGTCGCGGCTTAGAACACATTTTCTCGGCAATTTTCAAGATTACTAGCGCCCGTTCGACGAACGCTGTTGCGCAATTAAAAAATGACGTATATCGGTTTTTGCTTTGTTGTAAACGTTTGGTGAACAAACGAGTGGGCGCATCTTCGAAGTGAACACACGTGGGAGCAATTCAAAACCTGCACGGGGACGGCTGGGTAAACTTCTCTTATCTACGCTTAGATTCGGCTGTGCTGTCCTCTGGTTGAAACGCGGGGCCTTGCTAGCCATAAGTAATAAGGTTACCGTAACCTTCCCTCATTCATTGTATAAGCTTTCACGAAACCTTGCCGGAGTCTTCAACACTGCGGGGTTACTTAAGCCGATAAACAGGAGGCCCTCGGCAGTCAGAGCTATGCAGTCGCCGACCAGTCAGCAGCCATGGACCCTAACTCGCTACCATTCTATTATGAGCTCAACGAACAACAAGCTAATAACCTACTGAGAATGGCTCCCCTCGGTGCATACCTCCTGCGCAGATCTAGTCACCCAAATGCCCTTTGCACATTGAGCATTCGTGGACGGTGCGAGGTTTTCAACGTTCGCATTTATACGAATGAGGATGGTCAAGTGTGTTTCTTGGAATCGAATGAAGAATCGATAAAATATTTTGATAATTTAGAAAGTTTAGTGAAGTATTTTTCCGCACCCGACAGACATCTACTTGGTCAGTCGGGATGCAGCGAGAAGACTTTCAAATTGATTTTGCCACTGATCAAATCTAGAAATTCGTTGGACAGGTGGTTGTAATTTTTTGTGTATAAATTGTGCAGCAAACACAGAATTCATCAGCTTGTACCCGTAAAACGTACTTGTGCCAAAGCTGGGAGAATATAACTTATTCTAGACGTGTATATCCTGGTACAGTGCATACCATCCTACAGTAGTATTGAGAACAAACTGTGCACCCTCTTCAAAGTCTCATGTGTTTTCAAAGGGCGGATATAGGGACCGATTGGCCTGTTTTCTCCTTATTGACCAGTAGCCGGGAGGTGTCGCGCGGCCGGCAAGGTGGCTTCTGATTGGTTGACGTCCAGGGGGAGAACGCGGCGCGTTTGATGAGGCTAATTTGGAGAACTTTGCCGAGCTAAAAGGTATGTTGCGTAAGAGAGCATGTTTTGTGTATGCAGAGTTGTAGTTGTCTTAGTTTGATAATTGTCCTTCGCTGAGTGATGATGGATTATTCGCCGCGAAGACGATGTTTCAGCCTTCGCCGGCAAACAAATAGACCCGCCGTGCCTTTCCTTTAATAATAATGGAGCCGACCCATGATTTTTAGACTCGCTAAGCGGGGCTGGCCGGATGAGCACGGCCAGTGCTCTAGTATACAAGTTACATACCTAGTTGTTTCATCCAGTCCTCGTTTTGGCGACAGTATTGTTCACGCATTGGTTCATCTCACTGTCTTAAATTTATAGTATATCCGCGAATTTGTCTCGGGTCATTCAGATAAGGAATAATTAGTGCAATATCTGCATTTTGTAGGAAACGGCGGAAATGAATAGAGATAAATTCTCGCATCCTTATCTCGGCAGGAAGTTGCCAGGCCTGACTTCACCGAAATTGATTGCAGTGCTGGTACCCTGCATCAGTCGTAGTTAATATTCGGCTCAAGGATGGACGAAGATATTTTTCCACAGTCCAAAAGACCTACGAAGCAACGAATATTCGGGCCTCACCACAAGAAACGCTTAAAGCCATCCGACATTCCCAGAAAGAGCCTTTAAATCCAATTGCCACAGCCGGACTATGATCGATTTCACGATATGAGCAAGTTATTGAACCTCAAGAGCAACGCGGCCACGTTAGTGCATTTGATAGATTTCTTCGACCTTTATTAAGGCATTGGCGAGGACCTAAATCCAGCTGCTGCGTCCACGCCAATTAACGTTGACATGGATTCGGCTGACGATGGCGAAAGGATGGATGTCGAGTACGCCGGGCAAAGTCAAGTCACTGGCCAAGTCCCCGCCATGCACGACGCAGAAAGTAAGTATTTTGGTTTGACTTGTGCAAGGTTTTTTGAGCTCTAAATGTGCTGGGTAGGATCACCTTCTATCAGGGGCAGTCAAGTGTAATCTGCTTGTATACCTTATCTGCATCTACAGAATCAGTGCACAGGTTCAGAGAGCTGGTCTGCCTCTCCCAAGTGACCAGACCCGAGGCTGGGTGGCTGGGGTACAGGTTTGGTTCGCAGGCGTCGGGCGTTACCTGGTATCGAGTTCCTGGTCTAAATTGAATTATATGCAATATGGCTCCAGGACAATCTGACGATGAGCCTAAGGTGCGGCCGACATGTGCGGCTGCTCTTGGGATTGTGGGTCTAAACGGTCCTTGTGTGTGGCTGGGAAATATTCTATATTTGAGGATTTGGTGGACTGCGCGGTCTCGTTCCTGTTACTTCCGTATGCCCCTATCCTAGTCTCCCTCAGGACAGGCCAAGGATTTTACCCAGAGCGAATAGTATGTGTGCCCATTTGCGCCTCCAGGTTATGCTGCGCGTTTCCAAGAATTTGAGAGCGAATCTAGCAAACAAAGTCGAATTCAGATTGAGCTGCCGTCTAGCGACACAGTCAAATTACTGAAAGTATGCTTGTTCCAGCCCAGTTGCAGATCGATCACGCTGCGACTTTCGAAGAGGGAAATGACCCAGAAGGTAAGAGTGCATACATTTGCCTCAACAATAGCTCATGTTCTTACCTCTCGTTTTAGAGTATATTCACGAGGACAGAGCAGGCGAGGACGTATATGAGTTTGAAGATGACGACCCCAATTATCATGCCAACTTATGGGCGAGGAATCCAAGGGATATCGGTTTCCGAAGTTTGTACGAGAAAAGTTTGGATGCCAGTGATCACTGCGGCAACCTGTTGGGCGCGTCTGCGATGACAAATTTGGTTCAGCAAACGGCCGTTCCTGTGGAACCAGACCCGCGTCAGTACGACTATTCGCAGTCAACCCCGCTGCTACCCAACGACTACTACACTGCATTCAGCGACGGATTACGGTGTCAGCTTCACGTTAGAAAGGGCGTGCAAGACAACGACACAATCGGAGTGCCGCACGATCCAAGACGTGTTCGGAAGTCAATGTCTACACTTGCAGTGGCACAAGAAAAACGCAAGTCTTTTTGCCTTTGGAGCACGATTCAGTGTGACTGACTCTTCGAGTCTGACGAGTTTTTTGGCGAACTCAAGTCTTACATTCGCCTCTGTTGTTTTAGGATACATTGTTGAACTGTCGCAGTTGGTCAAGCTCATTGGCCCAAAGTGCTATCGCAGCGGTTGCAACGAGTTGAACGATTTCTCCTCGCTGCAAATACAGGTATTTACTGCTAAGTTAGACTTGTGTTGTTTCTTGACCGGCTTTTAACTTTTTTAGCGTGCGGGTGCCGGTTGCATCCAAGTTATTTCTTGCGCTGGTGCTGAGCGTCATCAAAAAAGTGGTCTTTGTCTCGACGGTTGCAGCACAGCGGCTACCACCGATCTCATCCATACGCCATCAACACGCTCATTCCATCAGCTGCAATTTTGGCTGGCCAGCAGCTTCGAAAGTTGGACTTTTTCTTTCGGGTGCGTACTCCACAGTATTACAGTACTGAAGGATAACAAAAACTCGAAATCTTTTCCTTCTAGGTTTTGAATCTTCGCGGTGTTAGCCGGCGGACCTTCTTCGATATTCAGCGCGCTGTCGTTGCTCCGACTGTCCTGAAGGCATTCGCAGAGACGCAAAAAATGATGGAAGAATCACTGAAACAAAGGAATGTAAAGGTGGTTTTGGCAAGTGACGGCCAGTTTGACTCGCCAGTAAATGTGCCCTTCGCTTGTGTGTCCTCAGAGAAGAGTGGGCAGTGCAGCGGCTGAACAAGGAAAACTCGATGTGGGCCTGTGTAGGTTAGGGTGAAGCGACGGTAGCTGATATCACTGAGCTCTTGCTGAATTGTTTATCATGGCGAGCATAAACCTATTCTGTTTTAGGGCAAATCTGCAACGTATTGCACTGTGACGAGCATGGTGGTGGCGACCGTGCATGCTGAAACTGGTGAAACTGAGAGTTTAGCGTAAGTTTGATATGTCACACTGTTAATGTCTGTGATAGCTGCAGTGTCATTCTGGATTTGTACTGTAGGTACATAGCTTCGGTAGAGAGGGGTGAAAAACGGCAGACGGACAACAAAAGCCCGACGATGGAGATCGCTGCGACACTACGATCCATTAGCAAAAGCAACACCTGCCTCGGTATGGATGTGAAGGAGATCGTCACCGACCAAAACAAGTCTCTCTGACGACTGTTGGCGTTGTCAAAGAATGATCCTGGTGGATGTGACCCTGCAATATTTTTGATCCCTGGCCCAAGGTCAGATCAGTGGTCAGATCATAAGTCACGGTCAGACTATGGCAAGCCCCACCCATTAAGCAGAGTTGCCAAGAACTTAGAAATGGACCCTTACGCAGAAATTACTCCGAGAAAGCCGCGGTGGCTCACTTAGTTAAGGCGTTGGTCACACATTGCTTGGGCCAACAACCCTGACCGGGAGGCCGCAGTTCTGTTGCGGCTGAGGACGGCTGTTTAGTAAGTCCATCGCTGGCCTTGCCCACCTGGCTCTGGGTGACTCGGATGCCGAACGAGTAAAGAATCAGGAAACTGGTTCCAAAACACCAGTCGGGAAGGTCCCTCTTCTCGCCCAGTATCATCCTGGGATGCTGGTGCTGGCACAAGATGCCCTAATGTGGAGATGCTCCTAGTGGAGACACACAGAGGGGAACTACTGTGAGAGCTGTTCACCTCACGGCCTTGCTTATCGTATCAAGACTGCTGGCCGGCTATTGACAAAATGGCAGGAAAGTCCCGTGGGGAACTGGAACGGCACAGGGCGCAACCCAAAAAATTAAAAACAAGAGAATTGGGTCAGTCACATCTTGGAATCAATCTGACATTCTTGGAAGTTACGCAGAATGTAAACGTGGGAATGCAGGTCTTTATGCATGCATGAAGCAAATTCAGAAAATCCTGGAGTCGAGCGGGTGTGAGAAGGTTTCTGAAATTCTAGTAGTGGGAACTTGCAAAACTACAGTACTTTTGACCCGTTTGCGTGTTTCTCGAATGCGTATGCGTATTGCGTCATGAACGAATTGCATACTCCAAAAAGTATGCGTGAAAGTGTGCGTATTGCGTATTTTTCCTGTAGTCAGTGCATCTGAAATATCCAGTCCCATACTGTAACTAATTACGTGAGCTTGTCTGCAAATACAGATAACCGTTCCGAACAGCATGAAAGACAGTCCTTGACTGAAAATACTGCTGGCCTTGGATCGTGAATTTCCATGTCGAGCAATTCCAAAATCGTGTTTCGCATGAAGACACCTCGCCAAGTGAAATTAGCCTAAAAACTTACAATAAGAAAACGGAATTCGAAACGAACGACTAGTCGTGCATGGAGCTACTAGATGATCTCAGCATCCATGAACAACATTGCGATTCTAGTGATTGGTAGAACACAACTCGGCTAATTTCCTCGAAATATCAGCGAAGTAGACTCGTTTTCCAAACTCATAGCAGGTAACTGGAGGTTAGGGTCGGACGATAATAAGCGGGTCTTGACCTTATTTACAATACCGATTGGTCAAACAAAACCCGTGAAGCTCGTGACGGCAATCCAGCGTTCCTCCGCCAATACTCTTTCAACACTGGAAATCCAACTTTCGGCCTAGTTGGTTATTTCGGTTTGTCAGGCCACACGTGCGATAACACGCAGCCTTGGTCAGCGTGTGAAGCAGTGTGCAGTGAGAGCAAGGGGGATGATCTTCCTTTAGGCAAGGAGGGGCTGCACTTTACACTCGACCAAGTTTGAGTGAGCTGCTAGCTTTTCTCTTTTCGTGGCCCTGATAGCTCAGTGGTACGACATCAGGATCGCAAGCGGAAGTTTGCGGGATCGAATCCTGGTGGGCGTGGTACATTTGCACTGAGCAGCGTCACTAAAGCTGAGCCCTCCGGGGTGGCTGGTTTAGGGTTCCAGCCTCAAAGCGATCCCTAAAGCTTCGTGGGTTATCTTACCACGTGTAAGTCTTTTGTTAATTTTTGACCATTATGGATCAAAAATATTGGGAAACCGTGGGCATACTGTAAGTTCAGAATTAACGAATTCACTTATTTGAGGATTCTGTCGCAGCAAGTATCCAACTCCTGATGGCTGTACTTTCTATTTTGCATTTGGTCATAAATTTCCAGACTTCTCTAGAGAACTCTAGCAGAAGCTGCACCCTGGAGAAATGACAAACAGACCCTAGGGTCTATCTTGGAGAAGTCTAAGATTTAGGAACATGGGCATCTGACGATAAGCGATATCACTTTACTCGCAGCGCTACAGCTTCGGCGTAGTCAGGCTACTCATGTGAAACAGCACACCTCCTATCCTCTAGGGAACTTGTTCCAGTAGCAGCAGTACACAGAACGCAAGCTATGAGGGTTTTGATGCTTACAGTACTGTACCTTTCAACGTATATACATACAGTATGTGTGTACACGCTGTGTGCAGTGCCTAACATGTTGGGCCACCTCTCCTCTTTGTTGTGGCCGAGTAGACTAGCCATCCTTAGCCCTGGTTCCAATGTGTGCATTGGCTGGTCTAAAAGTTTCGAGTCTGTCATACCGTCAAAACTTTTTTGGAAACAATGTATGTACTATGCCCTCTTGCCTATTCGTGCCTATTCGTTCACGGAACTGGTCAGCCTCTTCCAAGTCAAGGCCAGCACGAGACCAAGAGCGAGGTCGAGGTTGAGTGACTGGTCTGGTTGCAGGCATGGGAGAAAACTAGTCTAGAGTTGCTGGTCTGAACTTGCTCTACTGTATGAGCACTTCGGGCTAAGGTCCGTCAGAACCCCTTCGACGGCCGGCACGTGCGGCTGCTTCCCGAACTGTGAGTCTACACGGCCTTGTTGGTGTGGGACAGTAAACTAGTAAACTATACCAAGAAGTGTCCGTGGAGTTCGTGGGTCTTTTTCTGTGGCTCGATCTACTGTATCCTCTGGTCAGCCCTAGTCTGTCCTAGGGCGGGTCAAGGATTTCAACTATTAATGATAAAAAAGTTACAGTACCGAAGAAGTGTACATAATAGGCATTGCGCCTGTGTGGTAGCCTGGTAAGACATTGTGGCAATTGGAGAGACTCCCATAATCAGTCTCATGGAAAAAAAACATGCAACGTGCTACTTGGAAGTCTTAGGATTGCCTGACTATTATTTTTGCAATATTTTCAAAACTGACCAATCTAGCAGCCTGCATTCGCAACCAAAACTACTGCCAAGCCCCCAAGTTAGCCGAACCAGGCTATCCTACGCTACGATCGCATGAACAGCATTTCCGTTACACGTTGGATAATAAATCGTTTGCACGTGCGCACTTTCATCGAATCCTGCCTCTGCCAGTTGTCTGCGACTTCGACTAACAATACGGCCAAACGCTCGTCGCCAGACTGACTGGTGTGAAAAAGAGTTCAATCTGCTAAAAAGCCAGTCCTGTCGCGGTTTAGAACACATTTTCTCGGCAATTTTCAAGATTACTAGCGCCCGTTCGACGAACGCTGTTGCGTAATTTAAAAATGACGTATATCGGTTTTTGCTTTGTTGCAAACGTTTGGTGAACAAACGAGTGCGCGCATCGTCGAAGTGTACATACGTGGGAGCAATTCAAAAGCTGTACGGGGACGGCTGGGTAAACTTCTCTTATCTACGCTTAGATTCGGCTGTGCTGTCCTCTGGTTGAAACGCGGGGCCTTGCTAGCCATAAGTAATAAGGTTACCGTAACCTTCCCTCATTCATTGTATAAGCTTTCACGAAACCTTGCCGGAGTCTTCAACACTGCGGGGTTACTTAAGCCGATAAACAGGAGGCCCTCGGCAGTCAGAGCTATGCAGTCGCCGACCAGTCAGCAGCCATGGACCCTAACTCGCTACCATTCTATTATGAGCTCAACGAACAACAAGCTAATAACCTACTGAGAATGGCTCCCCTCGGTGCATACCTCCTGCGCAGATCTAGTCACCCAAATGCCCTTTGCACATTGAGCATTCGTGGACGGTGCGAAGTTTTCAACGTTCGCATTTATATGAATGAGGATGGTCAAGTGTGTTTCTTGGAATCGAATGAAAAATCGATAAAATATTTTGATAATTTAGAAAGTTTAGTGAAGTATTTTTCCGCACCCGACAGACATCTACTTGGTCAGTCGGGATGCAGCGAGAAGACTTTCAAATTGATTTTGCCATTGATCAAATCTAGGAATTCGTTGGACAGGTGGTTGTAATTTTTTGTGTATAAATTGTGCAGCAAACACAGAATTCATCAGCTTGTACCCGTAAAACGTACTTGTGCCAAAGTTGGGAGAGTATAACTTATTCTAGCGTGTATATCCTAGTACAGTGCATACTAACCTTTAGTAGTATTGGGAACAAACTGTGCACCCTTTCCAAAGTCTCATGTGTTTTTAAAAACGGTGTAGGTAGTCCTTGTTTTACCCATGTTTTGAGTGGAACAGGTCTGGCTTATCGTAAGTGTAACCATCGAATTGTAAGTGTGATCTAACCGAGCTTGCAATACTGTAGAGGTGACTGGTTACAAGGAGCCTGTAAACCGTCCAGGAGAAACAGTCTGCAAGTATCACGAAATACGAGCAACAAGTCACAAGCATAGACGGACCAGCGGCACCACGAGTTTGTCAGCCCTTGGAAAAGACGGACTTGTAGAAAGTGATAGATCGAGACAGAATTTGTAAATGAGCCCTAATGCAAAAGGCAGCAGCGGATCGATTTTTCCGAAAGGTGATGGCGCGAGGTGCTTTGATGAGTTGGGCCCCTTTGGTGGACAAATTCTGGTTTCCTGCCATCATCATTGACCTGCCAAAAGACGAAAAGAAGGAATCTATCGCGAAACAGGGCAAATAGATGAAAACCATTAATGCTACAAACAAGTCCTGCGAGTCTTCTTCTGACCCCAAGAAAACTCAGTACAAGCTACGAGTTTCCGCCAACTTTTTCTGAGAGCATAAAAGTTAATGAAACCGAACTGCTCGTAGTCGTGCTAGTGCTCCCGCAGCAAAGCTTCTTACCCTGGGAGCTGTCAATGGACCACTTCGCTGAACCGACGGAAGGGGGTCGCTTGTGGACTTGTAGCTCGTGAAGTTGTGACTTTTTCTTGTAACTTGGTAACTCCTGGCCCTGGGAATCTGTCGACCCTGTGTTAGCCCAGGGTTGGCTGCAAAACCCAATCTTCATCGTTAAGTCATGCTTGGATCAGAGCCGATCTTGGCCGACATGAAGAGAATCTGCACAATGCCGAGCGATCACCAGGGCCATGCTGAACATGCAGGCCAACATGGCACATCACGTTTGCAGGGACGACCGACATTAGGCCGCAAGACACTAGGCCGCAGACATTGGGACGCGGACGTCAGGACGCAAGACGACAGGACGCGGCGACTTCAGGACGCAGACGTTAGGACGCGGACAATTGGACGCGGCCGTAGGACGCAAGACAATAGGACGCAGTTCATGCAGTCTTGTGACGATTCCCCCCCCCCCCTCTCGTTGTACGTATGCGAGGCAGTGTGAAGTACAACAACACAAGTTTGCACACAAGTTTGCCTATAAGTTTGCTGCTGCAGCTCATGTGCAAGGTGTTCAGGCTATGAAGTTTTCGAACTCCCTGTCTATTTCGGACGGGATATTTGACACGCTGCCAATTCGAGTGTATGTAAGACCAGGCTAGTCAAGGCATGGTTCAAGCCCTAAATGTAGAACTGCCTAACACTGGCAATCGATTTTAAAAGAGAATATATACATTTAGGCGGTTAAGCCTTGGTGAATTAACCAGTGTGGCAGCTGCAGATTTCGGAGAAGCAGTTTAGGCTCGTTTTCTTTGTCCTTGCACCAGGCGAGAGTGTCGGTCTGCAGCATCGCACCATTTACCGCCTGGTTGACGCCCTGACATTGGAAGAATCGTTGATGGAAGCGAGGTGTCAGAGGCTCATAGCTGGGGAAGTCATCCCAGTTTACTCAAAGGAAACGCGCGAGCAGGTGAATGAAAGGCTGCAGGCTCTGATTTCCGATTATGATAATCGTGGTAGCACTGGCAACGTAAACAAATAAACCAGAGATGAAAGAGTGAGGCCTAAGATAATCTATGCACAACCAGTTGGAATATAAGGTCGAGCCAGGTGCAACGATGCAGGAACTGCGTCCTATTGTCTCGCGTCCCAATGTCCGCGTCCCAATGTCTGCGGCCAAGTGTCTTGCGGCCTAGCGTCATAGCGCCCGTTTGCAGTACGCAGTGTGCCTAGCATGATGAGTGCAGCCTTCTCTTTTATCACGACAGAAAATACACAACTACTGTATTCTGTTCATGAAACCTTTCATCTGTTCGTATGTCACCAGTTCTACTGTACCGTATAAAGCTCTTGGAATCACTACTTTTCTTCTTCAGTATTCTTTCATCATAGAGGTCTGAACTGCTTCCCAATTCTCTGACACTTATCAGTAGAGAGGCCAGGGCACATATCAGGCCAGCGTGTTTAGCCAAGCAGAATCCTACTGTAGCGTCTCGTTGAGTTTTTGTCTGCATAAGTAAAAGAAAGAATAGGGTCGCAGAAACTTGTCAAGAAGTCTAATATTGTGAGGGCTAAACTATTCGTGAACGCGAAAGGATTCACACCCAGAAGGGTGCTAGTTGTGCAAGCGCTCACTAGCCGTAATTGAAGATCGGGCACCTCAAATTGCAGAAGTGACAGTTCTTTCCCGCTGTATTTACTGTGCATTGTGAAACTGCTAAATGGCGCAAGAGAAGAAGCTGAGCGAATGCGGTAGTCCTGAACTTTCACACACACTCGCATCCTCACAAAGTAAAAAACCTAGAGCTCCTGTTGCTGAATCAGTTTTTGTACAAAGCCAACAAAAGACGGGCAAAAAAATCTCTGGAGCCCATAGTTTAACAAAATACGAAGATAGTGTAGAGAAAATGATAAAAAATACACGCCTAGTAGTCATCGCCCAGTCTGAAAAAAGAACTATAAACTGCAAAAGCATCTGCTTTGTCACAATTACGATTCTAAAACCAGGAGCACATAGCTCTAAAAAACTGCATCTATTGTTATAAGATGCAACATGGACAAAAGAGGAAAGCCGAAAATAATTCAAGACAGTACCGGTTTTATTTGTAACAAAGAATATTTTCTATAGAATTCTGATGCAAACAAATCTTCCTAGAAAAATCTGCGTGCAAAAATAGGATTCTGCCATATAAAGGCACAAACCCGCGGAAATCTCACTTCTGTTTGAAGTGCGGATGTTTGTTAGAATCATGAGGCTAAGTCTTTTTGCTTTTTTAATCTTCATAATTGTCGTCAAAGTCCGCGGCGACTCGGAAATCTACGAAGCAGTGGCCGACGCGACGCAAGTTCTTGAGCAAGTTCGCAACGAATTGGACATACAGCGGGAACGACTGCGAGTCTACGATTCATCGCCGAGTTTGCATTTTGGAAAAGAATACCAACCCGAACAAGATGTCTATGATCTGCTGAAGAGTGTCAAAGAGGCGGTCAAACGGATATCGTCATATACGAGGAAAATGATCGCGATATCAGCGGTGAGAGTGGTGAAGAAACTGCCAGTTTGCATTCGATCAGGCCAAACTGACTGCTAAATACAGTGATTCGGTGAATTACAATTATGCTTTTTAGAAATCGCTTTTAGTCACCGTAGTTACTATGCTTATTAGCAGTGCCCAGTACCAGATAAGTGCGCAGGCATAAAACTTGAAGCCATTGGTTTGAAAGAACGTTAAAAAATATTTTAAAAAATCATGTTGATGAGATTTTATGTGGCGAGCAAAAATGTAAAATGCTCGGATACCTGGCGACAAGCAGGACAAACGTACTTTAATTTTCGAGTAGGTCAAGGTCTGACGGACATGCAGGAAATGGAGGCTTTGCTGCATTGATGCATTGAGGATGCCTTGAGGTGTGGGTGATAGGTGAGCGGGGATAGTGTGAGCAAAACTAAACGATGGGGAGCATATCGCTTCTACAAAACCACTTCAGCCACTTGGACCCTCCAAAGAATCAAGGCTGCTGCACTGGTGCATATCTGTCATATACAAGCATGGACTCCTAGCGCCACACCCTTATTTTCCCTTAGCCCCCCCTCAGACAGATAAAAAAGGCAGTCAGCCAGTCGTGTCGTGTCATGTGACACCCACCTTGTTAGGGGCCTTGACATCCTCCTCAGATGGCGCCTTTGCGGCTTTTCGACATGAACCAGGTTCATTTTTTCAGTAAACAACCATTTTTAAATCTCGAAAGCGCTTAATAATATCCAAATCTTTTTGCCAATATCTTGGTTGTGAAAAGATATAATATACCTATAACCTCTTTTCTTTGAGAATATACACGCCCATCATGTGTCACGTGTACATTCCCAAAGAAAAGAGATAGTAGATATGGATATCCCAAAATATGGATATGATTTCAATATCGATATGTCGAATGATATCGATATCGATTAGATGCAGATGTGGATAAGTATATCAGCAATAGTCACAACTAGCCTCAAAATAGCAGACATCACAACTGTGTAACCAAGCCTGGTAGGCGTAGGAGGGAGGCGGCCAACCGAAGTCGGCGGGACAAAAACTCCGACTGGAGCAGGATAGTCTTGCGACTATACCTACGGCTGAAACATCAACCCGAGGGGTTGACGTCTCCCAGCCAGGGGAGAATATCGATCACTCTCTCCCACTCGCCATGGCCTACCAGGCGCGAGGGTTACAACTGCTTCGCAAAAAACAGTCACAAAATGCAAGATTTAAATTTGCGGCGCTGTCATGAATATGAATAAAAACAATTACCACAAGAACAAATACCCGTACCCGTCGCCTCTTACCCAAACCCGTATCCATACCCGCCGGGTATGGGCGGGTGCGGGTAAGAGTCTGGGTAAGGGTCGCTGGGTACGGTATGGGTACAGGGACGGGTATTCGTTCTTTTACTCGAACCCATACCCGCACCTAAACCCGTACCCGTCGCCTCTTACCTAAACCCACCCACACCCGCCCACCCCCGCCTGGTACGTGTGGGTACGGGTATGGGTACCCATTGTAACCAGCATCCCTGGCGGCTGGGAGTAATCAAAACGCTCCTCTGGCTGGGACGTCAACCTCTTTGGTTGATGTTTCTAGGGCAGGTATAGTCGCGAGACTTGCCTATGAGTTTTTTGGCTAGAGACTTCGGGCTCGTCTTTCTCCCGCCGCCTGGGTGCGCTTGTTACACCATGAAGGACTCAGCCCACAACAAAGCATGGAGAAAGACTCTAACGAAGGCACCCAGCGCATGCTCGATGAATATCGTTTCTTGCGGCTATATATTACTCAGGTGCTTTCAGCATTCAATACGATAGGACACGGATTGAACAGTTCTACGATATATCCGTGAATTTTTGCGCCCAAGCGCACCTTTGCGACTGATTGTAACCGCAACGAAATCTGCGAAGCTACCTCCAGGAAGTTGATCAAGTGGCTCGAAGAGTTGACTATCTCATTTCGCTCAAGCTTGTTGGAGCCGAATCCGTTCGTCCTATATGTGGGTACTCTGTGGTCATGGTCAAAGGGGCACTCACTTGTACTTAAGATGCTTGCATGAACTCGAGTGGCCGAATTTTGACGTCATTGTATTAATTTTACTAATATCCTCCATAGCAGCTGACATCCAACGAAGCTCCAAAAACCAGTCCCCTCAGACTCTTCTCCCATGGCTAACAAGGATTGCTACTAGGCTGTAGTTTTTCCTGGCGTTGAGACAGGTATGATGAAGGCACCTAGGAAACGATGCAAAAGTTTTGACGGCCGATCTGGTAAGCGACACGCCATCGGAGTGACCAGCCGAATTTGAACTTCTCGGATATGACACCTGTCTGAACGCTGGAAAAACCTTAACAGTCCGATAGCATTCCTTGACATCCTCTTTCTATTCACCCTCCACCACGATTTTGGCTCTTGTATCCTGCATCCCCAAGGTTGACTGTTTTACATGTTCCGATGTATTTGCCAAATAATTATATCTGGCCCATAAATTTTGCTCTCTGTCCAAAATTTGATAGTCGCGCTACTGGATCAAAGCAGTTTTTATTAAAAAGTTCTCGATTACCCGCAAGTCCTGTCACCCATTTTCCCATGTAACCTTAACGGGAGATTATCTTTTCACCAAAATTTTTTATCTCGTTTCAAGCAGGAATAATGACGAAACTTGAAACCCAGACGGTCCAGTCGGGGCATCCAGCCTTTGAAAATGTGACTCACGATCACAATCATTGAAAAACGTATTGAAATAGGGAGTTAGTGAGTGATAGTCGTTGAACGTAGTCAAAACTCGTTCCAATAACTCGCCGCAGTCATCATTTCCTATTCAACCCCAAATTCTATTGTCCCGTTTTGGTGACGCGGAGCGTAGTCGTCTCCATACACAAGTGGATACAATGGGTTTTTCGACCCCATATGGCCTGTACCTCAAATGAAAACGAATTATAAATTGGAACGCGCTATAGCTTTTTACTGCGTAGCAATGTTATTCATGGGAGGGCCCCATTTTTGGGCAAGTCGAGAGATCGTGTTGATTTCAAAGACGGAGGTGCAGTGGAACTCGTGACTGCCGACATTCCCAGTCACAACCGTATTTTAAATTGAATCCACACTTGCTTTAACTTCCTGGTCTATGCTTGTTTTTCTCCGAAGGAATTTCGCCTGGAGGTTATTTTTATCTGAAAAGTAATTTTTACCACTCTTTTCTTGAAACTTAAAACTCGGGATTTGAAATCTGAATATAAAATTTTGATTTGCGGAGCTTTGGTTGTCGATTATTAAATGTAACATTGTAAAATCTGAAAATTTGAAGTTTTGACAGCCGTAAACATTTGAAGTCTTGGCAATGTCTAGCACTATTCCAAAAAGTGTTTCTGTTTGGACACCTACATCAGCTGAGTCGGACACGTCTTCGATTTCTATCCCCTGCTGTCGTCCGTCAGGCAATGCATCCTCCTCAAGGAAGGCCCTGCTTAATACTAATTCAGGATCGAAAATCCGCCATTATCTCGAGGATAAACGCCTCGGGTCTTTGGACATATTTTTTAAAGACGCAGAAATAGTGGAGTTGGGCGACGTGGCTCACGGATGGGTAGAATTGAGTTTGGAACGTCCAGCACTACTTACTTCTATGTCCATATGTTTTTATGGTGAAGTCCAGTTCGAATTATTTAGTCAAATGCAAACGAGACAATTCGAAACTAGAAAATATGAATTATGGAAAACTGAAGACTACGAAAATGTGTGTTTGATGGAACCTGGTTTTTACGTGTACGAATTTTTTGTGGGTACTCACACGGCTTTACCAGTCCCTTTTCAAGGCGATGGAGCAGTTCGATCTTTGACATATTTTTGTGAAGTGACCGCTGTGGAGAGTTTGATCGACGACCACACCGCTTCCATTCCCATCGATCATGTCAAACGGAAAGAATTGTCGATGAAACCAAACAGTTCATTGGCCTTAGATGCCCGACTTTTGGACGAGCCAGTCTCCGAAAAAGGAATGCTATTTGTCAAAAATATTCTGGATTGCAGTGGAACAATCGTTTTGAGTGCCACTTTATTGGACGGCCGCCAATATCGACCGGGTGAAAATATTCGATTTAGAGTTGAGGTTTTGAATTGTTTCCGTCGACTAAAAGTGGAAGTAGCTCTGGTTCAACGCGCCAAGGCTTGCGTGGACGATAGTTTCGTTGCTGTCGAATTGGACGTCATTCGAATTCGGTTAGGGAAAATAACATCATCAGAAACGTATAAAAGATTTAACAATGCGGCATTGTGGATACCCAGCCCCAACATTGCTCCAGTTCATGTGGGACTGGTATACGCCAATCGATTGGTGCAGATGGGGTACACGTTTCGAGTGACCGTCACGACATGGACGGGTAGACGGTTGGTAGTGGAAATACCCTTGATTGTCAGGCAACATTGGCAGAATATTATGGACAGAAATGATAAATATTATGCCACCTTGTGAGAGAGTGAAAGCCACACACTTGGTGGTCATTGTATGTATGGAATATACAATATTCAGAGAGCGAAAGTCCTACTTTTCTAATTTTAGTGTGCAGAACTGTGGTGGATCTGCGATGTATAAAATTGCGAATCAACATTGCATTTCCGTGTATTTCAACGCGATGTGATATTTTATCTCCTGTAGAGTAGAATCAGGGTCATTTCAGCGACCGTCAGCCAGCGACGCGTCGCAAAAAATACCATGCGGTTTATTGTACGGCTCCATAAGACTTTCAATTTCTAGGAATCTTGTGGAATCTGTTCGTGCGCTACCTGTTTTTGTACCAAATCTTTTTTAATTTCGCTCATTGAAAGAAGTTTCAATGAAATTTCTCATGGGTGTAAATTAAAAAAATTGTTGATTCAACTGAGGCTTTACGGTTCAGCGAGGTTGAAATGGGATCAGTGGCTGAAACTGGCCGTGAGCCAGGATGTTGCAGAATGATCTTACTTACCCGATAAGATCCAGTAGAAAGAGCTGTGGTGGCTCTCGATCAGTTGGTAGGCGTTGGTCCTGCATTGGGCCAGCATCCCTGACCGGGAGGCCGCAGTTCTGTTCCGCTGAGGACGGCAGTTTAGTAAGCCTGTGCTCAGGATTAGAGGGAGAACCTGTCTTCGACGGCAGTATAGTACAGGGCCGTCCACATTGCACCCCCGCCTGCCGAGCTTGTCAGCTGAGGTATCGTTCACATTGCGACTATCAGCTCAGCCAGCGCAGCCTGCGGTCGGCAGTTTGCGGTTGGCTCAGCTTGGCTGGCTATGCTGGACTGGTCACATTCATCTCGGTCTGCGGCTAAGGAGCTCAGCTAGCTCGGCTGGGAAAGTTGAAAGCCGAGCCAGCCGAGCTTGGAACAATCGTTCTTGAGTTATCAACAGGAAAGTCACCAATTTCGATGAACATATGGATCATGATGAACTTATTGAATTATTGTGAGCTTATGAAACGGTTTATCGGTTCTAGCGGCTAGGAATCTCGAGAAGTTCAAGGTTTCAACCAGGGAATTCAGTAAAAAAGCGGCTAGAGTCCGATGCGAGTCGGCATTATTTGTGTGCTAGGGGAACGGGTGGGACTGAGGTGTCAAATTTGGCGTTTCAAGTCAAAACAGGATTAGAGAAATGGTCTCAAGGAAGTCCGGTAGAAATAATGGGATTTAAGATTAACAGAGGGCACGCTAATTGAATTTAGAAACGAGCCCCTACAGTAGAGTTGCCCAGCATGTGCATCGATGAGTGCATTACTAAGAATGACGGTAGTGGAACCGACTTTAGCGAACCTGTTAATTATGTAGTTCCATTACTGTTCCTTCTCATTCTGATCATTAAAGATAGAAATGTCGACCTAATACCCCATGTGTCTGCCAAGTTAAAAAATATGATCATTCGTCAGCGCAAGCATGCGTGGTCGGGACGTCCGTCGTCTTAAAGATAAGCTGAGGCAACAGGTTGTGCATGGGTCATGTACTGATCTTCGGTCAGCAGACCAATAGCAGCCATATTTTAGTTTTATTCTTTTGATTTCGACGATGATAATTCTCTGCAGTAGTATTGCTTCTTGGGAAACTTCCTGCGAGCCGAGCAAACCGAGTTTCTCAGCCGAGCCCGTGGAAAAACAGACAGTATATTTTGAGCAGCGTCACGTCTTCTGATGTGAACGACCCAGCCGAGCTAAGATGACTGCAAACCGCAAGCTGAGCCAACCGAGGTATGCAATGTGAACGCACGTCAGCTCAGCTGACAGCTCGGCTGGCTCGGTTTGCTTGGCAGCCGATCAGCCGACGCGCAATGTGGACGCCGCTCAAGTCCGTCGCTGGCCTTTCACACCTGGCTCTGGGTGACTCACCCAGTATGGTCACGTGGCGGACGCGGACGCGGCTGAACGAGTCGGTAAGGTCGAATCAGGAAACTGGGTCCAGAACACCAGTCGGTAAGGTCCTTTGACCAGTATCATCCTGGCTCGCTGGTGCTGGCACAGGATGCTTCGTTTGGAGGTGCTCCTAGTGCAGACACGCAGGGGAAGCTGCTGTGACAGCTGCTCACCTCATGGCCTCGCTTTTCATACGCTAACACGACTGCTGGCAGGTTATAAGCAAAATGGGTTGGAAGTCCCGCGGGTAACTGAGGCGGGCCTAACCCACAGAAATTTCAAAAAAAGATGAAGCAGAATCCAATCAGATCCGATCAGGTCTGATAAAAAAAGAACGCCGCAGTGATCGGATAGGTCAAGACTTGACCCATCAGATCTAGTGCAGCGTGCATAGTGCATAGTGATCTCAGAACGATCCGAATGTGGTCGTTTCCGGTGTTTTGTCATTTCAATGCTCACGATTGGCACTCGTCTTGTAATAAGGTTTATCAAAATCAAGAGTTCGCGCACCTTGTTTACAGTTTTTGGAGCGTTGCAGATGCCTTTTAGGAGGGCTCTGAAGGGTGTTGATGTTCCCTCACCATTGGATGGGAAGGGGTCTTGTTGACTCGGATCGGGTCTGATAAGTTCCAGATGAGTCGGATAGAATTTTTTGCGCAGGCTTCATATCACCGACAGAGTTTCTTGCAGCAGATTGGCTGTGACAATTACGGAGTTTGATTGAGGGTGGTACCCTGGCACTCACAGCCGCATAAATGGGAGCAACACAAACCCTAACAGGCGGATTAATCTGCGAATATGCCCAGGATCTTATGACGTCAAAAACCTCAGAAGCTGCGGCTATTTGTGAGAGGTCACACAATATGAAAGTCATAAATGTCCAGCTGATAAATACAGTCTTAACAGTGAATTGACATCTAATTTTGAGCCTTTCTTTTTCCGCTTTTAAAACGGAACCATGCTATTACTGTAAAGCTTCTTTGTAAATGCGCTTTGGGCTTTTTAGCGCGTATCGTATGACCAGATTCATGGTCGCTCTCAAGCTTCCTCCAACTTTCTTGGAGGACCATTCGATTGAGGATGTGATCTGTACCTGCTATTTATGGGATGGCTGTGGTAATTTTACAATGCCGAGTGCAAAATCGGACTTCTGCTGTCCAAACACAAGTCTCGTCAAAAATACTGTCAACATGCCCCTTTCTACTACCATCAGCTTTTCAACTTTCTGCTTGCTCATTTTACAATCTTTCTTGACATCTTGGAGAACACTGTTGACAATATAGATACTCCAGTAGTGCAGATGCGTTCTGCCGCCGCGTCCGGTACGGTTTTTGGGTCGGGAAAAATGTGTGGGTTCTTGGAGACATGCTGAGCTTCATTTACCTACAGTATAATATCCTGTGATCGCGCTCAATTACCGTACGTTGAATCACGCGAAATTCAAAATTTAGAGCTAAGAACTAAAGGTTTAATTAACGATACCACATCGTTTTCTGGACAAATATCGTTAACGTTACCATTACTTCAAAAAATATCGTTATCCTTTCGTTAACGACGTTGAAAAAATTTTGTTAACGACATGATATCGTTATCATTATCGTTAAGGCTGCGCTCCAAGAGACTCGCTACCCCAGTCTGTGTTATTCCACGCAGAAATTCTGGTCTCTCACATCTTACACCGCCCTGGCGCCCTGGTGCCCTGGCTAGTGCTGTAACGAGTAAATTAAATTTTGGTCTGCTTGTTCTGACTAGTACATGCACTTTTATACGCGAAAATCAAGTTCTTCAGTTGGTTTTTGGCAAACATATCACCAAATGGTTGATTCATATTTGGCGTTTAAAGCGTACAGAACACAGAGAGAGTGTTCATAGAAATAGCAAACCTGAATGCATGCAGGAAAAAAGGACGTCAGAAGATGGTCGAGTTCGCACTGTCGAAGTAGCCTTATTTTTCAAGCCCCAGCAAGCACTCAGCCTATGTATCTGGCACCCCGGGGTGGGTGACATGTGATTCACCCATTGCATGTGGTCTTCCTCTCATCACTATTACGAGCCCTTTTTTCAACATACAGGAAGCTGGCCCAGGCGTCTCTGCCGCTCGTGCCTAAATAAGGCAGATATCTGCCACTGGCAATTTTCCAAACTGGTTCCGTCAAACATTAGCACTTCTCGAGGCACTGTGCTTGAATTAGCTTTTCAGTGCAATGTCATTATTCTTCAGATTGAAGTGGAATTATTTTAAATGGTATTGCCAGCAGAATAAAACCCATCATCTCAAGACGATGTGTTGATCGATGAGTACCACTTTTTTTTTATTGGCCTTCTATCATTCCTTCAGCATGATTATTACCAACAAAAAACGTCTAGACGAAACGGACTTGGGTAACGCCCACCCGCATACATACTTGTCATATTTATTTAAAAGACTTACATCTCGCGAGAAACATTTGTCATTTTTATATTAGAAATTATTTTCGCAGCCATCAATGGCGTTAACTGGCCAGTTTTAAAATTACAGATTACAAAACAGGTGCAGGACTAACCAAAAAATGGACAAAAATTTATGTAATTCCGGGGTCGAGTAGATTGGTGCGGAACTCACGTACATCATCTGTGTTTACTGGAGGCGCCTGAAGGTGGTTATTATTATCTGTCATAAAATATAACGTAAGACATCGTAGTCATTCACGTCATCAAAATAACTCGGGTGCGTCGATGCTTGAATTTTTCGAAAATTTAATTTTTTTAAGTGTTGCATGATGGTCCTACTAGAATTTTTTCTGATCTTTTGGCTATCCGTCATGCAAGTGGCAATAAACGGAAGCCACTTGAATGACGGAAATGTGGATCAAAGCCACTGCAATCATAAATTTCGAGACAGCCTGGCAAAAAGCGATATTGATTCTGCCGTAGCTAATGCCGAATTGATTGCGGTGAGAAGCAAGACTGGTAACCAGACCCAACATGTATCCGTTTTTTGTGGTCCTTTGTTTCAGGGTGCTGTTCAAATCTTATATTTGGAAACCACATTTTCTATTTTTGGAAGTCTGAATATCAGCGACGTATGCGTTCAAGAATTCGAAAATTTTCGATATGCATGGACGGAGCTGTCAACGTGCAACACTAGCTCATGTGAGGATGATTACGGATGGGCTAGAAATGGTAATCGTGATTGTTTGAATTATAGCCACATTACTTAACTGGTCATTTTAGTATTGGACGCGCAAGGTCGGCGCCCATCGGGTGTTAGATTTGGGAACAACTACTGGCTAGGATCCTATTACGAATGCTTGTCTGTCCGGAATTTAAACGATTCCACTAGATTTATCGGCCAGTACTGCAAAGCAACTATTGGGAGCAGCGTGAATAAGGAAGTCCAGTTAGGGATTTGTGTTCCACAGTCGTGCACTAGTCGGGATATTTATAACGCGAGTATGTGCAATCAGGATTGAACTGTATTACGGGCCCTACACTTTCAGAAATTTTGTTTCAGTTACAAAAATCTCAGATTTCAAGCTGTTCTCTATACGATGCTCTGAGCATGCTCCAATATTCACTGAAGATTATTCTGCCATAGTGGCTGTGTATGTAGCAATAACTGTCACTCTCGTATGGTTTGTAGTCAGTTTCTCCATTTCAGAACAGTTTGCATACTTCTGTTTGTGATATTGACAACGGCCACCTGTCTCGACGGTATTCTGCTGCAGCGATATTTGGGAAGCGGCGATTCACTGAAATCGGACTGGAGTGTTGCCCTGGTGGCAGGAACTCACAAGGCGCCCATCAAAAGTGGTAAACTACATTCTCTAGGACCCAGCTTGGCGATTCATCTCTTAGTCCTTCGAATATGTACTGTATTATAATTAGACCATCCAAAGTGCACTCAGAGGGCCTTTCTCAGCGAGCAGTTTACAACTTATGTGACACCTGCACTTTAACAGTGGATTTTTCTTGAGACGCTAACTACATTCGCAGTATACTGGGCCACCACTGATGATAGTCACTAATCTAGCGGCTTTTTTGTGGCATAATTTTCACCCCTCCGCATTTAGGCTCGTCAGTCGAAGTGTTACTATCATTTTCCTTCCTGTCAAATGGAGCCAAATTACTGTCGAACATGCAAAGCCCTAGTCAAATTGAATGCTTGCATGGCATGCGGGTTTTGTCATTTATTTGGATTGTTTTATTCCACTCAATTGTGCAATGGCATTGGTTGGGTAAGAAAATTTTTTTAAAGGCGCTGTGCTTTGTGTGACCACATTAGAATTCAAAAAAGAATTTTTTTGTCGCGGGTTTTTATATAAACATACACACAGTAAATTCGAAATTTCACCCTTTTTTCACGTGCATCATGCTAAAAAATCACGGTATTTGGGGTGCTTTGTTTTCTCATTTACTAAGTCGTAATCCGAGTTGCCTCTATTCTAGTTAACAATTCGAATAGCTTGTCAGAAGCGATTAAAAAACAGCGCGAATCTAAAATTTAAAACTCAGTTGTGCCTTGATTGAAGTAAAAAATGTTACCAAAAGCTCTTTTTTCGCTAAGATCAAACGAGGCAACTAGCATTCGCTGCTGACACCTGACACGACATTGAGAGTATCTGGCCAATGGCTCCTATTATATATTTTTTCCTCCACTGCGCATATAAAAGCGTAAAATATGGATTTGCGCATCCAGGTCCGACAATAGGTTCACAGTTCGACCCAAACCCAACTAAAAAATGTTCAAGTCGGACCCGACTCAAAACCACACATTCCACTAGAACCCCTCCAAAAAATCACGCTGATCCATCCACGGGTTCTTGAAATACGGTCATCTATGTGAAGGTGGGTCAGAGAATTAATTACAAATTTAGTTTTTGCAAAAGAAGTTTTTAACAAAAGAAGGCTTTAAGTTCGCAGAAATTTATGATCGAATGGTCTTGCGTTGTGTATGGCAGTGATGCACCTAAATTGCCGACACTGAAAAAGTGCTCAGTTTTGTTCAAACACGGGGGGAGAATCGATCGAAGATGACCCAAGATCTGGGCGTATATTATCATTATGACGCACATTTCTGTAAAAACGCTGTGAAAATGCTATCATTCTTTACTTAGCGACCTGGTAATGGCTTTACTCGAATGTCTTCTTTAAAAGACAAGTTAGGAGGTTAGTGGAAAAGTCTACCCTGTGCTCCACGGGGCACTGGGTAGCACATTTTGATAGAGCACATAACTTAGAAAGTTGACCTTACGATGAACAAATTTTTAAGCGGTTGAGTGAGGCATGCCTCCCCCGTTCGTATCTTTATCTGCCTTCAAAAAGACCTCCAGGGATACCAAAAGCAACTTATCTAACAGGTGATAAACTGGCGTGAGCTTCTGACTGCACCTCCAAATTCGAAATTTGGACTCCTAAAAAAACAACCAAAGACCTGAGAAGTATCATCTCAACGACCATTCCCTTTTCGAGCTGCAAGTTTCAGATAACATGACCCCAGCTCGGGGACAATTTTCACCAGTGCACCTTCATCTTACAAGCTCTCTCCCTCGAACAAGGAGATGCTGGTCTCCCTTAATCATATTCAGCCGTCACTAGAGCGGCAGTAGCTTACGTCAGTTCAGGAGGCTACGCAAGATTTCGGGGTCTTAAGGAGCCAGCAAAAAATTGCATAAATACGCAATAATTTAAGGCTCAAGGATGAGCGCCAATCGCCCGAGTGGGAAGGGGTGTGAGGGCCGGAGGCAAAAGTTCTGCAAAAGTCCTCTCGCAGACATAATTTCTCACTAGTCTATAAATAAATTTGCAGAAATACCTGTTTCTAGGCAAGATATCACTCTCTAAACCCAGCCAAAAACTTAAGCCACCCCTGCCAAAAAGCAAGAGGCTTTTTCATGGATCCCGACAAACCAAACTTTCAATCTTTTAAAATTAGGACTTGGCTGACGTGATCTCTGACTGCGAGTCGACAAGTGATCATGGCAGAGCTCGATTTTTACTGACAGACGATTTCTCATTTCCGTCATAGTCAGATTGACATGTCGAATCAGACTAGCTGGGGCACTGGGTACGTTTTTGTAGCACCAGGATCTGTCGATTCGAAACCAACGGACATCATGTCGCAGTGGCTTCAAAACGCTGTGCCGATCAACAACATACTCATCCTGACACCAAGTGGAAAAGTGGTTATTTTCGGTTGGGTTCGAAAAAAAGTCGAACTCCACAACTCAAAACCCCCCTCTGTGAAAACCCGACCCAACCCAACCCAAAAATTCAAAAAATTGGGGTTTTGGGACCCAATGTCGGACCTGGCTGCGCATACAGTAGTTAGCAAACCACCCATCATTTTTGAATCCCATTGTGACAAACACAATGCATTTCGTCTTTAAACCTTTCCAGATATAAAATTCAGATTTTTCCGACTTTAGATAATGCAACTTACATGCAGAAGGCGGGAAACATGGTCACGTTAATATTTTTATTAGGATCGTATGGAGTGGATACATTTTTCGTCATGAGGTACAGATCTCAAATCTACTTGAATATGATTTTGTGCCATACTGTAGCGTTCGACAGAAGTGCAATTATTTTAGTGGGCTTGTACTATCATACAACTGGCTAAAAAGAATAGAAAAAGAATCCGTCAAGAATCCACTTTCTTGGGCAAAGCTCTACGTTCGTCGTTACATCAGGTAAATGCCGCCAACAAGAACTCACAATCAGATGGCAGTGCGGGTGCCGTTCACAAATGCACTGATCAAAGCAAAATGGTCTTCCTAGCTGCACATCTGAGGAGATTGGCGCTTGATACGCTTAGAAATTTTTGCAATGGGAGCTCACAGTGCGAACAGAACCATGCCATAGTAGGCGAAGTTCGCGGAACTATTTTGATCAGAAGCATCATTTTCCCTGCGATGATGCCCTCAATAATCCAAATATATCCAGCCATTTACATCCAGTGAGTACTATCATGCAGGTTGACACCGCCATACGCCATGGTACTGTGGATATACAGCGAGCTGTATTATTACTTTTCGAGCGGTCCTCTCTGGCCCAATGACACTCATCTTTGCAAGGACACTTGGTGGCACCACCTACTTTATATAAACAATTTCGACGATGTCCCTTCTCCCCGCACGTGCATGTTGCATTCGTGGTATTTGGCTAGCGAGTTCCAGTATTTTATTTTTTCGCCAGTCATATTAATCCTATTGGCCCTGTATGAACTTGCGCTATGCCTGGCCAGTGCAATCATTTCATGATTTTTCAGATGCCCCAGCTTCGCGTTTGCAATAGGCTGCTTCATGATCGTGTTTGAAAGCTGTGCGCGTGGTCTGTGGTATGGTATGCAAAATTTGCCGCCAGTCAGCTTGCATGGACTGTCTGAAGGGTATTGAACATTGTTTTAGTTACTGCAGGGCTTTATGGTCCAAAGTCATGACTCATGGCTGCTCTTACATTTTAGTTATAATCAGGATTTTGTTCATGTCATGGCTGCATATACGAGACCGTACCTTCGCAGTGGACCCTATATTCTCGGGCTTTTTGTTGGATATGTCTTGCTGAAGTCAAAAGAGAAACAAGGGATCTACAATAAGGTATGCACTGGGCGGTATCTAATACGAGTATTTTTTCTGTTTTTCAGAAAAAGTTATCTGTTTGCACGGTTTTTGAATCACAATTTGTGGTGAAAAGATGGAAGAAACAGAAACTTTTTTCATTTTGCCTCGCCTAAAATCACAACGCATATAGCATACTATGTAGTCTCATAAGACAAAATACGTTTTCAGAAAGTCATCTTGCTCTGTTGGATCGTATGTCTTTCTGTCGCATTTGTTCTATTGGTGCCTTATGGACGTCGAATTCCGCACATGGCTGAATGGGTGAATGGAATTTATTCCGGTGTGATCCGAATAGCTTTTTCACTTTGCATATCCTGGATCATCTGCATCTGCTCAACGAACAATGCCAGTAGGTTGCAGCTTCCAATCGTGGGGATGTTCAAGTCATCATGTTTTGTGTTATAGCGTGGCTGAATAGGTTTCTGTCATGGAAAGGCTTCCGATTTCTAGCGCAGCTCTCATATTGCGCTTATTTAGTCCATTATCCTTGCTATATGTTTCTTTTCGACCATGGCGAGCGACCCCCGCATTATGATTCAAACCTGACGCTGGTAATCGTAAATGGGTGATTGAACAAGCAGACGTTATAACATTTCTTTGTTCAGGCATTTTCATCTGTAAATTGCCTCGGGCTGGCATTACCCCTGGCCGTAATATTACACTTGAGTGTTGAAATGCCAGTTTTGGAAATGGATAAGATTTTCTTCAAGTCGGCAAGGAAAGGCAAGAAATAACGGGGACTTATCAAGGCAGCACAATTTTTACGCCCCTTCACAATACCTACTTGCGCATATTTATTTTCTTTGCGATATAAATTTACGCCCGTGGTCCTCCTTGGTTGCGTACCACAGGTGGCAGCACACTTGGATGCTGGTCACGATCTTCCCAAACCACTTACGGCAAACGAGCACGATGTCCACTCCGCGAAAAAATTCTGCAGTGATGCTAAAACTTCACAGTTTTGTATTGATGGACTAACATTTTTCGTTTCTCGAAACAGGCAACATGTTTTTTTGACATAATTGTCACGGGCGGATCGATTCGGTTCTCGGAACCAGTTCCATGGTGCACCAAGCAGCAGATGTCGCGCAACCCTTTAGCAATCAATACTATCTGTTTTCTTTGGCAATGTACACGCGGCCTATGCGGTAACGTGGAGGGCGTGTATATTCTCAAAGAAAACAGGTTATACACGAGCCTTTCGCACGCACTAGCATCACACAGGCTGCGGAACACTGGCTGCAGTTGGGCCGGGTACAGGGCAATTGCCCTTAATCTGGGTAAATTGTAAGCTGTCAGGGCAGGTTTTACAGTAGGGCAGTGACATTTCTAGGGCAATCTAAGATTTTCAGGGCATCTTTAGGGCATCTTCAGATGTTTGTCTTCGTGTTAGCTCTCTCGACAATGCCGTTGCTCCAAAGGGTGTTTTCCGTGAAGAGAAACTGGGTGGAGATCTCGCCGAAGCATTGGAAGTTTTTCGAGCCTTTGAATACTGACATAGTATTCAAATGCACAACCGTGGCTTGCTTAGAATATTGTTCGGTGTTTAGGAAGCAGTTTTGTTTCAAAAAGGCCTTTTTCGCATTTTTTTGGTTGAGTTGACTTGAGTTTTAGGGCAGTCTGAACCTGCATCTGGGGCATTATTGCGTTGCAGACCTGGTAACACCTAGCTCGCTCGAGGCATACCCCAGCCTGTGGGAATGAAGGTGTGCTTGGGCGCGAACATATTGGGCATTAGAATTCATGTAATTATTTAGCGTAAAATGTGGCTTGCTTCAATTTTCTATGATGGCGATTTGCTGTGCAGCAAGCTTTGTCGAGGTAAAATATCACAGATGATGGTCTAAGTTGAGGCTAAATTGAAAAATGCTCTTGAGCCCGAAAATTGAACCGAACCGAAAGGTTTGTAATCGAAACCGAAATAACCGAGAACCGAACCGATTAGCGGGAACCGAAACCGAAACATATAGAACTGATCCGGCCTTGAAATAAGTGGTTTGGAAAGATATTGGACGGCTGTCCATGTTTTCTTGCCAGCGCGCATTTATACCCCGAAAGAGATAGTGACCATTTAAAGACGACCTGCACTGTAGGGCCGATGACTAAGAACAAAAAAGAACTTTTCACAGTGCCACTCAGCTCCGTCATGGACCACAAATCTAAAAAAAAAAAAATTTCCGGCCCCCTCCTTGTCGAGATCTAGAAGTTCGGCAGTTTCCCGCGCATAATGAGCAGGTTCCATGGTTCAAATTGGGGTTGTCTGCTGCGCGCGCGAAATTGCGTGACAGGAGAAACGAAAAATAGTCCAGCTATCCAATAAATCAAACAACGAGTTTTAGTTTGACCGGTATCGAAGTTTGAAATACGCCGATTATTATTGGGCAGTGCTAAATTTAATTTTTTCGCTTTTTGATTCTTAGTTTCTTAGTCTTCTTGGTTCTTAGTACAAAGAATGGCTAGATATTGCGTAGTTTCTGGGTGTAACTCGAAAAGCGGCGGGAACATTTCTTTATTTGATTTTCCATTCGCTGACTTGCAACGTCGCCGTCTGTGGCTTCAAAATGTTCGTGTCAACGAAGAAGACGTTACGAGCTCAACCGCAGTCTGCAAATTGCACTTCGAAGAAAAGTTTCTTCTCGACGAGGGGCCTCCCGTTATGTGACTACCGCAGATGCAGTGCCCACGATATTCCCTTGGACTCGCGAGTTGGTACCGGGAACTGTAAATTTGGTAAGCCTCTAATGATAAATACTTCTTGAAAATGCACATGTTTTCGCAACTTATGTATGGCAGTTCTGCTTTCCACTTTTTTAAATATCGCCCTTGTAACTGTCATCCTAAAAGGTGTGTTTGTTCATAGGACGAAGCTGGGCCCTCATTTTTTGAGGCAGCGCCATCGCCGACCGAGCGGGCCATCTCAACTGCTCACTTACTTGCATCTACTCCTCAACCAGCATGCCACGAACAGCACGAGCAAAGTGTTATCGACTCATTACCATCTTCAGCGACAACAGGAATCTCAGGTTCTCTCTACTACCCAACGCCCGAGCAACAATTCGTGCAAAAATCCATGACTGAAAATTTCTTGTTCCCAGATGACGCGGCATTTATTATTATGGAAGAAAATCTGCGACAGCTGTTTCGGAGATGTCAGCGTTGTGGAACAGAAATAAAGAAGGAAATCAGGTTTTATACTCGAGGAGCGCATCTACGTGTTGAGTATTTCTGCGACACCTGTGGCGAACAGCAATGGCAGTCGTCCCCATTCATCCACGCAATGAGCAAGTTAGATTTGGTAATTCCATGTCGGTGGTCACAGCCGGAAACACGTTCCAGGATTTGCAAGGTATTGCCAGTGCCATGAAGTTGGTAATTCCTTCAGAAAGAGAATATTACGACGTCCTTCGAGCGTATGTTTACCCGACAATTCGTGCTGCCTATTACGAAAAAAATTGTGAAATGTTGGAGACTATTCGAGATGATCAGAGAAGAGAAGATAAATCTTTAAAAATCGCAATTGACACCAGGTATAGTCAGGTCGGTCATTCCGCAAGAATCGCTACAACGTCGGCCATCGATTTGGAAACCAAAAAAGTCATCGCCTCAATCAACACAGTGAAAAATGTCGATGCTAAATCTAGCCCTAATTTAGAACTTGTTGGCACCAAGATTCTTCTCAACTCACTCTTGAAACTAGACGACGGCGGAAGTGAACCCAGTTCAACATCATCAGTGTCGTCTTAGGCTTCATCGTCAGTAGCAACCGCTGAACCGCCGCAACCAAAAGCTCCCCTTCGAATTTCCACTCTTGTCACTGATGAGCATACGTCTATCATCGCCGAAATGAAGAAGGAGCCGTATAAGGACATTCGCCATCAGTCAGACGTGTGGCACTTCGTGAAACGTGTGAGAAAACGCTTGACTGAGTCAAAGTCTGTCATTGTGCAACGCGAGTTACTGCCCTGGATCAAATCGATAACTAATTTTGTCTGGTTGATTTGTCAAGAATGCAAAGGCGATCCTGATTTGCTGGAACAATTGTGGAAATCGCTCCTTTTCCATGTCACCAACAAACACTCTTGGAAAGAGACTGATGAATTCAACTTGATTTCAAGCTGTCTTCATGGCCAACTCGATCCATCAAAAGCCGGCAACATCGCTTGGTTGAAGGAAGGCTCGCGATCCTACTCAGTGATCAAGAACATGGTTTATGACAAGAAAATGATCGAGTCCTTGCGTCGGTGCTGCGATTTTCTGCAAACTAGCGAGGTCGAGGCTTTTCATTCTCTTCTGCTGCGCTTCATTCCCAAGAGACTGTCATTCGATAAGGAGGCCTTCGACGCTCGTACTCAAATGGCTATTTTGGATTTCAACGAAAATATTTCGCGGCCAATCAGCCGATCAGCGACTGGGGCAGTGAGAGTTCGCCTAGAATTGCCGCCGAGCACGAAAACCTGGGTAGCTAAACCAAAATTTGTGAACAGAACTGAGAAATGGCGTCAGGAAATCATGGGTCGAATCATCGAAACTCGAATTGCTCAAGCTGTGACTCCAGGCGACAACGTCAAGGAGCGAAAACTGCATGCGGAACCATCCCAAAGATCTCTTGTTCCTCAGCCGCCAAAGGAAGACCTGATCAAAAATATGTACAAGAGGCGGCGTTTGCATGAGTAACAGGTAAGAAAATCATAGAGTGCACCTGGCCAGACCTGTTTGTTTAGCTCGAAATGTTTGGGTAACTGCCGCTTCTTACTTACATGCTTCCCATGTCCCAGGGCATAAAAACGTTTCATTCTAGGCTCACGCACGATGAACTCTGGAGTTCAAGCTCATGGAAACGCCAACACTTCGGATCAGCCTGCATCTGGCTTGATGTTCATTTTATGTCGTAACGTGTTTCAATTTTTTACTTTTTGACGAACAATAAAAGCCTTCTGAAACTGTGTAATGTCACATTTTTAATGACGATCGCAAGATTAAAAGCTAGACTACGACAAGTTCTATGTTACATATGTCAAGAAATCGCTGGGATCGTGGCGATTCATTCATCGGCAGCTTCAGAGTAAGGCTTGTAGAGACCATTTTCTTCAGGGTAGGTCTAAAAAGAAGGGAAAGTTGGCACGTTGCAGAGTAAGAATCTGATGAGTAGCGTTATGTCTTGCACTTCAGCTCTACAGCACATGAGCGAATAAAAAACTGCGCACGTATAGGTCTGCTGCCTTCACAGTTCAATCAATCTATGCACTGCCCGCAGTAACTTACCCGGCGTATTTCGGATACCACGCACGCAGGTATGACTTTTCTGTTACGTGCTCCCAACTCTCCATAAATCCAATTTGTGAAGCTGACGTAGGCCGCGAATCTATAGGTCCTGAAACCATGTATAAACTAGTAGAAAAATTGACCGAATACCGGCATCAGTGACACAAGTGCTGGAAGTGATCCAGTAAATTCTATGAATTTCTGGTGTCAGAAAAGCAATTAGCGCTACTTACTCCATCTTTGAGAAATCCAGTTTGCGTATCGGCCTTCTTTTTTCATTTTTAGTGATAGCTACGACCTCTAACACCTGAAATAACAAATATTCGTAGTAAGAGTGTGAATTTCACTTTCACCTTGCTCCAGCTCACTGTCTTATCCAGGCAGAGCACAGAAAACTCGGGATTTTCGGTTATACATCTGACATCGCCTAACTTTTTGCTGAACATTTGGGAACTTGATTTATTGGCCGGTTGCTCCTGACAGCAGTAACATTCCATTGGCTTGGACAAGGTACTAGTCGAACATTTTCCACACGCGCACCAACTATCAATCGATAATAAACGGCTATCCGGCAGAACTCGATCAAGAACGCTGTTGAAACTAAGAAATTAGCAGGGAAAATTTTAATTAATTTCACATGCAAAGCGAAAGCCGCTTACATTCTTTCTCTTTCGTGGATTTCGCTCCGTTTCTGCTGTTGCTCTTCGGTCAGAATAGGTTCGAAGCCATAACCAGTTGAAAAATCGTCTGCTTGCTCGTCCCCAGAGCTGCTCGTTTCCTCTTCCAATTCTTCAGCTAGATCTGAAGACGACGCATAGGATGAAGTGGCTGATGAATGAGGGCTGGCCATTATAACTAAACAAGCTAATCGAGGGAAACCCAAGGAAGTCTGCTGCCGAAAATCTGAACGATTCACATGCGATTAGGCTTACGTACGTATTTCCAGAAAAGATATCTTTCGTGTTTTTCGTCACGCGATTTCGCGCGCGCAGCAGACAACCCCAATTTGAACCATGGAACCTGCTCATTATGCGCGGGAAACTGCCGAACTTCTAGATCTCGACAAGGAGGGGGCCGGAAATTTTTTTTTTTTAGATTTGTGGTCTATGACGGAGCTGAGTGGCACTGTGAAAAGTTCTTTTTTGTTCTTAGTCATCGACCCTACAGTGCAGGTCGTCTTTAAAAAGTACGCCGTTGGAAGAGTAACCAGGAAACCTACTAAGTATTGTAGTGGTCTACTATTTATCGTTCATGCAATCAGCTCTCAATGATTTCCAGTATTATGAGATGTTCTGTAGTGTGCCAATCAGTAAAAGTAATATGAGCTAAGGAAACTCTGAAGGTTTGTGTGCATACATAGCAGCCGAATCAATATCCGTATATCCTATCTTTTTTGTTCTTTTAAAGATAGAACAGTGGAAAAGGAAAGAAAATATCCGCGAGTTCCCATTCACACAATGCATTATTACTAATTTAATGAAACCGTCAGGCTACGGCAAACAGTAGGTACAGCAGTGCTTGCAAGGAGGATATGCCTTCCGTATTAGAAAGGGCGCTAGCCCGGATATTTGCACACCACTTCATTGCAGTTTCCGTTGGTTCCTATGACTTTATTTGTCTCACAAGGTAGTGCATAAACGTTTATCAATAACAACACGATGGTGAATTCTAAAGATACGGAGATTTCTATTATCGATTTGAAAAATGATCTGGAATCGGAGAAAAAGAAAACAATAGAATTAGTGAATAAAGTTGGCCAACTGGAACGAATTTTGTCAGCTAGCGATCGCTACACCACTGGTAACTCTTAGCCATTATATTTGTTCTAAAAAGAATTAAAAACGAAAAGAAGCTTTGGGAGCGAGGGATACGAACCGCACCACGCTCTGGAGTCCCGAAAAGCAATATCCCCCCTCATGAAGGAAATCAATTTTAGATTTTTTTCTGAGCACCAGGCCTCGGCTAACATATAAGTAAAGAGTTCAGCACTAAACACGAATTTGATGCGGGGAAATGGTCAGATTACGCTGAAGAGGCTTCAAGCAGCTGAGTGGTTCACAGACATCTCACCGGAGACCTGGTCGTTTTGTCCCCATCTGAACGCACTCGAGTAGGTCTACGGTCTAGGTACGTTCAGATGGGGACAAACGTACTGAACGTACTCGAGTAGGATTATGGTTTTTTCTGGGGAAAACCGCTCAATACTGAAGTAATTACGAGTAGGTATCGGTAAAGGCTCAGGCGTGGGGCAGAGACAGGGAAGGAACCTATGCTCGGTGAATGAATTCCATGTACGTCAACGATTCTTAGTCTAACTTTGAGAATATAATCATCATTTATTTGGGAGAATTTCGATGGCAAAATGAGCATAACATTTTAATTCCCTTCAGATAGCTCCCTTCGAATTACTTCCCCGCCTCCGACTAATTGGAAATAATAATTTGTAGTTTTCGTCTGTGATTTTAGTTAATGTGGGCTGTGTTATGCTTTCTAGCTTCGTTTCATGAGCGCTTTGCAAACGTTGTTACTGGCGTTATTGGACTTGAAGAAATCGCTGATAGCAAACATTCAAGTTTGAAAATAATTTGGGCCATCTTGTTTTTTGACCGGCGTAGCGGCAACAGTATTTTTCACATATAAGACGGCGGAAGAATATTTTGCGGAAGCGACAGCAACAAAAGTGAGTTACTCAGGTTTTTTGAAAGAGATATAAAGCGGCTGCTTTGTCCTTCATCGCCTGACCGCGTCATTCTGACTCTAAAGACATGCCAGAATATTATATTGGTCGTATCTGTTCTGAAAAAGGGACCTGACACGATCGACCCGCGGGCCAAAACAACTCAAATTTTATATTGCCCTATGTGGGTGGAAACACGCAGAATTGGGTAAATTTCGTCATATTGATCTGTCCAGGGGCACTGGGAAAAGTCTAAAAATATGGCTGCAGCGATATTTTAAGAAGTACCCTCAATTTTAGAGGCCACAGGATAAGATTATCATTCGTACTGTCGAGTCGCATTCTTTCAAATCTTTCTGTCGTTTACTAATTTTTTTCTTGTGAAGAGTTTAAAAAACAGCAGGAAATTAAAATATGTTAAAATCACCTGCCTGAAACCTCAAATCCTGTACCTTACAAGCACTTAATTTCCAGGTGAAACTATATGCGTCCTCTTTCTTCGATATGCCTCCTATCGGTCTTTGCCCTGCACCATGGATGGATGCAGAGAAGGCTCTCGCCTGGGGTCTTAGCCCAGAAACCTTCCAATATTCACTGGGCTATGCGAATTCATTCGCAGGAATAATCCGATTAAACACGAGTGAAATTGAGAAGGCGAAAACTGAGTTTCATGCGTTTTACAAATCGCGTAATTTTTCATCACTAATCGATTACTACAACGCTTTAGCTATCGATCTAAAAACAGTTTATTCCATAGAAGATCGAACCAATGCAAAAATGGGAATAAAATTATTAAAAAGTGATGGTATCAAATCGTTAGGAAAAATATTTCTACATTACCAGGCATGTTATGTAATTTCGACACCAGCAGCTGGCAGAAGTTTATCTGCAGCTCTAACTCTTGCAATGAACTTTGAAGATAAAACACTGGATATTGTCCGAATGCCACCAGACTTATGGCTGCACCTGTATTCCAATCCCAGCCTGCTGTATAGTCCGCCACCTTCAGTCTACGCCATGACTTCTTTTCGCACAAATATAATGCTCGACGTTAAACATCTGGTCACTATTAACAAACTAGGATGGAGATGCCTAAATTTAACTGAAATTGAGGAGAACTACACTGAAACTTTGTGCGTTGTTCAATTTATCAATAAAATGCACAAAATCGACCTAAACTGCCGATCATTGACATATTCATTAGTAAATGAAACTTTGAGCCCATTCGAATTGTGCAACCTGCTGGAACAATTTACGCGGGATAACTTATCTTATATTGATTACCAGAATACAGATTCTTACAAGGCTTAATGTGCAATGGCTGTGGCTTAATGTGCAATGTGACAAAACAATGCACAGGCTTAATGTGCAATGGCAGCAGCGCTTACCAGCTCCGAAATATATCGAGCAAAAGGCATTTAAATACGTAGAAAACGGAAGCAACAATCGGAAGCCAATTGGTCAGGACCATTCATATTTCGAGATTCAGATAGAGCATTCGGCCAAATATGATGGCGAGACGTTGACATTTTTCGAAGTCAGCACATACAGTTTTACAGATCTGATTAACAATGTTGGCGGGACATTGGGCTTGTTCGTGGGGGCAACACTAATGACGTTCGTGCAGGTGATTTTATTTTTTGCTGATTATATTCGATTGAAGACTGAAAGAGTCAGAGCAAATTGATGGGAAGGCTTAAGGTTATAAATGTATTTTCCTATTTGGAAAAGTTTCTTGGAAGAGTGACTGGCTTTTGAAGATCTGTCCTGTCATTATGGAGAAGTTACATTAAGCTGTGCTTTCTCAGCGAAAGATAGGGAAAAACACTGTATGATAGATCACCTTCGGGCGATCAAAGACGAGATCTTTTATAAAATGATGGAGTATACCTAGATTCCTCATCCCACATCAGTCCATGTGTTAGCAGATGGATCCCACTTGGAGGCCTGATTTTTTCACGTGGGCTCATATGGCTTGCTTCTCAACACGAATCATGTCATGTCATGTCACTCTTTACCCCTAGCCAAGCACTCTAGGCGCACTCGAGAGCTAAGGAACACATATTTAACAATCATTTTGTACCAAGGCGGGATTCGAACCCTCCCTTTGTATAAATGCACACCCAACGTGGAAGGCAGACGCCTTAACCCGCTAGGCCACGACCCCGGTCACCCACGAGTACCACGTGGGCCAGCGTGGACTGTCAGTGATTCCACGTGGCCTTGTTTGGCAACCACACGGCTGCTCATCAAGCGGCTTCCATGTGATTCCCATGTCTTGCGGCATGTCCTCCATGTGGTTAGCATGCACTGACCACGCGGTTTTAAATATTTTTTATCTACAGCACATGATGCTTGAAAATCATAGACACATAGGAACCATACACGAAATTTCGATATTGCGATTCCTAATGCTCTAAAGGCAAAATATCGGTGACAGTACGAGTGTTTTGGCCGAGTGTTTTGACACTTAAGAAGTATCAAAACACTCGGCCAAAACATCAGTAATTTCCACATCGAATTTCCCAGTTCTTTGAGTAATCCAAAAGAGCAAACCATAACTTCTATCATCGTATCTAAAAAATAATCATTTGGAGCAAGCACTAATGAAAAATTCGTAGATGATACTGCCAGAAACTTTTTATAACCACATAAATATTGCCGTTTATTAAAAAAAAAAACAAACATATTTGCTTCGCCATAGATTTCACCCAAATCCTCCTTAAAAATTAGTGTGTTTGAAAAAGCTCGCTGATTTTGGGTAATGATGGGAGGAATGCAGGACTTCGGACCCTCGATCCGCGCGATGGGAAAATGTAATGGCTTTGTCGTAATTAGGAAAATGTTTCTCTAAACAGTCGGAAATGAGCGGACATTTCGGCTGGCCACGTGGATTCAATAAGCGATACATGAAACATGCAAATGGAGGTAATTTGAAGCTAAAAAGCAGTGACAGAATTACTCACCGATTCTTTTCGTCTTTCGAGGCATATCGGTCATAAGACGCTTGTGCTGCGACTTTCCACTGAAGCCACAGCTGCGTCTCGCTGGTACGACCAGACATATTTTTTTATATGATGATTGCTGCAAAGCGAGCCGACGACCCAATTGTAGAAGAGCACCTTCTGCTGCTTTGATGAATGTACGATATGGGAATGTATCATAGCATAAAGAACAAAAATTTAAAACAACTTTAGCTCACCAGGCAAAATGTCCATTCAGTACTTCAAATGCAAAAGAACTGCTCGACCACTATAGACCAAACTGTGCTACGGAGAAGGGGTAGCGGCCAATGGTCGACCGTAGCAAATTTTTAAACTTTTGATGACAAAAAACACCTATTATCTTCACCAGTAGTGCGCGTTCAGACCTCCAAAACTCTTTGTCCTCTTTTCCCTGGTCGTTTGTTCTCGATAATGCAATGTCGGATTTTTCAGGACTTTTATTCCCAACTTAAATGGCATCTGATCCGAAGGGGAAAAATAGGGAGGCGACGGCTAAGCTGGTTAAGGCGTTGATCCGCCTGCTGCCCAGCAACCTTGACTGAAAGGCCGAGGTTCTATTCCGACGGAGGAAGGCAGTTTAGTAGCTTGTAGCCAGACTTTGGACACCTGGCTCTGGGCGAGATCCCTGCTACTGTCAAATGGCGGACGCCACCCAAGGAGCACAGAATTGGGAAACTGTCCTCGAACACCAGTCAGGAAGGTCCCTGACTAAGTCAAGCCTAAGCCCCTTCTCACCCAGGATGCCCTCGTGTGGAGGCGCTCCCAGTGAAGACACAGGGAGCCTGCAGTGAGAGCTAGACCCTTTCAGGGATTGATCGGGATCACCTTTTTCTGGGATCAGGATCAGGGCAAGTCCAATCGGGATCGGGATTTTTTGTTTGAGGTCATCTATTGCTTGCACACGAAGGAGATGAGTCTATTTTCCTCACTAAGCACACTTTAGTCATCCAGGTTTTTTAAGCTTTTTATCAGGTCAATGTTCAGTCATTATACAGAAGCTGAAATCGATAAGTACATACGCAGTTTCGATACGCGTCCAGCAAGGTTGGCCTGGGCTAAGTAAAATTAGTAATGCTATCATTATCGACTTGAACCGATGTTGCTGTCGTCTCTTCATCGCAGATATGATGGATCAGAGTGCACCTACCATGCCTATGCATATAATAATAATTATTATTAGCAGAATCCCGACGCCTCAATGTCATGATCAGGATCGAGATTGGAATCCCAACCTATCCCTAGTCATCTAACAGCCTGGCTTATCATATCATGACTGCTCGCCAGCTATTATGATTGGAAGTCCCATGGAGAACTGGGCCGGCGCGGCCCAACCCGCGAAACTTTTTAAAAAATATGGAGAAAAGTTTATGGAGGCTTTTACAAAATCCGATACAAAAGCTTATGGAGGCTTTCTATAAATCCGCTCCATAAATCAAAAAAAGATTTGTCTTCATAGGAGAGGGCACCTTGTCGAGCTCAAGAAAGCATAAGATGAAACATTTCACCTTACTGCGTTTGGAAGGTGGGGGTATGGCTGAAGTGGTCGACCATTTTTGAGGGGGGGTTCGCGATAAGTTGTCGGCACGCGGTCAGGTGGAGGGGGGGGGGGTCAAAAATCGAGATTTTGTGCTGTCGACCTTTCTCGATGGCCTCTTGTCTCTCCGAACGCCAGCTCTATACACGGTGTCCCAAAAGTCTTCGTACAAATGTTTCTTAGGTTTTCTTCTCGAGGAAGCATTGTAGTGCATACCAGGAATTATCAGACATATATGTATACCTCATTTCAAAGAATATTTGAATCTGCCCCTCAATTTCAGGATCAGGATTGGGATCTAGATTGGGATTGGGATCGGGATTGCGAGCACAGCTACTGTACCTCCAATCGGTCAGTCGAACACTAGAGTGTACAGTGCAGCAGTGCGCAGCACGCAAACCATGGCTATACTATATGTGATCAATCACTGGCTCGCACCGACGCGGGCGCCCCCTAACGGTATGAATCAGTCACCGTGGCCGGCATTCTCCATGAAAGCCCGGAAAGGAATGATAACAAATGAGCAGTACCAAGAGGCATGAAATCAGTTAAATGTGGACAATTTGAACTGTCATCACGTTCAGGCGAAAACATCATTATTTTGAATTTGCCGCCAATCAGGTTCTTATCGGTCCCGTCTGCTAGGATGCGGCAAGCTGACTATATTGCGCAGCTTCGTACAGTATGCTTCGAACGTGACTGGCGGCAAATTCAAAATAATGATGTTTTCGCCTGAACGTGATGACAGTTCAAATTGTCCACATTTAACTGATTTCATGCCTCTTGGTACTGCTCATTTGTTATCATTCCTTTCCGGGCTTTCATGGAGAAAGCCGGCCACGCTGACTGATTCATACCGTTAGGGGGCGCCCGCGTCGGTGCGAGCCAGTGATTTATCTCATATAGTATGGCCATGACGCAAACTGAAGGCGCTGTTTGACTGTTAGTCCCCGCTCCGCCCGCTTAGTGCGGCCATATCTGCGAAATTTACCACCGATCGTGGCTCGAGACCCAATTTTATTGGAGATATTTGAAGTACAGCTTGCGCAACTGGCTGCACAGACGAAAGCGCATAATATCAGCGAAGATGCGTCAAGAGATAAACTAGCACGTGGTTAGAGTAATTTATAGGACGTGCGGGCGGTTAGAATTTTTCTCGCGATATGTAATTTCATAAGTCTGTCTTTGCGGACTACGTAGTGTACGTTGACGACTGCCGGTACAGTGGAGGTGTGATGACAGTAGACACAGGATACGGACGTCTGTTTGATCTCTACGCATTACAATGACTGCGCGAAACAAAGTGTGGAACAGGATCTTCATCATGCCAGACATCGAAACCATAAATAGTTAAAATGAAATACTCTGCGCACTGTCTGCACACTGTCTTTCGCGAGAACATTCGTTCCCCACGCGGTATAGCCCAAAAAAGGTGCCCCTCAAGGGAGCCAGTTGAGGTTTTTAAGGCGCATTTCACGAAGATGACAAGGCAACTAATTCTCTTGACTCTTTGCTTCTATCTACCCCGCATTGTCGAAGGGGCAGATAGAAATCAGAGCTCTTTATTTGTCGGCGATGTCAAAATTTCGACTATTCCTATCGACGTGCAGGGCGTTGCCGAGGCTGAATTGATTGTGGTAAGATCACGGATGACTTCAAGTACCGCCATACATGGTGTTTATGATCTGATAGAGTGCGGTCAGTGGGTTACTCACGAACAAAACGGCCTCCATTCTGGGGGCATTGAATATCAGTGCTGAATGCACCCACGGTCTCGAGACAGTGCAAAATGCTTGGGCAATGCTGACCACTTGTTCCAGTAACACCTGTATCAATGAGTATAGCTGGGCCAAATATTGTAAGCATTCTTGCCTCATCTCGTAGGAGACTTTGACTCAATTTTTTCAGTGATGGATGCTCAGGGTCGTCGACCACCAGCCGTTGGTTTCGGTAACAAATTTTGGCTGGGCTCCTATTCCGAGTGCTTGGCAATTCGAAACGTTCCTTCGAACAGTTCCAGACAATTTATGGGCAGATATTGTACAGCTATGATTCCAGCTGGGTTGCTCGATAAGATTCAGTTAGGACTATGCGTCCCTGATTCCTGCAACGGTCAAGACATACGCCATGCGGGTAAGGACGGGACGAGTATGCTTGACATCATTTTTAGACTGGAATACTTACAGTCTCCAAATTGAGCCAAGTGAAAAAGGTTTCTGTGCAATGCGGCGAGCGTCTGCCGAACTTCATGCAGGACTACTCGGCCATATTCGCAGTGTAAGTGAGCGAGGAGCGCGTTAATCAAGAAAGAAAAAAGGCTTTGTCATTTTAGAGCAGGATGTGTATTCTTGTTTGTCGCACTGGTCACAGCAACCGTGTGGGATGGCATCTTACTGCGGCGATACGTACGAAATTGTGAAAGTCCGAACAAAAACGCTAGAAAAGTCATAATCAGCGGAAAACATAAATCACATCTAACAGGTGGGTGGTGTGGTTAAATAGATAGATCTTACACTCTGTTGCAGCTTAAGTAATTTATATTATCAGCCGACTCTCACGCAAGAAGTTACCATATCAAACTACAAAAGACGTATTCCCAGGATTGCAGCAGACATGGGCAGGCCTACAAATCGGACTTTGCGAGCAAACGACAAAAAAGATAATTTTGGTCAAACTTTGAGCAATTTTAGCAGCAATATACTTTCAAGCTTACCCATGATTCTGCCAACTGCAGTTTTCAGACATATAGAGGAATGTAAAACAACCAATTTAAATGTACTTAAACACAACGAATATGGAGTAGTCTTACTAGCAAACCACCACACGGGACCAAGGCAGTCAAACACCGATGACTGATCACCCCGCCCAACCAGACGTCAGGCGCACGGGCAAGCAGACTTGCCAAATTCATGGCAAGGGTCTGTCGTGGCCAAAAACATCAGCTTACATGAATTGAAAACTTTTGCGGTTTTTTCAGGGAAAACAATCAAATCGCTTCTCTCCTTCTCGATTCTCTCCAACTGCTCAAAGCTTTACTCAAATAGAATCATTCCCGGACAGATTGAGTGCCTGCATGGCATGAGAGTTTTGTCATTCGTTTGGATTGTTTTGTTTCATTCAATCATTCAGTTTGAGCTTCTCGGTAATGAAAAGATCTTCGTTACTCAGACGTGACATTTTTTCCTAATTCTGACTTTTAGACAATGCGACTTATATGCAGGGGGCTGGGAATGAATGGACCTTGATATTTCTATTGGGGTCGTATGGCGTGGACACATTTTTTATCATGAGGTATGAGTGATTCAAAGTGAACTGATTCTCTCATTCTCGGCCATTATTATAGTGGGCTAGTGCTGACCTACAACTGGATGAAGAAAGTCAGCGATCAGACATTGACCAGCCCTTGGTTCTGGCTCAAGCATTATTTCCGTCGTTACATCAGGTAAGACAAGGTTCTGTCGTGATACACACAACAGTGACCCGAGGGCGTGGTAAGTTATGACACAGGGGAAACATCAATCCCTTAAGTTGATGTTTCAGCCGCAGGTACGGGAGACTCGGCTTGATTTAGTCAAAGTTTTTGTCCTTGGGTGGCTTGCTGGCCCTATTTTCTCCTGCGCTTAGCCCACTGCAGCAGAACCATTCTTCTAGATTGACGCCACCATACGCCTTCGTCTTGTGGATATATAGCGAATTATTTTATTATTTTTCGAGCGGTCCACTCTGGCCTACAGAAACCCATCTGTGCAAGGACACTTGGTGGCATCATTTGCTGTACTTCAATAATTTTGACGTGGTGCCATCAGCTCGGGTTTGCATGCTGCATTCCTGGTATTTGGCCAACGAGTTCCAGTACTTTCTTTGCGCCACATTTATGTTAATCCCTCTGACATTGTGAGTAGACCAACTGCATGGTGGTTCAATTTGTTTAACCGTAACGTCTTTCAGCTTTCCAAGCATCGCATATGTATTCGGGAGCCTTCTGATAATGGCAGACATGGCTGCCCGCGGTGCTCGGTATGGTCTCGTAAATTTGCCTCCAGTCAGCTTGTATGGCTTACCCGTGAAAGAAAGGTCAGTCCATTTAGGGCCATCCATAAAGGTCGACCGCACAAAATCTCGATTTTTTGACCCTTCTACCCCCTGACCGCATGACGACCACTTATCGCGAACCCCCCTCAAAAATGGTCGACCACTTCAGTCAGACCCCCTCCCCCCCTTCCAAGCGCAGCTTCGTGAAATGTTTCGTCTTATGCTTTCTTGAGCTCGACAAGATGCCATCTCCTTCGAAGACAAGACGTTTTTGATTTAGGGAGCGGATTTCTATTTTGTAAAAGCCTCTACAAACTTTTCCCACAACTTTTCTCTAAAGTTTTGCGGGTTGGGCCGCACCGGCTCAGTTCTCTACGGGACTTCCAATCATATAGCTGGCAAGCAGTCGTGATATGATAAGCGCGGCTGTGAGGGAGGGATGGGATCCCAATCCTGATCCTGACATTGAGGCATCGGGATTCTGCTAATAATTATGATATGCATAAGCATGGCAGGTACACTCTGATCCATCATATCTGGCATAAAAGCAGTAGAGATGAAGAGGCAACAGCAACATCGGCTCAAATCGACAATGATAGCAATACTGATTTCACTTAGCCTAGGCTGACCTTGCGAGACGCGTATCGAAACTGCGAATGTACCGTATTTCCTCGAAATCCTCCCCCCCCCCCCGGTTATTCTCCCCTGTCTAGACCCCGATTGAACTTTATGTTCCCCCCTCTTGAAATCCTCACCCCTCTTTTATTCTCCCCCCCCGTCTGGGACCCATTTGAAAAAATTTCTCCCGCGGGGAGAAGTTCGAGGAAATACGGTACTCATCAATTTCAGCTTATTTATAATGACTGAAACTCGACCTGATAAAAAACCTGCATGACTAAAGTGAGCTTTAGTCTGGAAAATAGACTCATCTCCTTCGTGCGTGCAAATTGCTCGACCTCAAACAAAAAATCCCGATCCCGATCGGACTTGCCCTGATCCTGATCCTGGAAAAAGGTGATCCCGACCTATCCCCTGGAAGGGTCCAGCTCTCATGGCTGGTTCCCTGTGTCTTCACTAGGAGCACCTCCACACGAGGGCATCCTGGGTGAGAAGGGGCTTAGGCTTGACTTAGCTGGGAACCATCTTGACCGGTGTTTGAAGACAGTTTCCCAATTCTCTACTCCTTGGGTGGGCGTCCGCCGTTTGACAGTAACGTGGTGTCGCCCGGAGACAGGTGTCCAAAGCCAGCGACGAGCTACTAAACTGCCGTCCTCCGTCGGAATAGAACCTCGGCCTCCCAGTCAGGGTTGCGGGCCAGAAAGGCGGATCAACGCCTAAATCAGCTTGGCCATCGCCTCCCAACTTTTCCCCATCGGATCAGATGCCATTCAAGTTGGGAATAAGAGTCCTGATGAAGCCGAAATTACATTATCGAGAATGAACGACCTAGGAGTAGAGAAGAAAAAAAGTTTTGAAGGTTTGAACGCGCACTACTGGTGAAGATATAAGGTGTTTTTTTGTCATCAAAAGTCTAAAAATTTGCTGCAATCGACCATTGGCCGCTACCCCTCCCCCTCCCCCGACCGCAGCTGACCAATTTTTGCCAACCCCCCCTCCTCCCCCCCTAGGCTGCGGTCGACCTTTATGGATGGCCCCTTTATGGCTTAGTCAGATAAGCCACAGTCTCAGTGTAAATCTCAATCAAATCAAGTAAATTCAAAGGCGTTTTCCATTAGGAGCTTAGCACATGGTTGTAGCTGATTTCTGAAAAATCCAATGATTGTGCTTTTGAACTTTGCTCAATGTGCCCACAAAATGCTGTACTGTGCGATCACTTTTGTTAAACCTCCACTTATTGGCCAGATATCCAACACTTTTCATCCATTTTACAGCACCTGTACTAATGGCCTACTGAGCGCTGATGCCGTTATTCAAAATCTGCTTCATGCTAGAGAAAGTCCGTTTTTTCACAACTACTGTAGTATGACAAGCATATCAACAAACCTGTGTGAGATGATGGGGTTGTGGACTGTGTTTACTTTGGTTTTAAGTACGCGAGCTTTGCAAGTCTCAGCTGGAAATTTTTCCCTAATCATTCGATAGGCAGGTTTTTACGAGCTGGATGGTCAGATTCAGATTACATTTGTGCAAGGATGTAGGTCTCGCCTTCTGGCAGCTATGTACCAAAGAATGTTTTGTTTTAGTCACGATCAAGACTTTGCGAAGAGTTTCGCAACATACATGAGCCCATATCTTCGCAGCGGCCCGTATATTCTCGGGTTGATAATAGGGCGAATGTTGATTGTGAATAAAAATAAACGCAAGATGATAGCCTGCAAAACGGTGAGCAAAAAATTAAAATAATGAATATGCTGCAGGCTAAGGTTCATTATGTCGAATTCTTCAGATTGGAAAGTTAATCTGCTGGTCATTTCTTCTGGTCGTCGCTGTTTTAATTATGCTACCCTATTGGACACCCGCCATGCATCCTGTAGTAAATGGGGTATATTCTGGCTCCATAAGAATGGCTTTTGCGGTCTGCGTTGTTTGGGTCATCTGCGCCTGCTCAACAGGAAATGCCCGTAAGTTAAGCACTTGGCTAAATACATTACTTATGCTTTCTACAGAAATTATATTGGTTATCAGGTTGGGTCAATAAATTTTTGTCGTGGAAAGGCTTTCGGTTTCTCACCCAGTTGTCATATTGCGCATATTTAGTTCATTATCCGTGCTACATGTTCATATTCAATAGCGGCGAGCGGCCTCCTCATTATGATTCTAACTGGACCCTGGTAAGGCGAAGGATTGCGTAACCTGATGAAGATCAGAAAATCGAATTCTTTCAGGCGTTTTCGTCAATAAAATGTCTGGCATTGACATTTCCCTTGGCGATATTATTGCATCTGGGCGTAGAGCTGCCATCCCTGGAAATTGACAAGATTTTCTTTCAGAATAACACTGAGAGAACAAAGAAGACAGTAAGGAGAGAAAATCTGACGATAAGGGAAGGAAAAAGTGAGGAAAATTTTGGAGACTTGTAATCAGTATATTCATAGATTTATTTCTTTTACTACACGCTTCGTTCTCAGAACTTGTGTTTCAGGTCGTAGGTTTTTAGTTCATGCGCATTGTTCAAATAAAAATTATTAGAGACGGCAATGTAAAATCTATCTTTTTATTTACCGCGGGCACTGTTTTACATCTTGCTATAGTGCGCTACTAATCAGAATTCATGCTGAATTGTCAGAAAAAAAAATTTCGAAATCGAAACAGAACGTGGGCAGTAAAACCTGCCTAACGACCACTGCGTGCAAAGTAGCAAAAAAATCTTGTACGTGAGACAGCGGCCATCAGTGTTATGAGTAACGCGCAATTTGACCTACGCATCGGCAGGAAATCTGATTTTATCAAACTGCCTGCTCTGTAACCAATCATAATCTGAAATATGCAAAGTTACACATCAAAACAGAATGATAAATGTAGTTGCTGATGTCGTGGCTCATATTTCTGGTGGGAATTACAGTAGATGAAATGATTAAAAGGGACTGAAATCTAAGTAGTCGATATTACTGGCGCTTTTTTTGGGGGGTCGCGAGAGGAACAATTCCTTCAGAGGGCGAAACGAGCACAGTGTTTGCGCCTATGACATATAAAGAAGTGATGGCACATGGAGTAAGTAGTGCGCCATTATAAGTTCGCGCATTCTTTGATCTTCTCTCATTGAAAATAGCACTATCATCCATATTTCGCTCCCACTATCATTGGATCTGGTCCCACGACCAAGCGCTACCGTCCCGAAATTCGTCCCACGACATTTCTTCTTGTCTCAATCATACGGATATAGCCGACTCTCATGAGCACTTATAACAGTCCGTCATAAATTACGTACATTATACTTCAAATCGATCATTATAACTTTCTAACCCAAACTTGCATATCATTCGTCTTACACAATTCGACAGACGACAGAACCGATGAAGCTAGCTTAAGTATTAAACCTTAGCACTGCACGTGTCCATCACCTATTCTGTGCTTTTGATAAACGTGCTTTTTATCGAAACATTCAAAATGTCCCCTTTTTCTTGTGGCTCCTTGTGGTCCGCAAAACGACAGGGTAATACTCTACCAGATGTGTCGCCATCTCGAATGAAACTATACTCATAAAAACTGATCGACAATTTTAGAAGACATTTTCCATCGCAGTCGAAAGCCGTTCTGAGTCCGAAATTGTGGGTTAGGGGTTTTCGCATTTATCAATCTTTCAGAGCTTGCCAGAATGGAGCTAGAAGAAATAATTGTACCAGTAATAAACGTAATTGTCCTGGCCCCACATCAGCTCTAGTAGACAGCACGCAAACTGAAAAAGTAAAATGTAACGTAGGTACTGTATTTCTTGTCAGCGCCACGCCCGTTGTGACACAATAATTGTAACTATATGTATCAACAGGCACGGTAGGTTCTGACTTCTGACCGGTAGGTACACGGTAGGTACTTGACAAGAAATCAACAAAAATGCACAACATTTTGGGGATGTGCTATGTTCGCCATGGCCAATAATCGTGCAAAGTTTTGTTGGAAATGGCGTAGCCGTTCTCGAGATCCAAAATGCACGTTTTGCTGTTCTGGAGATGACGACGCACAGCAATAGCCACTGAAGCTACGGACAAAAGAGTTGGTTTTTCTGAAAGCTCTCATGGCGGGAATTATTCTTTTGAGGGTGTGATTTTAAGATTCGAGCTAATTAATTTTTTGTTCTCAAAAAACTGGATTTTCACACATACCACCAGAAGGCGGGATATTTTTATTATCCGTGCAGCTGAAGGGCTGTTTCTGTTAGCCGTAATTACCCTTCATTAAAATTACTGGCCGAGACAAGTGCTCTGTTCTGTTCAGTTTGGATGCATTTTTTACTTCACTTTGGTAGATTAGTTGGCTTACTATTTATTGTTTTGATTTCTTAGCCCCAAATTCTTGAAAAATCTGCATGCGATCTACTGCACATTCTCTGTAGCAAAGAATGCTTGCTGCGGAAATTGAGGCCACTTGCCGCCAGAAAATAACTTGAATGTTGGTTTTTTTTGCTGGCACAAGCGGCAATGGAGTGCTTCAACAGCATGAAAACCCCCTGCCTATCAACAGCCTCATCAGCTGCCTGTTTAGCCCAGCCACTTTGGAACTTATGCGCAGTAGGCTACAGTGACAGAGCATAACGTGGCAACCTTCTTTGTACGAAATTTGCGTCAGCTCAGGAGGGACTAGACGACAAATTTCTTCTGTCTATTCTGAATTTACAACCCGAATGTGGGTGCTAAAAAGTGCTGGTATTTCTAAAAAAATCTGACATGAGACAACAAAAAGGTTCCCAGCCACCCTACTCCAACCACATGCGAGGCAAACGAGGTTGGCTGGGCTCCCTCGGCGGCGTTTGTAGAAAAATTGTGGTCAAACAGAATTGCTTTACTGTCACTAATAAAAAGTGCAATAAGGTGTCCCCTAATAATTCAGGCAATAGAGAGATGGAAACACAAGTGCCGATGGTCGTTAGTTCTATTGCAGAATGTTGTACGCCTAAAACTGGCAAGCATGCTGGCTCCACAGAAGCTGAACTTCTATTTTAGTGTCACTGGGTAGGTGCTACACATTCAGTACTCGTGCTGTCACGGCAGAACCGTACTGCAGCAAGTCCTCACTGTTTCCCTAGTAAGTTCAAGGTAAAAAAAGGCAATCGTATTCCAAAACCACAATCTTCCGAACTTACTCCAGAAAACGAACAAGTATATTCATGAGGGTATTGGCCTTTGTTGAAAAACAGATAACATAAAATCCCGCAGGGAGTCGAACCCATGCACCAAGTACATCACACAGGCATGCACTATGTGTGAGTGTGGGAGTACGACGCGAGAACCTCACCCTGGACGTAGCATAAACGTGGATATATCACGTCTAGATAAGTACAACCCACTCAAACATGTGCCGCTGAGGGAGCTCAGCTGACCTCGTCTCGCCTTGCATTTGGTTAGAGTAGGGTGGCTGGGCTGACCTTTTTGTTGTCTGATAACAGATTTTTTAGAAATACTTGTACTTGTTGCTCTGGCGATACTTGTTTCCCTGGTTTATAAAAACCCTCGATTGTGTCTTTCGCCCCGTATTCTTGAATTGCAAACGTATGGAACTACGAAAACAACTGCGCCCCTGGCGCCTGAACAGCGCGTAGGCGGCAGCGACGATCCATCAAAGCCATACTTCTGCTATAGAGGAGTAATTTTAAGGATGGGGAGTATTTTTCATGCAGCATCAATCAATGTCAAAAGTCTGTCTTTGCGCAGGCACTGTATTTTGATTGTCGGAATAGCGCGAACGTGATACTGTAAGTGTGCATAGGAAATGATGTTTGATGTCTCTGCATAACCTGAATTGAGCGTCAGTAAGCAGCAGGATCTTGACATCAAAACCGGAAATGGTCGAAATGCAACTCTCTTCTGCAGTCATTCGAGCGAGCAATCGTTCTCGGCGCACACCATTACAGAAAAAGTTGTCGGCACGCGGTCAGGGGGAGGGGGGGGGGGGTAAAAATCGAGATTTTGTGCTGTCGACCTTTATCGATGGCCTCTTGCCTCTCCCAACGCCAGCTCTATACACGGTGTCCCAAAAGTCTTCGTACAAATGTTTCTTAGGTTTTCTTCTCGAGGAAGCATTGTAGTGCATACCAGGAATTATCAGACATATATGTATACCTTATTTCAAAGAATATTTGAATCTGCCCCTCTTTGCGAGCACAGCTACTGTACCTTCAATCGGTCAGTCGAACACTACCTAGAGTGTACTGTACAGCAGTGCGCAGCACGTTAACTGAAGGCGCTGTGTGACTGTTAGTCCCCGCTCCGCCCGTTTAGTGCGGCCATATCTGCGAAATTTACCACCGATCGTGGCTCGAGACCCAATTTTATTGGAGATATTTGAAGTACAGCTGGCGCAACTGGCTGCACAGACGAAAGCGCATAATATCAGCGAAGATGCGTCAAGAGATAAACTAGCACGTGGTTAGAGTAATTTATAGGACGTTCGGTTAGAATTAGGACGGGCGGTTAGAATTTTTCTCGCGATATGTAATTTCATAAGTCTGTCTTTGCGGACTACGTAGTGGACGTTGACGACTGCCGGTACAGTGGAGGTGTGATGACAGTAGACACAGGATACGGACGTCTGTTTGATCTCTACGCATTACAATGACTGTGCGAAACAAAGTGTGGAACAGGATCTTCATCATGCTAGACATCGAAACCATAAATAGTTAAAATGAAATACTCTGCGCACTGTCTGCACACATTCTTTCGCGAGAACATTCGTTCCCCACGCGGTATAGCCCAAAAAAGGGTGCCCCTCAACGGGAGCCAGTTGACGTTTTTTAAGGCGCATTTCACGAAGATGCGAAGGCAACTAATTCTCTTGACTCTTTGCTTCTATCTACCCCGCATTGTCGAAGGGGCAGATAGAAATCAGAGCTCTTTATTTGTCGGCGATGTCAAAATTTCGACTATTCCTATCGACGTGCAGGGCGTTGCCGAGGCTGAATTGATTGTGGTAAGATAACGGATGACTTCAAGTACCGCCATACATGGTGTTTATGATCTGATAGAGTGCGGTCAGTGGGTTACTCACGAACAAAACGGCCTCCATTCTGCGGGCATTGAATATCAGTGCTGAATGCACCCACGGTCTCGAGACAGTGCAAAATGCTTGGGCAATGCTGGCCACTTGTGCCAGTAACACCTGTATCAATGAGTATAGCTGGGTCAAATATTGTAAGTATTCTTGCCTTATCTCGCAGGAGACTTTGACTCAATTTTTTCAGTGATGGATGCTCAGGGTCGTCGACCAGCAGCCGTTGGTTTCGGTAACAAATTCTGGCTGGGCTCCTATTCCGAGTGCTTGGCAATTCGAAACGTTCCTTCGAACAGTTCGAGAAAATTCATGGGCAGATATTGTACAGCTATGATTCCAGCTGGGTGGCTCGATAAGATTCAGTTAGGACTATGCGTCCCTGATTCCTGCAACGGTCAAGACATACGCCATGCGGGTAAGGACGGGACGAGTATGCTTGACATCATTTTTAGACTGGAATACTTACAGTCTCCAAATTGAGCCAAGTGAAAAAGGTTTCTGTGCAATGCGGCGAGCGTCTGCCGAACTTCATGCAGGACTACTCGGCCATATTCGCAGTGTAAGTGAGCGAGGAGCGCGTTAATCAAGAAAGAAAATGGCTTTGTCATTTTAGAGCAGGATGTGTATTCTTGGTTGTCGTACTGGTCACAGCAACTGCGTGGGACGGCATTTTATTGAAGCAATACCTACAAAATTGCAAAAGCCCAGACAAAGACGCAAAAAAGATCTTGGTCAACGGAAAGCACAAATCACATTTCACAGGTGGGTTGGCCAGATAAATCGGATGTTTTGTAAAACCTTTCGAAGTTATTAGCGGACACTGGGCAAAATATTGAGCATATATGTTTTTGACTTGATTGCTGCCTGATCTGCTATAGATATGGGCGTACACCAAATAAGGAGCACAAAAGAAGTGCCTTCAGGCGCTACTACGCTCAATTCGAGGTAGCGTTCGACCGGGGTCAACTATTTCCGAAGTCGTTGTCGGGGTCGGGGGTGGTTATTGGGTTTGTGCAGAATACTTTTAGTCGATGTCACTGATCTCCCCAGAAATAACGACAAAATTTCAGACAGGAATCATGCATTTCTTATCAGATAGATACCAAATGAAAATAAGAATCTAAGTTATACACTACGTATATATGTTTTTCCTTCACTGAATTATCGTTACTCCTATTGGTCATCGTCATCAGATACACCCTCTGGCTCACGATCAGACTCCATATTTTCCTCCCCATCAGAATTTTTCTCATCTTCACCCGTCTTATTTGCTGGAGCATACAAATGCAGACTATTGTAGCCGATAGCACGCAGATTGTATTTCTCAGTAAAAGTGCTTGTCAGAGTATACTTTGTATAGCTAGCTCAAGAAGATTCTCTGGTTGCACTTCTTGTCAGCAAACAATTCATAATTTAATATACAATTTTATAAGCCCAACACCGAACATAATTTTTCGGGGTCGGGGTCGGGGTCGGGGCTGGCAAAACCCCGCGGGGTCGGGGCCCCGGTCGAACGCTAATTCGAGGAGACACTATCCAAGGTTCTTTTGTAGTGAAGAAGACAATGATACGTTCCTACTAGCGTTGACACAGTTTCAGAAAAAAGATTCAGTTTCAGTCACATTTATCTTAATCTCAAAAGATTCAGTTGTCTGAATTTCACGAAATGATTCGGTTTCTCCTTCAAAAAATTTTCATATCTAGCAGCGAACGGTCGACAAGCAAAAATCTTGACTTTTCTCCATTCAGATACCACACTTTTGCAGGTGAGACTTGAACAGTTTAAGAGAGGGTTTCTGAGAGACTCGACCAATATGAAATATACTTGGCCCACCGACTTTTGACCCTTTTTTTATGTGCTCAATCGAAAGTACTCTCAAAAGTGATTATTTGGCCAAAGTAAAATTTTTTTAAACTGCTCATACATAGAAATATAGCACATTATAGGTAAAAAGTTGTCATTTTTTATCAAAAAATCATAACTTGCTTTTTTGGGACCTAGAACAATTCTAAAAATACAGAAATGACCGCTTCATTCTGCGGAATCCAAATTTTCTAAAAAAATTAGGCTATCTGTGACCGCTTATAAGATATTTAACATAAACCGTCCGTGATCAGCCGTGATCAGTCACATAATCGATTACGGGCAAATTAAACCAGGACTAGGGCCACTATATCACAAAACAGCTCGAAGTTGCACCCTATGACTATAGGTTATTGTGCATATGTGAGATAACTGAGCCTCATTTAAGAAATTTTAGCCAAAACTGATCGATAATTTTAGATGTTGATAAGCTGCGCTAATCAGTTATAGCCTATCTTGTAGCCTCTGAACAGAGCTTTCAAATGGTTTTTTTCTACATCAAAATTCATTGAATTTTGCGCAAGATATTGAAAAAAACTCAAATTCGGTATGAGTGCCCACAGAATGCACTTTTTGAATATACCTCCCGCGTGCCGCTTTTGACATTAGAGTGGCTTTGTCTGCTTACTCTGGCAATCAGCAGTAAATTTATAACCTCTCTTATTTTTCACGAAAGACAGATGCTTTAGCACAGAATTCCAGTGCAAGCAGCCCATTGGCTGCTTACACTGGAAATCATCGGTATATTCATAACCTTTTCACTTTTCCACTACGTGTCGGTCTAATTCTGTGCTAAAGCATCTGTCTTTCGTGAAAAATAAGAGAGGCTATAAATTTACTGCTGATTGCCAGAGTAAGCAGACAAAGCCACTCTAATGTCACAAGCGGCACGCAGGCGGGAAATTCAAAAGGTGCATTCTGTGGGAGCTGCTACCGAATATTCTTCAATATCTTGCGCAATGAATTTTGACGTAGAAAAAACCATTCGAAAGCTCTTTTCAGAGGCTACAAGATCGGCTATTACTGATCAGCGCTGATCAACATCTAAAATTATTGATCAGTTTTGGCTAAAATTGCCGAAATGGAGTTCAGTTATCTCACATGTGCACAATAATCTATGGTCGTAGGGTGAAACTTCGAGCTGTTTTGTGATATAGAGGCTCCAGGATGCTATTTCAGTGAAAAAACAGGGTTGGACTGGTTTAATAATTTGCCCATGATCGATTATGTGACTGATCACGGCTGGTCACGGACGGTTTTTGTTGAATATCCCATGAACGGTTACAGCTAGGCTAATTTTTAAAAGAAGTACGGATTTCTCAGAATGTAGCGGTTATTTTTGTATTTTAAAAATTGTTCTAGGCCAAAAAATAAGCAAGTTATGATTTTTTTACAAAAGTGACCCTATTTTACCTATAATGTGCTACCATGTATAGGTATTTTAAAAAAATTTTGTTTCGGCCAAGATAATCAGTTTTGTGAGTACATAAAAAAGGGGGTCAAAAAAGTCGACTGGCCAGCCCCGGGTCGAGTCTTTCAGAAACCCTCTCTTGAGAGGGACCCTTGTCACCTGTTAAAGTCAAACACGACATATTCAATGATTGTTGTTTTTTTAGGCGCAAAATATCGGGCCCGCCTGACCAACTGGTCAGCAGTGCTTAGCGCCTAAGGTTCTGCGAACTTTTCGAAATCTTCTTACCTTGTCCGTATTTTTGTGGAAAAGTCCGAACAGAGCCCAAAACCCGAAACCTGAAAGCCACGTCAAAAAGCCCTGGAAGTTTTCCCGAGCATTCGCCCGAGAGTTCAAAAATCTGAGAGACTTTCGGCGCTTGACCACTGCTGACCAGTTGGCCAGACGGGTTTGAAGCAGAGCTTTCTTTTTCACTTACGATTAGGAACAAATTACAGTTATCGGTTATGTCAAGTTCCCTCAGCTAGGCTCACTCAGATAGAGGAGATGAAAACTCTTTCACCCAGAGCAGGAGCTGACGATGAGAAGCCACTGCAGTATGCTATTCTTACGGACATAACACCCAAACCCAACCCAAAGACCCGCTAAGTCTTGGTGTGTGTATGGGTTTGGGACCAAATACAGGACCGTTTGTTAGCGTTGCTGTCAGCAGTTTGCAGTCTGAAGGCGTAAATTGGAAGTTAGAATATCGTGCATAAATGATGGCGTATTTTGCTTGACCCTGTCTCCCCTATCGTACAAAATTGTACTATCCGGCCCCTCAGGGCTTTTCAAGGATGACAAAATATACCTCTAACTCGCGGATTCGAAACGAAATTCGTCTTATCCTTAGCTGCGTTTTGTTTATTTTTAGCATTGTTAGAACACCCGAAAACAGATACTACTTTTAGAAACCGCGGCAATTTGAAAGCTCAATCTGACAAATTCTAAAAAGATTCAGCTACAGTTACGGCTCGTAACTTCGGTTTGACAAGGATTCAAAACTTGAGTAGATTCTAGTCAAACTTAAATGCACTTTCAGCATAAGCGACAGCGTTTTACTTTTACGCCAATTTGTAATCTAGCAAAAATGAAATCGGCGGCTGCGGCTGCGGCTATCCAAAAAAATGAAATCGAGAGTAAAGTACAACGCAAAGCCTAAGCAAGCCAGGAAAACAGGGCGAACTAGTCACTCAAACAACGATAACTGATCACCCTGCCTAGCCAGACGGCAGGGAAGCAGGTAAACATGAGCGTAGCCAGACAGGCATACAGAGCTGTAACTGTTAGGTGAGTAGACGTCAGGCCACTGGCAATCAGACATACCAAATTCATAACGGAGACTGGCGTGTCGTGATCTAAAAAGCCAGCATTACGCAGAACTGCCATCACACTCCAATAAGACATTTCATAGGTTGTATTAAAACTTTTTCAGGGAAAACAACCAGATTGCTTCTATCGTTCTCAATTCTCTCAAATGGCTCAAAGATTTACTCAAATAGAAAAATTCCTGGGCAGATTGAGTGCTTGCATGGCATGAGAGTTTTGTCATTCGTTTGGATCGTTTTATTTCACTCAATCATTCAGTTTGAATTGCTCGGTAAGAAACACATTGACGTTATCCAATGAAAAATCTTTTGGCAGCTCTCACTTTTAGACAACGCAATTTACATGCAAATGGCTGGGAACGCGTGGACTTTAATGTTTCTGTTGGGATCATACGGAGTTGACACGTTTTTTATCATGAGGTGAGGGTGATATACTGTAACGAGGGAAGTGATTCTCTAACTCGCATAGAGATTATTACAGCGGATTGGTTTTGGCCTACAACTGGATGAAGAAGGTCAACGATCAGACATTGACCAACCCTTGGTTCTGGCTCAAGCATTACCTCCGCCGTTACATCAGGTGAGATTAGGGTGTGTCCCAATATAACTATAACCCTAGCGCCCGCAAGTTTTGGAAAGTCAGAGGGAAACATCAGCCTCGAGTTGATGTTTCTGCTCCGAGTGTAGCCCTAGCTTTGCTTTGTTGCAGCGGAATATTTTGTCCCGCCGACTTTGTCAGGCCACATACGCCTGCGCTTGTCATGTTTGGCCCACTGCAGCACAACTATTCTTCCAGACTGACGCCACCCTACGCCTTCGTCTTGTGGATATACAGCGAATTATTTTATTATTTTTCGAGCGGTCCACTCTGGCCGACAGAAACCCATCTGTGCAAGGATACTTGGTGGCATCATTTGCTGTACTTCAATAATTTTGACAATGTCCCGTCGGCTCAGGTTTGCATGGCGCACTCGTGGTACTTGGCCAACGAGTTCCAATACTTTCTCTGCGCCACATTCATGTTAATCCCTCTGACATTGTGAGTGGACGAACTGCATTGTGGGCTAGCATCGATCGATCCAGCCTGGATCCCAACCCCGATCCGATCCGGCTGATCCGCTTAAAAAAACAGAAGATAGATGGGGATGTGTTTGGCACTGCGTCCTCACCAGCCTGCCATGGCTTTTCGCTATCGCTCTGTGTTAGACCACTCCAAAAGACTCTCCATGTAGGAGAGTTAAGCAGCACCTAAGGCCGGATTAATTAGTGATTAGAGAGAAAAAACGGGATTTTGTCGTTAAGGGCTCTCACACTTTATCATTTCCCAAGAGATAAAGCGCGGAAAAAATATCAGTTGCTAATCCGGCCGATTCAGCACTTGGATCAGACCGGGAACTGATCCGCCCCTCTGATCGGTGGATCGGTCGATTATGGACTGTTGGTGGTTCAAAAATCTAAACCGTCACGTGTTTTAGCTTTCGACGCATAGCATATGTATTCGGCAGCCTACTGATAATGGCCGACATGGCTGCCCGCGGTGCTTGGTATGGTCTCGGAAATTTACCCTCAGTCAGCTTGTATGGCTTACCCGTAAAAGAAAGGTTAGTTCATTTAGTAGTGAGTCTAATAAGCAGTGATGCTATGAGTAAATCTCTTTGGTACCTGAAAAATTTGCAATTTGACGCATTCTTCAATCGACTGGACGGCCTAGCAGGTATCGACTTTGGGTTTTGCTTTCCCTCCAAAGCAAAAATAGACCTCTTGAACATTTTTCAAGTGTGCAGACTCGGGGTCTGTCATCTACAGTTCATGTGGATGATTCGAGTGAATCTTTTCTTTCTTGCCTTTCATTCGCGCGAACGATGCTGTAGAATGCCACCAGCTTTGTTTTAGTTTTCCTATAGACTAAATATTTAAGATTTTTTGATACATTGAAGCAGAAGTAGGGCTCGAAGTAAATTGCAGTCCTCCATTCATTCAAATACAGCACATTTTGCTTTTGGCTGTTTACAAAATATACATGAACAGACGTTGTATATTCATACATGGAAATTATGGGACATTTGTTAGGCTGCTCTCAGGGATAGATTTCACGAATACTTCGCGCTAGTCGTGCTTTAAAAGGGAGAGTCTAGGTTGTGAATCAAATGATTTATGGTGATGATGAAATAAAACGTAATATACAGTACGCCTATGTCTACGATCCATGTTTGCACGTCCAATGAACAGGATTTTGTACTGTCTTTCTTGTCCACTTTCATCTGGATGTGAAAATCTAAGTTCCCTGAATTTCCCATGTTTGTAACTTACAATTAGGTCAAACTTTCTTGCAGCTGCGACCAAGAGGTATTTTATGTTCTAGTCACGATCAAGACTTTGCGAAGGGTCTTGCAGCTTACATGAGCCCATATCTTCGCAGCGGCCCGTATATTCTCGGGTTGATGATTGGTCGAATGCTAATTGTAAATAAAAATGAACGCGAGGTGATAACTTACAAAACGGTAAGCAGATATAATAATTCTCAGTGACTCCGTAAGGCTAGTCATCTCGAATTCTTCAGACTGGAAAATTAATCCGGTGGTCATCCCTTCCACTGGCCGTGTTTTTACTTATGCTGCCATACTTGACACCCGCCATGCATCCTGTTGTAAATGGGGTATATTCTGGATCTATAAGGATGGCTTTTGCGGTCTGCGTCGTTTGGGTCATCTACGCCTGCTCAAGTGGAAATGCCCGTAAATTGAGCACTTAGCTAAATATTTATGCTTTTCAAAGAAAAAATATTGCTTTTTAGGCTGGGTCAATAAATTTTTGTCGTGGAAAGGTTTTCGATTTCTCGCCCAGTTATCATATTGTGCATATTTAGTTCATTATCCGTGCTACATGTTCATATTTCATAGCGGCGAGCGGCCTCCCCATTATAACTCTAACTGGACCCTGGTAATGAAAGACGATTGGGAATATGATGAGAATATTTAAATTTGAATTTCTTTCAGGCGTTTTCGTCAATAAAATGTCTGGCATTGACATTTCCCTTGGCTATATTGTTGCACCTGGGTGTCGAACTGCCGTCCCTGGAAATCGACAAGATTTTCTTTCAGTGCAGCAATAGGGGACTAAAAAAGACACTTAAGGAAGAAATGCTGAGGCAAGGAAAACTAGGAGCCAACTTCGCGAACATGTGAGTAGATCATGCGTAGCTTCATTTCTGTTATGTGCTATTTCCTAATCGTAAGAAGTTATGTTTTAGATTATAGCTTGCAGTTGTCGCGTAGTTTACAAAATAAAAATATCGTATTGTACCTGAAGATATAACACACTTTCACATTTTGCAATGGCGCGTTTCCGATTGAGAATTTAGCACGGGATGTGCAAACAGCAACGGAGGAGAAAAGCAGTGTTGAGTGCAAGGAAATGCACGAAATTTGGTACAGGAAGCGAAAATAAGTTCTGCAGTTAGCAATAAAACTTGCGTTAAAAAAGACACTAAAAGTTTTAAGTCAAGAAAGCTTTATGCTTTCTTGACTTAAAACTTTCAAGTTTTGAAAAAATATCTCAAAACTGTTTATTTTTGTTCCTAGTTAACAGATGGAGTTCAAAAAGTTAGTAGCCTGAGCGCCTCCCGCATGAGCTACAGCAGTCAAATTTGTATCATTTACATCCCACATTTTTCTAGAACCCCTGCAAAAAATCTTGCTGATCCATTCACGCATTCTTGAAATATGGTTATCTATGTGGAGGTGGGTCAGAGAAATTACAAATTTGACAAATGTTGCGCATCGGTCTCTCATCACGGTTCTTACAGAAGAAGGCTTCACGTTTACGACCACAAAATTTACGATCGTATGGTCAAAGTGTATGCACCTAAATTACCGAAAGTCCAGAAGTATTATTTGTAATCATTAGCCTTAATACAACTTCGGAAAAAAGATTTAGTTACAGTTTCAGTTAACGGGGTCTAAACCCCAGTGTAAGGTGCAGAAGGTGCAAGAGTCGGTTTCTCAGGCAGGAAATTTTCTTATTTAGATATTATCGCTTGGCGAGCAAAATCTGCAGATTTTCTTTGAATCTCCTCATCTCCAAATTTTCCTCATTCAGGTACCACACTTTTACATTTAGACTTCAACAGCGCTCAAGGGAATTTTGCCAAAGTCGAACTTGACAAGCAATGATTGTAATTCGTTATATTAGGCACAAAAGAACGATCTACGCAAAGCATTTAGGCCGTCTGGCAAACTGGCCAGCAGTAGTCGCACCCAAAGTCCTGCGAATTTTTTGAAATTTTCCTGCCTTGTCGGGTCTTCTGTGAAAAAACCCCAAACCCGCGTGATGGAACATGGAGCTCAAAGCCCCAATCCCGTAAACCCAGTATAGACAAACCTTGCAAGTCTTTTTGTCGCACAAAAATTCCAAAACTTGCGGGACTTTAGTCGCTGACTACTGGTGGCCAGTTGGCCAGGCGGGTCAAATATTTTGCAGAGAGCGTTCTTTTGCCGCCAGGAACAAACTACAATTTTTGGTTCTTTGAAGCTTAAGTACGGTTGGCGATGCTACACTGTACGAGCGTGAAATCTCACAAGAGAGAAAGTCCACATGTTCAGTACTTTACCCGTATGACCAATCTTTGACAGCTTCGATGCACTCGGTTTTCATCGTCGCTTGTATCTTGACGCTGAAAGAATAAAAAAGTTGACAAGACTGTCTTTTTTGTCCCACTCCCCAAATCACTGGATGCATTCGATCAGATTTTTTAAAAGAATGATGGTACAATCATATTCCTGGTGCTGGCGGATGAAGGGCGACCAGAATAGAATGTATGGTTTTTAGTCATCGATGTACAGACTGGTGGCTGAGATACAGTCTATGCAATAGGGTTTCTGCATCGCGCCATTCAGAACTAGAAAGGAAGATGCCTGCCACCCGTTTCTCAACTCGCGAACACACGACGACTCCTCACAACTCCGTCCGGAGGGAGACTAACAGACAGTTTATGTTTCCATAAGGACATACAGTACATAGAGCGATGAAGACACAACTTATTCTTATTATTTTATTATACCTGCCTCGTTATGCAGACGGATCTACCCAAAAAAATGAGAGCTATTTATTTGTCAGAGAGGTCAATGTTTCAAGTAGTCCTGTCGACGGAGAGGGCGTAGCCGATGCTGAATCAATGTTGGTAAGTAAGATCGTGGCTGTTTCATGAAACTGCTACATTTTGGACTCTCTTTGATAGAATGCCGTCAAGGCGTTAATTATGAACAAAACCACGACCATTCTGGATGGATTATATATCAGCGCTGAATGTGTGCATGATATTGAGGTGGTAGAAACTGCGTGGGAGATGCTGGACACTTGTAACAGTAGCACCTGTGTCGATGAATATGGTTGGGTCAAATATTGTAAGTATTCTCGCCCTATTTGGCAGAAAACTTTTACTCAACTTTTCAGTGGTGGATGCTCAGGGTCGTCGACCACCAGCCGTTGATTTCGGTAACAAGTACTGGCTGGGATCCTATTACGAGTGTTCAGCTATTCGAAATGTTCCTTTGAACAATTCGAGACAATTCATGGGCAGATATTGTACAGCTATGATTCCAGCTGGGTGGCTCGATAAGATTCAGTTAGGACTATGCGTTCCTGATTCCTGCAGCAGTCAAGACATACGCCATGCGGGTAAGCAGGGGGTACGCTTTGTGTGCATCTTTCTCTGCTGAGTGAAATACTTTCAGTCTGGAACCTGAGCCAAGTGAAACAATTTTCTGTGCGATGCGGTGAACATCCTCCAAGTTTCGCGCAGGACTACTCGGCCATATTTGCAGTGTAAGTGAGTGAGAAGCGCGTTACTAAAGAAAGGGAAGGGCGTTGGCATCTTAGAACAGGATGTGTGTCGTTATTCGTTCTATTGGCTGCAGCAACATTGTGGGATGGTATTTTACTGCGACGACACTTACGGAACTGCGATAGTTCGAACAGGCACGCAGGAAAAATTTTGGCTGATGGAAATCATAAATTGCATCTTATTGGTAAGCTGCTAGAAAAAATGAGCGGAGCAGCACACTGTTTTGGAGCTAGAAAAAGGAAAGCAGTGGTGAACTTCTCGAAAAGTTTAAACTCGAAAAGTTTAGTTTACTGAAGTGCTAAAGATGTGCAAGGAAGAGCACCTACAGGGTGATACGTCACACTATCACAACGTACTTTTTATAGGCAAAGCAGCCAGGTCGTTTTTATCGTTCTCGATTCTATCAAATGGCGCAAAGATTTACTCGAATAAAATTATTCCTGGGCAGATTGAGTGCCTGCACGGCATGCGAGTTTTGTCATTCGTTTGGATTGTTTTGTTTCACACAATAATTCAGTTTCAATGGCTTGGTAAGGAAAATGCCTTCGTTGCCAAGAAACTTCTTGATTGTCAGATTTATCTATGCAGATAACGCAATTTATATGCAAGTGGCTGGTAACCCATGGACTTTAATATTTTTGTTGGGATCGTATGGAGTAGACACATTTTTTATTATGAGGTGAGTAATATGGAAGGCCCCCGATTTTCTACAGCGTTTGAAGGAGACATTATTTCAGTGGATTAGTGCTGGCCTACAACTGGATGAAGAAAGTCAGCGATCAGACATTGACCAGCCCATGCTTCTGGATCAAGCACTACTTCCGTCGATACGTCAGGTGGGATTAGGGTTTCCGTCGCGAGTGATAGATATCCTTTAGCCCTGGCTCCTGGAGTAATGGCTATATTAAAATGATTATTGACTTCCGAGCTCGAAGAGGTCGATCTCCAGAGTTGATGTTTCAGCCAGCGGTGTAGTTCTAGACACGCTTTTTTTTCAGTCGGAGTTTTTCTAGCAGACTTCGGTCAGCCACATTCACCCATACTCATGTTAAAGAAAGAGAAGAAAACTCTAGAGTCGATGTCTGAATATGGGTAAAAGTGTGATATTTAGATTCTGCATCCACATACAGCCACATATCCATGGGATGGCCAAAATTCTGGACCTCTAACACCCGTGCAAAAAAATCCAAATTTCTTTACTGCTTAGGGGGCAAGATTTGGAAATGACATTTTCGACATTTCCAAAATAATTGAGATGAAGGTCCAAAATTTTAGCTACTCGCTAAAATACTGGATGCTAAATCTGAATATCAAATTTTTTCATACTATTTCGACATTGATGTTTTAGCAGCAGGTGTTTTGCTACACTGGCTGCTTTTGTAGTCGAATTTTGTCTCTGGGTGGCTGCCAGCGTTTTTTCCTCTGGGGCCCCCCCCCCCCCAGAATGGCTGTGCTGCAGTGGGCTTAGCCCACTGCAGCACAGCCATTCTTCCAGATTGACGCCACCCTACGCCTTCGTCTTGTGGATATACAGCGAATTATTTTATTATTTTTCGAACGGTCCACTCTGGCCGACAGAAACCCATCTGTGCAAGGACACTTGGTGGCATCATTTGCTGTACTTCAATAATTTTGACGAGGTGCCATCAGCACGGGTTTGCATGCTGCATTCCTGGTATTTGGCCAACGAATTCCAGTATTTTCTTTGCGCCACATTTATGTTAATCCCTCTGACATTGTGAGTAGACAAATTGTGTATACTTCAATCGAATCAATTAACGGAAACTTGTGCTTTCAGATCTCCACGTACAGCATATGCACTTGGCAGTTTGCTGATAATGGGCGACATGGCTGCTCGTGGCGCTTGGTATGGTCTTGGAAATTTACCCCCAGTCAGCTTGTATGGCTTACCCGTAAAAGAAAGGTTAGTTCATTCAGTAGTGAGTATAATAAGCAGAGATGCCAAGAGTAAACCTCTTTGGTATGGGTTGTATGGGTTATCTCTCAAAGAAAGGTAGGTAGGACAACAGGGTGCGAATACGCGTTTATGCTCCTGAACTTCTGCTAAAGCTAAAGCTCCTGCTCGAATCAAAAGACTTGTGCCTGCTTGTGTTAGGGTCACCTTGCAAAAAATAACAAAAGGAATCGAAAACACCAAAGACTGGCTTCGTTTCTCATCGTCAGTTCGACTTGTGTGCCATCACAAATTCCAATTTGATGTGACCCCACTGGTCCTCCTGAACACACAATTCATCTCAGCAGCAGCTGATATGCACTAACAATAAGTGTGCTGTACAGGCAGCTGGTTTTCTCATGGCCGGATCGACGATCGAATAGATCGAAGCTGTAGCACCCGTTGTATGGGTGGCTGTGTATGCATAGCGGGTTTTACAGTACAAAATTATTATTTTCCAAGCAGCAGCCAATAGAATGACGCAATTGCTGTCCCATCGGATCTACGGTACATGTGCCATATGTACGAATATCTGCGTACATAAAAAGGTTACTGCACCTAGTCCGTCCACCGGCCTCGTGGCCTGGTGGGTTAGGCGTCTGCCTCTCACGCCAGGTGCGCAGTTACGGGCGAGTGTTCGACTCGCGGGCCGATAAATCATTTCGTGTGAAATGTTCCCCTTCACCCTCGAGTGCGCACAAGCGTTTGGTGATGTGGTAAAACATGAACATGATGATGACCAAGATTCATATTCCTCAGATTTTCCGAGTTACGGCAACAAACTGAATTTTTGACGTGCACATAACAAGTCTTTTTTTAGTTATGACCAGGACTTTGCGCGGGGTTTCACGGCTTATATGCGGCCCTATCTCCGCAGTGGTCCTTACGTACTTGGATTGATGCTGGGCCAAATTTTAGATGGATATAAGGACAAAGTGATAAAATACAACAAGGTAAGGAAAAGATCTTACGCAATTAACTGTGATTATCTCGAGTTTTTAAGATTGTCAAATCGATCTGCTGGTTATCTTTTCCAGTCGTTGCTTTTGTCATGATCCTACCATACGGACCTGCCATGGTACCGTGGGCGAATGGAGTGTATTCTGGTCTAGTAAGGATGGCTTTCGCGGCCTGCGCTGTCTGGGTCATCTGCGCCTGCTCAACTGGAAATGCTAGTAAGATACGGTACAAAATTTCTATCATTGCTGTCTCCCATAAATCGAGGTTTTCAGGTTGGGTCAATAAATTTTTGTCGTGGAAAGGCTTTCGATTTCTCGCCCAGCTGTCGTATTGTGCTTATTTAGTCCACTTCCCTTGCTACATGTTCATATTCGATAGCGGCGAGAGGCCTCCCCATTATGATTCTAACTGGACTCTGGTAATAAAAGGGATCGTAAAATCAGATGAAGATAGGAAAAGCAAAGAATATTCTTTTAGGCATTTTCGTCGATAAAATGTCTGGCAATGACATTTCCGCTGGCCATATTATTGCATCTTGGTGTAGAGCTGCCATCCCTCGAAATAGACAAGATTTTCTTCAATTCAAAACCAAGGAAAGAAGAGAGTGTAGAAAATTTAATAGACGCTGATTCAGAACATCCTCCGGATACATCTGATTAGTATGCATTTCATACCGCGTGCTCTCGAAATTCACTGTGCTCGGTTACTATTGATGCACAAAATGTACAAAGTGAAATAATAGATGACCACTGATCTCGCTTTCGTTTTTTATTTGCAGCTTACTGTCGCACATCTTGCGTTAGCCCTCCTTAACAAGGGAACATCGCCCACCGTTAAGTCGAACTTTAAGAAACCGAAAATTGCAACATGTTCGTAGGTTCAAAAGAAAGGTCTATGCAAAATATTAGAGGCGTTTGGTCAACTGGTCAGTTGTGGTCAGCGTCTAAAGTCCCGAATTTTTGTGTGTTAACGAAGCTGAGCGTTGAGAACGCAGAGTTCTTTCCAAACTAGGTTTTTGGGTTCGGAGTTTCGAGTTTGAGCTTCCAACACTCGGGTTTGGCGTTTTTTTAAAACCCAAAAAATCCAGCAGAATTTGAAAATTTCATTGTATTCCACGCGCTGACCACAACTGACCAGTTGGCCAGACGCCTCCAATATTTTGCACAGAGCTTTCTTTTACGCCTAGGAACATATTACAATTTTTGGCTTTCCAAAATTCGACTTAACGGTCAAATATGGTCCCTTGTAAGTATATTCAGCCAAATTGGAAAGAAATTGAGCGCGGAACTGAGAAAAAGGCGGCTAATCAGGCAATAAGTTTTTTCTCTGCGCAGTTAGTTTTACCTGCAGGTGAAAATAAGGGACTCGAAATTACAAACCTCGCGGAAAAGCTTAGCAAAAACGAAAGATCATTCAACGCACCAAATTACCCGAATACTGCATCTAATTCGTGTTATGCTGCGCAGGTGACTGCACAAAGTTACTTATGGGGCGCGGATGCGCTGTATTCTAATTAGTTGTCGACGAACATGGTGATTTTTTAAATTTTCCAACCTTCACTTCTGCCCCCACCTGAATAAATCAATATCTAGTTTTAGAATCTAGCCAATCTAGTGTGTGTCTGATCCTTTTGCTAGTTCCATAGACTAAATGAAAACTATCATCAAGGAAAGTGAAAGAAGTAAAAATCTGAAAAAGTTGAAGCAACCGCAGCAGTACATCCGACATGAGACAGATCTGAACTTGGCGCCATTTTTTTGGTCACAAAAACCGTTAAATTTTGAATTTCCGCCACGGACCCTGGACGGTGTGAAGTGGTCGTGGTCCAGGAGAGGTAAAAGGTCAAATGGTTTGGCTATGATCGGGATATCAAAGAGTCATGTGTACAATTACCATATCCTGAAAGGCAATGGTGACAGGTTTTCTGCAGAGTTCTGTGGTGAGGTTGTGTGGCGACCTCAGAAATGCCTAACCTCACCACACCCAACTCAACGCTGCTTACCGGAAGACCGGAAGACCGACCGGCATACGGGTGGAAACGGGACAACCCTCTCAAGCGAAGAAATCGAGCCATGTACGTAAAAATGACGAGCGTTTACTGTCGACTATACTCCAGCGAGATCGCGATATACAATGCCATCAGACGTACGAAGTCTCTGCTATATATACACGTCAGGAACCATGTTAAACGTCTCGAGAAGCCTAAGGTCACCCAAGGAAATCCAGCAGAAACATGTAGGCCTGCTCACTATAAAAGCCAATCCTCAACACTGTCCTGGCCCAAAATCTAATCTGCATATTACGCCCGAACCAGTCCAAGTATGCCCCGTCTATCCTACTATTTACATACGACCCATAGTGCCAAGAACTACAACACTGAAGGTCCCTGCACGCTCACACTCAAATAATGTGATTGGCGGGAACCATGTAGTGGCTTCTTCACAGTTCGACCCAATTGGAAACATAGACGACCAAGATTACATCCCCCATTTATGTGCGAATCCGATGCACCCATGAGTGGTGATATGTCTGAAGGGGATCTTAAACTTTAACCGAACTATATACCGAGATGGGTTAGAAATATAAACTTTATCTCGATGAGCTTTCTATTCCCCATTTATTTTGCGAACACGCTGATATGTCGCTGATCGGATAAGAGCGAAAGGACAGTGAGTTATGGCCGATATCGCCAAGCCACTTCTGAAGAAACGTTTATTGCGAGATCCGTGAAAATCGACGATGCACAAAAAAGCTTTGTTGAGTCACTATCGCCCACCACTCGTGGGTGCATCGAATTTATTAATAAAAGTACGGGGTAAAAATTGAAGCTTGGTCGTCCCTGGGTCGATCTTACATTTGATACTTGAGCTCACATCGAACTAACAAGGAGTGCTTGCCCACTGTTAAGGTTTTCCTTGGATCGAGACATGTCTTAAACTGTGGGCCATGACAAAACGAAGCGCTGGAAAAGTGTTGACGGCTGGACGAGGCTCGGTCAAGAGTGGCAGGTGGTCACAGGAAGTGGTCAATATTGAAATTTTTCAAGATATCTTCGCGCAGGCTGCCTTAATTGGATGCACAAACTTGTCTGTAAGGCTTAAGCATGCAATTTAGGCAGCCTGCGCGAAGATATCTTGGAAAAATCCAAAAAATTCAAAATTGACCACTTATGTACTTTGACCGCCTGCCACTCTTGACCAGAGCCTCGTGCGGTGGCCAAAGTTTTTCCAGAGTTTCCTTTTGTCAAGGCCTACAGTTTGAGACATGTCTCGATCCAAGGAAAACCTTAACAGTGGGCAAGCATTCCTTGTAAGCCTGATGCCTTTGTATAACGCACCATCGCATATACTGAAAGTCTCAAAAACACCATGCGAATTGAGGGTGCACCAGATCAGATCGTGTGGCACCCTATCGAATGCCATTTCCATTTTCAAGAAGATCTTGTGCACTTATTTTTAGCAGGAGAGTTATGTGCTGCACAATAGCCTGTCTTGTTCTGATGGTTTCGAGCCTTAAAAAGTTGCGTTTAGATCGATAAATTGCAAGTAGCCTTTTCCTGCTGTAGGCTATGAACTTTGCAGAATTATTAAATCCATGCGTTTCTGTTTAGTACATGTTCTGTAGGACTAAATCACTTCGCTATACTGTATATGCCAGAATATTAGTGAATTATATGAAGCACATCCGGACTCATACAGTCACCTCCCTCCTCCCTTGTATCTTCGAATCTGTAAAACATACCTACGTGAAGAAAATAGTTTCTACATAACATACCGGAAGCCGGAATCCAGCATGGAGTACCCCCGTAAACTTACAACTAAAAGGCAGAATAAGAGTACAGAAAGTGAGCACTGCCTTCCCGCCAACATATGTTCCAGGACCTGCACTTAGAAACAAAAGTTACGACATATACATACTCGCGGCACGCACAACCTTGAGCGGGAGCGATTACTTGCGACTACGAGTACTCGACGCAGCGGCGGTGTGTCCTATTTCTTCGCGTGCATGCACAGTATGTACATTTACTCTCCATTCTGGGATGCGATTTCGTCTTATTAGCACTGCTGACTTAAAACCTCTCCAGTAGTGACGACTGGATTTAAGATTGTTGCCACATTATTTTCAGGTTTCTCATGTTTTAGATTCATCCTCGAAGATGGAGTTTAGATCAACAAATGAATATTGTTTCTTGTTAGCGATTTGCTTCGCCATAATACGGCTGGCCGTCGGAGTTGAAAGTGATCGGGTCACAACCGCATCAGAATCAGAAGTTACTGGAAATCTTCCAGCTAAAATTTTCAAGGATGACAAGATAGCGATGGCCGAAGCAATATCGGTATGATGCAGACAAATTTTTTCAATTCCATGCTGTGGTATTTCAATTTTACAAAAAATAAAGGCTTTTGTTTTTATGGTTGAGATTAGATTCGTTAGCGAATTTGTTGGGTCCGACTTCAAAATTTTTGGGTTGGGTTTTGAAGCTGGCTGAAAACTGAACGCACTTGTGGGCAGATGCGCATATGTCTCACGGCCAGATCGGATAGGGGGTTTGTCAGATCGGATAGGATCAGGTCGGATGAGTTTCGGATCGGATCATGTGAAATACTTGGAATTTTTGCAGTACTTTGTAACTTTTTTCCAATCAATAACGCGTCAACGTTTTTCGAAAGACCGCTACCCATGATAAACACCAGTATTTATTATTATGGTGCCATGGCACAAGCAACGCCTTCGGAAAGCTTTGCCAGACAGCTCACCATGGATCACTGAATACTTTACAGCCTGATAAAGTAAAGAGGATCCATGCTGCTCTTAAATGACTGCTGAGACAGTCACACATATTTTAGGACGCGAAAGAAAACTTGGAAATTACGCTGATGACACTAATTTGCTGACTGGATTTTCTAAATCGATAGAACGAATTTTCCAGGCCTACGATATGTAAAAATGAGCGTCAGGCAACATTAAAACGAGCAAAGACCAAAATCCTGCTGATTAGGATCATCGCCAGATGAATTATCGCTGCAGTAAGAGTTTATTACTCGAAGAGCAAAAGATATGGACTTGCGTGATTTTTTATGTATAATCACGACAGGGCTCTCGCTGAAAGATTATATGCGAGATCCTTAGGAAAGGTTAGGAAAGGAACTAATGCATTTTTTGGTTGATAAACTGAAAATTTATGGATTTTGGATTAGCGTGGATATGCATGGAAATAGCCGAAAACTAGGCTTGAGTCAGAGATCACATTGGTGGACTAAGGGAAAAATTACGGCATCAGAAATTTCATATTTCGGCATAATATCTGTGGCTAACACCTACTATTCATCAAAGCTGTGGTCCTTGGCTTGAATGATTGGACCAGAAGGTGACTTGCAAAGGTTCATCAAAAGGAAAATTGGCAGTTGCCTCTACGGCCCTGCAAAAGTCAATGTAGTGAGTAAAGTAGTGTTAAAGACGAACAAGGAACAGGAAGGCCTGGAATATGCTAATGTAGGAATGACAGTCTGGGCTTTTAAAAAAATGCTGCTCTTTCGGAGGTCTAAAGAGCGAAAAGTCTGTTGTTACGATACTCAGGATTATTTTGTTGACAAAGGCAGGTCTGGTGGACCAAAATAACTTGCGCAAGTCAGCTGTATCAGGATACCAGAAAAGCTGAGTTAGCTGCTAAATTTGAGCCTTCTGGATCAGCATACTCGCTCGAATAGGGATAACCTACCTGATCCAAAATATGAAAACCAAACTCATTTCAACCACTTAGTCGATAAAAAGGTGTCGAAGGCAACCAGGGCCATGCAAAAATACTGTACTGTCAAGTTTAGGAGAACTAGGTTTTTTGTGGTGTCTGCAATGATTCATGATTGCTAACATCGAAAAAATGTTGGGAAAAAGTCAATGAGTGTTGCCATAACTTCAAACTATTTCATAAAAAAGGATATTCCACTCCTGACTTACTAATATTTCCATCGACTGACTCCAAACTATTTGCAGAATCTGAGTCATTCATGTTTTCTCTGGTCTCAAATAATAAAAACGACAAGATAACTTGTAAATCTATTTATGAGCAGGTAGAAGAAGCATCGATGCAAAATTTTCACCTCATAAGTAAACACCATCGGCTCGGAATTTCGAATCGGGTTATTCGGATCTGATGATCCGATCCGAATTTTCGGATGATGATTTTGCTGATCCCGAAAAAATGGGATCCGATCTGATCCGGCCGTGACATATGTCGCCTCAGTTTTCCAAATTTTTAAGCAAATTTGTCACTGCAACAATCCGCAATTATGTGGAATCACGCGATAGGCAAGGGCTGAATGCATCATTAGTTTTTTTTTTGTCTGGTGCAACTGAATATTTTTTTATTATTAGGAAACAATTGAAAAATTTTACGTGGATGACATTTTCGCATCAAAAGCGCTGGCGACAGCAAATACGAGGTGCAAAAATCAATTTGCCCTCGCTGAGAAAACCTGGAAATTATTTATCGAAAGGGAGAAGGAGAATGCTTGGGATAATAATCACAGTTGGGCCAGGAATGGTAAGAGATCTTTGGAAAACGGTCAAGCTAACTTCTGTAACTAGCTCGTGATTGCGTGAATTGCGGCTTATACCCGATTTGTTCGAGTAGAATACGAATTTTCATTCAGCAACACGGTATTATTATTTTTAGTTCTGGATGCTCAGGGTCGGCGACCGCCAGGTGTCACCTTTGGTAACAGATATTGGCTAGGCGCCTACCACCTTTGTCAGTCTATAAAAATCAGTGGTGACAATGAGATTGATCATTTTGAAGCGCACTATTGCAAAGCTGAAATTCCTAAATCGCTTGTTGGCACTATATCTCTTGGATTATGCTTACCTGAACCATGCTCAGCTGATGAGATTTACGGTGCAGGTAAGAACTAGCATTCTGCAGGTCGAGCGGGCGATCGCCCTGATGCAGGGTCTGCGTTTGTCTAGCTTTGCTTAGTGCTTGAACTATTGCTCGAGAAAACCAGTGCCCACTCTGCTGTAGGATATACTGATTTGGTGCTCCTGTGGCCAGAAAAAAAAGCCCCTATGTGGATAGTTCAGAAAAAACCTGATCTGGACACTGCGGATGCATTTGGCTAATATTTATTTTCAGTGGCAGCTGCCATCCAATTCAACAATTTCACATTAAACTGTCAGCCAAAGCGGCAAGAATTCAGTGAAGATATTTCCGCAAAATTTGCTGCGTGCGTGAAGAAGCCAGTGCGTGGTCCCTGGTCTCACATCTCATGATGTTAATTTCAGAATCGGCTTCTGCATACTGTTGTTGATCGCTGTATTAGCAACATCTGTGGATTATCTTCATCTTAATTCTTTTATGAAAAGTAATGAAAAAAGCATTGATATTGGAATAGTGCTTCTAAAAGGGGCACACAAGCCAAAAACGCAAGGTAAGTCTTAAAGTTAAAGGGTTTTTCTAGGAGCATGCTCACTTTTGAGCTTGCGTAAGTTATCCCGCATTACCCAAACTAGGTTTTGTTGGCAGGCGCATACTGAATATCTTGCCGAGATAGTGATGCAAATGAACAAAACTGACTTGAATTTTAATGGGCCCAACACATTGTATCGTGCAGATCCAACATCAGAGACGTTGGTTGCCTCCCGCAGAAGTTTCAAGTTCCATTTTAAAAAACAAAGCCTATTTCCACTTCAACTTTCAAATATACATGTGCACAATAAGCCGCATTCACTTGATCCAAATCAGATCAGTCAGATGCATCGCCCAGGGCACAACTCTCCGTTTTTTTCAGGGACATTAACCAAATGCTTATTATCATTTTCTTTTCTTTCAAACGGAGCAAAATTGTTTTGCATGGTCGACCACCATGAAGATATTGGATGCTTTCATGGAATGAAATTTTTTCTTAGCTGTTGGGTTATAATATTTCACAGCATGTGGGCTGTCAAATGGATAGGTACATAAGTAAAGTTTCTTAGAAGTCAACATTCATTTAATTCCTTGCAAAAATATATATAATGCAGATAATGACCACCATTTGGTACAGAGAATGATCCAGCAACCAATTTCGAGTATTATTTTATTAACTTGTGTATATTACTTAGAATTCTTTTTCGTTATCAGGTAGGAGTTTTTTGAAGCTGGAAGTGTAGTTCGATGCGATGCGTCAAGTAAGCTTGCGATGTGACGTTTTGGGCACCTTTTTACATTGTCAGTTGATTCAAGATTGTCGCATCGCACGCTTATTTGACGCATCGAACTATTTGTCGGGCTTGACTGTTTACATAATAATCACGACGTATAACGTGCATTCTCGCTAATCGCTGCTTTACAGTGGTGTTATGCTGTCCTACAACTGGCTAAAGAGAAAACAAACAGAAGGTTTTTTGGATTCCCCATGGAACTGGCTTAAATATATTTTCCGTCGATATTTTAGGTAATAAGTAGATTTATTCACATGACAGAGTTTCAAAAGACATATTTGTAGACTTACGCCACCCTACGCATTGGTCCTTTGGCTTTGGAGCGAGTTATATTTTTATTCTGGTGATGGCCCATTCTGGCCAACTTCGAATCACCGTTGCAGCGGCGTATGGTGGCACAATTTACTTTATATCAATAATTTCTACGTTACTGATACCTGCATGCCACACGCATGGTACCTCTCCACTGAATTTCAACTTTACGTTTTTACTCCGCTATTATTGATTCCATTGGCGATGTAATGAGGCTGCAGGAGGTTTTCATACAGTTTTTATAGCCGTGCAACGCATACCTGATAATCTTGGCAGCACTAAATGTCGAGAGGAGGCTTAGGTCCACACCAAAAAGCTGAATAGAGCCTCTTTCCGACTGCCTTCTGTAGGGATCAGGGAGTTAGTAGGTACGGACCCCTCAGTCACCCAATTCCTGCCTCCCATTGCTAAAAGAAGAACAGGGACTCACGATCAGTCGTCAAAGACCCTGCTTTTACAACCTTTGCCAAGCTTCTCTTTATAGATATCCTCGTCTTGCCTACGTCATCAGTGCTCTCCTAATCATTGTAGAAGCAGTCGTGCGAGGTTTCGCATATGCCCAGGAAAATTTGCCCCCACTATTGCTTTTTGGATTATCGCTGCAGTAAGAGTTTATTACTCGTGGAGCAAAAGGTCTGGACTTGCGTGATTTCTTTAGGTACAATCACGACAGGGCTTTAGCTGAAAGATTATATGCGAGACCCTACTACAGATGTGGGCCATACATTATGGGGATTTTATTGGGGCGACTATTTTTCGATATGAATGGACATTACAAAAAACACAGTTGGGTAAGTGATTGATATAAAGTGTATCGTCTTCTAAAATTCGTGTCAATTTTTTCTCATAAAATTTTAGATAGTTCGAATGTTGTTCTGGTCTCCCTTCTTGATTTGGGCGTTTTTGGTGGTCAAGATTTATTACGTTCCTCATATTGGTTTCTGGGGTATTTTTTTCTACTCTGCTTTCACCAGAATTCTGTACGCGGCTTGCGCAGTTTGGGTCATATACGCTTGCGTGACAGGGAATGCGAGTGAGTTTGGCTAGTTTGACCTATTTTTTAAATTGATGGTATCTTATATTTTAGCGATTGTAAATAAATTTTTGTCGTGGAAACCATTCAAGTTTTTCGCGCAGTTGTCCTTTTGTGCTTACTTACTTCATTTTAATTGCAATCTATATTTATTCGAACATAGTGAAAGACCAACACATTACGAATCGAATCTGACTTACGTAAGCGATTTTTGTGCGACCCGCTAATATGATGAAGGTTGCTTAACTTTTTCAGATATTTGGTGCGGTGACATGTTTCGTTTTGAGCTACTTGCTGGCAGTCCCATTACATTTGCTGACGGAATTGCCAATGATGGAACTAGACAAAATTTTATTTAGTTCAAAGAAGACAGAACGCTCGACAGGAAAAGAAAAGTGATTTGACAATATATACTCGTCTTGCTGCAGCAAAGTACGTTATTTATAATTTTGCATGTTATAGGTACGGATGCTGATGAGAACTAGCTTTTCATTTTAATAAAATGCATAAGTTTTGTAGCTTTTGTAATGCATTGTAGTGCATTGTATGTAATGCGTAATGATTCCAGAAGACCAGACCCATCACTACCATCACCTTGAGGTACATCCAAACCCAACTGGTACTATTGCATGCGAACAATCATTTGAGCAGTCATTTATGTTATGGAACTCGATTCCACAAGGCTATATTCTCTGTGGTCGATGAAGAGAAAAGATTAGTGTCACATGGCAAGTTCAGGAAATCTAGACTGTTTTCTGTTGAAAAAATGATCGACGTTTTACATTCTTCTTTCAGCTTTCCAACTATTGTCATAGTGTATGTTCATGTGGCCCGCATTTCAGTGCGCAGCGTGCCGTTGGGCCAGTTTCACAATCAGCTGGGATATGTCCTAAAGTTCGGATGATCAGATCGCAACGATATAAGATAGGACTTACGGTGTCCTAATATTTAGGACATGTCCTAGGCGATTGTGAAACTGGCCCCTGGTGCATACTAACTAGCTCAGCCGCCGGTCACCCCTTGACCCCAGGTCAGTCCCTACTCGGCTGCCGCGTACCCACATGGAGGATACATATTTTGCTGAAGAGGGGGTGTAATAACTGCTGTGTACCCGCGTAAGCTCACCCGCATAAGGCGAGAAGGTTGAGAATCCAATCTCGATCTGCGTGACCAGACCGGATGGCGTCCATACACAGCATGTCGATTTTATTCTCCCATTTAGGTGTGGGGATACCCAAAGTATACAGTATGGTGCATTCAGACAGGTACATATACTGACAGAAAACAGTGAGGATAGAGACAAGGTGATTCTAAGTAGTTGGACGTTCATTAAAAAAAAGAACAGAAAAGTGCAAAAAGGGACGCAATTAGTATAAGAAAGAATTATAGGCATTTAGAAACGTATTATTCTCCTTCACTAATTAAACAAGAGGGAGCACCTATCAGTGCCCTACATTAGAGCAGATCATTAATGAGCCCGAGGAAAACCCGCTTGTCTTGTTAGGCACCAGCAAATAGTTTCTTTTCATTTCATAGATCTACAGCATTTAGATTAGTTATATTTTTTGCAACTGCATGGGCTAATTCTTGGTTCGAATCTTATCCGGACTCGTCTTGCATGATTTGCCACAATATTCTTTCTTCTGCTCCAGCAATAAGAAAAAAAGTTACCGACTGCTTTTAATTTTTTAATGCAATATTGCGGATATGACCAAACTAATTTTTTTCCATGTGTTTAATCAAGCTGACTGATTGTGAGACTAAAGCAAAATATTAAGGCCTTCTCAGCAGAAAGAAATGTCTGTGAAAGCTTTTCGCATATCGCAGGTTTTTCTTGCCTGGACTACTTTCCAAGAACTTTTTGATTTTCTTCTGAACAATTAAAAGAAAAATTCTTCTACTCTGGTAACTTATTGTGACTAAGCTGCCAAGAACTTCCTCACCTTCTTTTTCACTAGACTTGGCAGACACTGCCCATATTGCAAGAATAGACTATGATCTTGAATTTTTGTTTTATGAGTAGTTTTAAAAGCAATGTCTGGGGTTAATAACACCACAAATCTTTGCGGCTGGAAGCAGGTCCCCTCACATTCAGTCATTGCAGATTATATGCACGTTATTGTCTACTACCATCTCACCATTACATATATTGCCATAGGATGTGGAGGCCACTTAGTTTTGTTGGCCTCTTTTTATAACCAAGCCAAAACTGAGCGTGCTTACGGATACCAACTTATTTATTCTATTTGTAAAACTGTAGAGATTTTTATTTTTGGCATGTTTCTGCTTGCTAGAATTTAATTAAGTTTTGAGTCTTAAAGACTTTATTGGATTAACCAAAATTATGTATCGATGTTCATTTTGGGGTATATCTTTTTTGTTTTCCATTTGACCATGATTATATGCTTTTTACTCTAAGCTGTAGCAATGGCTTGTGATCGGGTATTTGCAGTGTTGAAGCCAATTAAATATAAGCAATGCAATCACACTTTCCATCAAGTTTTTGCAACTGTTATCTGTTTTCTGGTTGGCTTATCTGGAGGTTTCATATATTTCTTTGCAATCAGAATTAAATGGATCGGAGACATGTACGTCATCGAACGGGATGCCGATCTCGATCGTGATACTGTAAACCGGAATATGTTCGCGGCGGGAAAATTTCGCGGGTCCCCCTAATATGGCTTTTTCGCGGAGGAAAATTTTCGCGGACAAGCCCTAAACACCTGCTGAACCGTTTCACAACAGTCTTCGTTCCGTACATCTTTCCGTCACAGACATCTTTACTTTTTACTTTACATCAAGAAACGTTTTCTAATCCATGCATAAAGCAGTTTTAACCGCGTCCATAATACCAGTTTTCACCCAACCGACAGTTTTGATGTTCATATCATTACGCAATTTTTTAAAAATACTGACAGTAACCAACGTGCGTGAAGAGAATTTGAAAGAAATCTGCCCATCGCATGCCATGATTACGGTATTGCATGACGATTTTGCGAAAGGCGTAACTGCTTAATGCATTACGCGCCAAATTCAAATTTTGTGTGTACAACTTCGCGGAGGAAAATTTTCGCGGAAAATTAAAAACCGCGAAAACCGCGAACTTTTTCCGCCGCGAATAATTTTCCGGTTTACAGTACTTTGGGTAGCATTTGCGAAAAGATCCGATTTTACTCGCGCGTTGGGGGACTCGTTTTGCTGTTGTTTTCAACTCTACCATGGTTATCCTTTTCAACAAAAACATCAATTAAGGTCACAAGTAAACCGACTTCAGACGCCTCGACGGGTAGTAATCTTAAAAGGGCAAAAGAAAGGACATTGCTTTGGATCAATATTTATCAGGCTTGTGCCATGTTATTGAACCAGTTTCCTCACGTGGTATGGGTTCATTTATTGGATCGTATCGCCAGCGAATGGAGAGAATGCTATGGGCCGATCATGGGTCCAGTGGCAGATGCTTCGATTATGATAAACGACATGTTGAACTTTTTTGTTGTGATATCAGTCAACAAAAGAATGGGGAAGATTGTCCAGGATGCCATTCCGAAATGTTGCCCTTAACTTTGTATGCTCTAAGTGTCTGTCTAAGTGCGGGTACCTTTCATGTCTACTTATAAAGGCATAGTGCATCTAAATTATGTCATGTTTGTCACAGCTCTTTATAAATACTGTATGTGTATGTTTTGTACACTTACAAATATATTGATTTGTCACATGCACATTTTATATTTTTCCATGCTCTGTTTATGTGTGGGCAAATTTTACCTATAATACGTCATGAAGATTTGTGAAATGCTCCAGTATGTCGGTCAATTTTATTTCGTCTCTGTATAATATCTAATATATTTTAGCAAATTATGTGAACTGAATGCTATGAATTACTTATGTCCTATTCTATCACTGTGAGAAAAAGCGTTGCACAGTATTTGCCTGCTATCATACTGTTGTCTCTAGCTGTCACTTGTTATGTTATATGCAATACTGCAATACTAAGCATGACGGTCGCATAAGTTACGGCTGCTTCCACCCACCTACACTTCTGGCCGCGCATAGGGCGGTGTTTTGTGATAGAGCAAGTTCGTTGATGAGCAGAGCAGGACTTGATCAATTTAAGATCTATCATATTCTTACACTAAGCGCAGCCCCTCCCCACGAAATGTTATTCCTACCATCACAGTCTGGACTCTACCTTGCGTGTCAGGTATAATGACGTTTCTCGCACTGGACTATATGGCCGGTTCAGTGTGTCAATGTGATATATTGCAGTGGTAAAGCTAGATGTGTCAAGTGATTGACTTTTGCAGAGCCTTTTGCAGCATTTTTAGATGAATAGGTTTGCGTATGTTGAATACCTACTATCAGTGCTATACAGTCTCTATATTTCTGTGACACGCGTTCATCGCCTCGTACGCAGCTTACGATTAGCGCACATTGACACACTGGACTGGCGAAAAGAAGCAACTTATGAAAAATTTGCTTTGGGTTACCGATACGACCTTGCTTCCAATACGGTCAGTAAAAATACTTGATTTGAATGCGTATGCGTATACGCAAAGTCTCTCGAATGCGTATGCGTATTGCGTATTACGCAAATTGCGTACTCCAAAAAGTATGCATGCAAGTTTGCGTATTGCGTATTTTTTCAACAGTAGGTTTGTAGCCCCAAACTGCGCCTAATTATGTATCCTTAACTAAAATTATCTTCAACCGCAGCATCTCCACGAGCACTTTGACATGGTAGTACATGTGGCTGCCTTTTGATCAGCTTATCAGCTAAACATCTAAGGGAGAAATCTCTGTTGGCTTCGGTCATGTGTGCTTTCCAGGTACCCCCAGCTCCCAATTGATGCCCCAGTTGTCGTGAAGTTCCAGAAGTTGCTGCACTAGTTTCCCCAGTACTGACAGAAGATGCCAAAACCACGATAATGCTTTCGGCGCAAGCCAGCATCGACCAAAGACGGCTTTTGCACCGAACCGAAGCCCCTTAAATCTTTCCGGACCCGACCCAAACTGGACTGAACTGTTTTTCCTATGTTCACCCACATCCTATATTCTACATTGCTTTAAAAATATTTGTAAGCCAATCCTTTAAACCTTTTTGGAATAAAAATTTTGAGAATAACAATGAAAGAACCGAAAATAAGTAAGAATAAAGACAGCGAAAATCATCGTGAAACGAAGTCTCAAACAACATATTCGCGGTTTCACGAATAAAAGAGGCAATTTCAAATGGATTGGCTCGGTTTCGTGATTCAGTCCATAAAAGCTGGTTCGGCTCGGTTCAGTAAAAATCCCGCCGATCTGTTCCAAGATCGGTTCGGCTCGGTAATTTGGTCACTGCCAGGCGTGCAAGTTATGCCGTTTCGCCTCAAATACTGTTTGAAAATCAAAAACCTAACGGAGAATTTGGTTTGGTGACTGCGGACGCACCTAAATAACTGACTGAGCTTCTTTTTGACAAAACCTTCCAGTCTAGCTTTAAGAAGCTTACAGGGCAGCGGTCAATGACATTCAGTAGAAACACAAGTCACTGACTGACCGACTGTGTGAAAAGCATCTCTTTTATGAGCAGATACTTCTTACGAGCATTCCTCATACTAATCGTACGCGTAGGCTCATTTGGGAAGGATCTTGATTGCGCAATCATCAGCACCTTTGACGAGTGAGTCACTTCGCTGAATCAAGCGTAACTCCTATACCCTTGGTTTTCTAACGTATTGCCTCATTTGTGAGTTTGAGTGATGCTAGACTGAAAGGTTATGGCAACCAAGATCACAATCATAGCCATTTAGGTGCATTGGCCCTATCTATCGCCGCCCTCGGCGGCAAGAAACCCTCAATAATTGTAATAAGCTTAAATTTCTTTATCAAAATACGCATTGTATGTTTTGCGTTCAAGCCAGTCCGCGTATGCGAATATGCGTAAACTAGGTGGAATGCGTATGCGTATGCATACGCATTCCACCTAGTAATTTCAATGCGTAATACGCAAACTTTGCGTATGCGTATTTTGTACGCACGCAACTGTAGCTTCCAATGCCCATATGCTTCACCGTCTTCATTACAATGACTTTTCTGAAAGCGCAAGTCGCGGTAAATCTGATTTCTAAAAAAAACTGTTATCAGACAACAGCAAAGTTGACCCTGCCACTGAACTCTGACCAAATGCAGGGCGACACTAGGTTGGCTAGCTCCCTCAGCGACGCATGCTTGAGTGGATTATACTTTCTTACAATCGATTCGTAAAGTCGTGGGGTCGATTCCCTGTCGGATTCTATCCTTTGTGTTTTACACCAAAGGCTAGTACCGCATGAACATCCTTATTCGTACTTTGGAGGAATCCAATGCGACCCTCTGTTGCCTTGAAAACTGGGAAACAGTGGGGACTGTCGCGGATTGGAGAGCATCCGCGAGTGATGTAAAGAAGGACGATAGATGATACTTTACACCCGCTAAGCCAGTTATCATGTTAGGACGTAGAAACGAGGCCTTTTCCGCTTTACTGTCATAGTGTACGGTCGGTTCGAAATAAGTATATATATAAACGCTAGTGTTATTGCGCATACGCCGCAGACAAGGCACGCGTCCGTCACCAACGACACCGATTCGCGTCAGGGACTTGTTGCAGGAAGGTCGCAGCTGTCATACGAGGGTATGAGTACTTCATGTTTAGACGAGCTTCAGTTTCACATCCAAATAATTGGCCGATCCTGGTACAGCACTCCTGATCCAATCCGACCCGACCCGACCCTTAGAAAATCTCAACACACAAAAGACTCCAGCAACGAATTTTTCTCTTATCTCATAACATCACGCAGAAATACGCGTCTTGTCTTCTTGGCCATCTACAGTACGGCTAAACCAGCACTTTCGCGCCGCACAGCTAACAAAAATAGAAAAATTAATTAATTAAAGCATAACAAATTAATTAGCTCGAATCCTGAAATCACACCCTCGAATGGGTTAATCGTCTCTTATAAAACTACCTCGACATCGGCTTCACTACGACTGAAGAATTGTCTGGGATCTTTGATATGATATGCAGTCCCGATCTTCTGATCCCAGATATTGGTACGTCATAAGGAGTAGTGCTTATATAGATATCCATATCTGCGAGAATATTTATATCTAATTAATATTCATATATTTTGAGATATAAATATCTATATCTGTATCTCGTCTATTATGTGCTGGGATATGCATTTGAGATAGGAATACTTGACAGACCTGCGGTTATGCAAAAGGCGTGGATGTGCGCACCGCTTGAATCATCTTAGCATGAATGGTTTAATACTTCCAGAAAGATTATTTTGTGTCGCCGGCGTTTTGCTAAAGGCGGGTCCACATTGACAGGCCAAACCAAGCCAACAGAGCCGCCTCAACAAGGCGACTGACCTCGCCGCAGCTATCCAACCAGCCTAGAATTTGAAGGTTTGTTCACATGGTATTTGCTGCTGATGCTGCCACTGTTGCTGGTGTGTACCGCATTTGCAATGAGTTGGAGCCCCAGTTGGGAAAGATATAAACCTTGTGAGAATCTCATACCACCTGAGCATAGTGTGCTTTTTATGCTGACATCAGCAGGTGCTGTAAGGCGCATTCTATCAAATGGGCGAGCAAACCAACATCAGATGACATTCCTAGCCACTATAAGCACAGGTGCACTGACTGCTCTGAAAGTTTTCAGTTGTGATTGCTTCGAAATCCAGGAGTTTATTTCATGTTAAGAACTCGGCATGCTCGTGTCTTCCTTCACCAGCCTCTAGCAGACAAGGTCTGACTTGTGCCTCGCTCTATTTGCAATGTGAATGTATGTACATATATAGCCAAGGATCAACAGCAGGCCGGCCAAGCTGATCGACCACAAACCCCAGCTTCTGCAGCTCTAATGTGAGCGGTAGCAAGTTATGTGTGGATTTTGGCGCTTTCAGAAATCCGTATCTATTCGAATATCTATCCATACTTTTCAAAGATTTGATTTGAATTTTCATATCTATATCTTTCTGTGATATATAGATATCTAAATCAAATATACAGTAGGGGAAAAAAGTAGAGCAGCTCTGTTTCCAGTTGCAATTGGAGGAATTTTCTGCTCCCTATGTGCAAGCCGCACTGTTTTGATTAAAAGCTTCCGAAAAAGCATAGAAAACTGACTCACGAAAAGTGTGTTGAGGTCCAGGGATCATGGTCTCACACAAAGCTTTGAATTTAATTGAAAATTATTCAAAACCTTGGCGCGACAAAAGTAGAGCAACTTTACGCACGCTAGGTTAAGAACGAGTGTAAAGTGTATGCCTGAGTTTTCATGTCAAATTCGAATCTGATGCGCTAAAAGGCGCATAATTGGCCCGCAGAGTTCTAATTTTTGTTCCCTCTCTCTTGCAAAATGCCTCGGTGTTAAAACGTCAGAGAGTCTTAAAGACGCAATATTCGATATGCATTTGAGCGAGAAAAATTAACGGCAGAGATTCTGATGCTTCTATAAAGGTATAAAAAGGTTTTGACATGAGTCGTCACCCGATATTGAGAAAGCTAGTCGGTTGCTGTGGCCAATAAGTTTGGCAGGCCAAAGAAAACTGATAACTATCCGAATCACCAAGTCAGACTCGCAGTTGCTGCTGATTCTGAATTGCACTGGGCCAGTCAAATCGACCGGGCAACCCAGACATAATTATTTTGACTGCACAGCAGTGCCTGAACGATGCTGGGCTGCTTTGACATAGAGCAGCGAAGAAACCATCGATTTTATAGAAGAGCTGAGAAACGCGTTTCCAGTTCGCAAACTAATCTTTTTCCTAGGACCCAGCTGAGGCGGTAAAAGTCACTTATATCAAAGAATTTGAGTATAGCCTCCTAAGCAATGATATCGAGTATATTGGCCGCCCTGTGATGGTCAAGTGCAACCCTCAGTGCGCAGGTTCAGTCTTTAGGCGGCACATCACCATTATGGTGGTTTGATCAAGGTCAGGGCGATCAATTTCTCATTGATCATTGATTGACTTTGTAAGATCGATGGCACCATAGGCCAGTTAAGGTGCCAGGTCATATATTGCCGACCTACTGCTGCCACATGCTCGTTAGATGCCAAAACCATTGATTTTTCAACAGTATATGGCAAAAAAGACGTCGAATCTGTTTCGCGATCAGATAAAACATAAAAAATCACCAGAAATAATTCATCGGGCCAATCATATGATTTGAATCTAATTGAGAGTAAGTGGGAGGACGTCCAGCATTGTTGAGAACCAATTTGCATTCGAATTCGAATGCCATATGACGAACAAGAAAAACAATTCTAGGCATAAATACCAGTTTTTCTCATCTATCAATTGATTGATTCCATGAGGTCCAGAGGCAACTGCATGCTCAAAACCACGGGTCAAGCACAAGATGCTAGTCTCAGTAGCTGCACCGCTTTTTAATTTTTGCTCTATCGCTCACTATTAAGCTATATTTAGTGTTTTTAAAAAGTTTTTCCTTTTTTGTCGCGCAAAAAAACTTTGAATTTTGTTTCGAATCATGTGTGCAGAGAAAAATGCGACGTGTAATGTTAAAAAAGGATGCCAAACCACTTATAAGTGCTCTATTCGCTAGTTCACGGAAAAATTCCGTCAGTTTTACCGTTACCCTGAAAATCATTTCAGTTTGCAGCTGCCTTCTGAGTTGCTCTACTTTTTTCCGCTACGGTATATCTTTATCTTTTTTCGAGTTCATATCAGCACTAATAAGGAGCCTACAATATTTTTTGGTCGCGCATTGTTTATGATTATTGACATTAAAATGAGAGCAGCTGGTCCAGAAAAGTTTTCTGAAGCGGTTATTTTACTATCATGCGTTTGCTTAACTTTTATCCATGCAGTGCTTGATTCTTTCCCGACTAATTTCTTGAAAACTGTTTTGTCAGGAAATTTTTTAGACCAGAAAACGGACAATGAGCCGCGTTCGATCATTATATCGAAATGTCTAACTGTGCCCCCATTTTTTTTTAAATTGCACTATAAAATGTTGGCTTTTAGGCTGTCTACCTCCTGTATGGCTCATATTTACCAAATTTTTCAATGACGGGATTAAAATCAGTCGTCGTCTAGTTCTGCTAGATTGATAGATGACTCTCAAGCTTCCAGCTATGTTCCGGCCTCGTCGCCTAGTGGGAGCCGTCTGCCTCTCACGCCAGGTGCGCAGTTACGGGCGAGTGTTCGACTCGCGGGCCGGTAAATCATTTCGTGTAAAATGTGTCCCTTCACCCTCGAGTGCGCATAAGCGTTTGGTGTTGTGGTAAAACATGAGCATGAATGAATGTTCTATAAGTTGGTGAAAAAATCTGACACGCGTGAATAACCAAAATTGGGGCCCAAACTTAATAAAACTTGCTTTATCCGAAACAGTAACCATGAATCACCTAACATCTGTAGATCATATAACCACGTCCAAGGCATGAAAGTCACTTATTTCACCCCTGGTACCTCGCCTGCTTGCCAGGGCAATCGTTACCCTACCCGGCATTGGCCGACACAGCCATCGCATTGAGTGTCACAATAGCATCCAGAACCGCATTCCGAACTTGAAGTGCAATCTTCTGAGCATATACTGAAAAATAAAGCTATCGTGATTTTTCTACGAATCGCACAGGTGCCACGGCTCACTCGCGCTTTTGTCGCAAGCCAAACCCAGCAGATAACGTTACGATTTTTCTGTCCAAGACTCCTTCAACGTCACTGAAAACAAAAAGATATTCTGTAATAAGTAGAAAGCCAGAAAATTTTCAAAGACCACCTCGATTTAAAGATGATCAAGGCCAAAAGGAATATCATGAGTTTTTGCATCGTTCAAAAACAACTAAAAATTAGTTTTGGCTCCAAAAATTTGCTTGCAGGTCTTTCAACTTGGCAGATGGAAATTCCTGTTGATGCGAAGTCTTTTATGGACAAAGCTGACAATCAATCAAGCACCTGTAAAAGCTCTTGACTGTCTTGCTTCACTGGGAGACTTTGTGCGGAATAAGTTAAGCCTTTTACTATCTGTAATCAATGTGTTGTTCACATTTTCAACTTTCGTCCGAGCTTTAGCACTACATACAGTGCTCGGACATTCTCATCGAATGATGCTGTGACAGTGCGCGTACAGTAAGAGCTCTACTTGCTTGGGACGACAATCTTGTGGCCTGACCGCGTTCCCTAGGCTCATGATAGCGAAGGAAACACAAAAGCGCCCTCTACCCCTCGTCCATTGAATTCTCATACTATGAAGGTTTCCATACATCTTTTCACGTCCTCACGCTTTTGTTTTCTGAATTTCTGTTTCCTGAAAACATGTTTTAGTTTTCTGAATCGAAGATGAAAACGACTGGAATACGTTGACTTGGACTTAGCTGGGGAAAACCTTAAAGGCAAAGTCAGCTCATATATTTGCTTGGTAGAAAATAGTTTACGAAGATCGGACATACAGTTAGAAGTTCAAGAAAAAGGTGACAGAGACAGCAGCATTTTGGAGCAACTTTCAAGAGAATTATGCCACATATCTAGCGTTCCTTTTATGTATTTATACGGTATGTATTTAGCATTCTATGACTGCTGATCAGGTGCAATCACAAAAATCTACCTACATGATGCGTTGAAATTTCTTGGCTTGTAGCGACTCCACAGTTTATGTTTTCTAATTTTTGCTAATGTGTTTTTTGAAAGTAGTTTCAAAAGTATAATACACAATCCAACAATGTAATTCAGTCCAGCTGCCTGCTCATTTTTCACATCGTAAACCTATGCATAGGATCGTAAATTTGCTTTTGAAGAAAACTCAATTGATTGTGCACAATCGTCAATTAATAGTGATGAGTAAATTACTGTGTAAAGATATCGTTCCAAGTGTAACACCAGGAGGGCATAACAACGCTACTGCGCACCACGTTACTGCTCCATATGTTCTGGCGCCCTCATTCTTGCTTCGCGCGCTCGTGCGCCACCTCATTACTGCTCCTCACAATACTGCTCTCTGCAATAGTGCGTCCCTTATTCTGGCTTCATGCATTAGAGCGATGTACTTTTACTGCGTTGTGCTAAATCCAAATAGAGAATCTACACAACAGTGAAATAATTTGAAAATACTGTCGTCGTGGCCTAGGCATATTAATGTGCAGCATAGCCTAGACATGAAACATTATATAAATAATAGCCATTTTCAGCCATCTACTGTACGTATAGTATGTAAAATAATAAGATAGGTAAAATATACAGAAGCATCTACGAAGGTGTAAGACGATTAGGCTTTCGCGTAAAGATTATAACTGCGCAAGTATGCGAACACATCGATCTCCCCTCGTGTATAGGAACCCCTGGCCTCGTCAATGCGTCGATTGATCGCAATGTAACGTGGATTTGGCCTGTTCACCTGTTGTCCTGCGTATAGCTGCTGCAACATGACTTCTGTAGTGGCTTGTTCCTCTTTAATCCGTTCAATCAGCAAGTATATATTGGGATGATGCTTGGCGACCGCATTGTTGAAACGAAGATACCAACCTTCTAAGTCGTTGTTCGTCCTGCGATCCAAACCAAATACGTTCCACATTTCGACTGGTGTATTGTTGAGCCACTGGTTTTCAAAGTAATAAAACAATGCAACCAGCCGTGCATCAGCTTGGCGCCTAAGCTGCTGAAATACTTGTCGCACTTGATGTGGGGGAACGAATCCAATGGCCATCAACTGTCTGGCTTGCGTGCGTATGTCCTCGTCATCACGATAAGCTTGTTGAAGCCCCAACGCTTGGATATGTCGGAAGATGGCTTGCGTGTGACGGAAATAGCACCCTCGATGAACAGCGAGTGGAAATTCTTCTTGCACGGCCGGGATCAATCCGGTTTCGAAATCACTGCAAATCGTGTTTGGTCTGAAGTTGAGACCATTCCTCGTGGCCAAGTCTTTTAAATCCCGTAGCAATGACACGTAGTCGTCTCTGGTTTTGCTCATCATCAAACAGTACGCCAAAGGCACCTAAAATAAGGTACACATAAATGACTTCAGCTTCAGTGTATGTGCACTGCACGTAGGTACTGTACTGTACCGGTAGGAACTGTACTATTCGACTACCCTGAGCACCTTACTGCACTTACTTGCTTAGATTGGACAAAAGCGTGAATTGTGAACAGTTGACGAAACAGCAAGGGTACTGCGTCGAAAGTACCAAAGGTGTGTAAGTACCAAAGCTCAGCATCCTCGCACTGGTAGGCGTCCCGTACTATCCTGGGTGGCTGATACATATTGGTCTCAGGGGAACTTTTCGAGGGCAAGAAGGACAACTGACATCGGAAATTTAGGCCTTTAGTCTGGACAGTCTTTAGTATACTGAACAGACTTTGATGTCTTTAGGTCACGGACCTTATTTATGCATAAACATCTTTCAGGGCGAATATGATGTGCCGAAAGGGAATATTGTCTCGACGGAGTGTTCGCGCCAGTGTATTTTAGAAATTGGCAGAACATCAGCGCACATTCTTTGCTCCACTTGGATTGCTCCGAGTTTGAGCACTGAATTTGTGATCTAGTTTACATGGCGATATTGCTGAGCAAGGCAAACTAGGGCATCAAACACTTCCATGTTCATCATGCTGTGGCGCTATAAATAGTTCACAGGCGTGCCTGCAGCCGCAAGGAAGTACTGAACTTGCACGCTGCCCTGTGCTCACTTTTTTGTGTGGTATGCTGTTCTTTGGGCAGTCTGATTTGGGCATTGTGTGATGGGCTAACGTTACGATAAAAGTTGTTTACTGCTGCTAGGTTTTACCGCCTCAAATTTACCCGCTCTCATGACAGGTACATTTAGAATAACGAATGTTGTCAGTTCTGTAAACTACGCACCTCCGAACTGGTTCTCCAATGAATCTTTTCTGTTTGACGTGCGTTTCGGTTCAACGATCTTTTGGTCACGGTCGAGTAGGTGTAAATCCTGTTGTTCTTTTTTAATCAGACGATCAAGGACAAAAAGGCTGCACCCATTTTCGTCTAGGTAATAAAAAAAGACTAGCCTTGAGGCGATACCGTACTTTTGTGTAGAAAATCGTCGCTGCAATCGTATGTGGCGTGTTTTTGTTTCTAAAGTACACCTTGCCCGCACCCACACACGAAACTTCGACCTATCTTCTGATTGTTCCGTGTGATAGGCGGACTGATGGAAAAAGGCCCGATTGCTCATCAATGCGGCACTCCCTTGATTGAGTGAAATATCGTCAATGACATTTTCCTGTCACCCGTTTCCTGTTATCTCGTTCTCTCTACTCCAAACTGGCGCCACTCCTTCGCCTACGCAGCCCATAAAAGCTATGGGAGCAGCATCCTCACTTCAGTCTTTGGACGCATCAGCAAAGCATTTACGGGCGAGGCGAAGTACAAAACTTCGACCATGCTATTCGCCTTCTTATTTTGTTTGACCCCATTAGCTTTTGCTGACGTCGATCCGTTGCGTCGTCAACCGCGATGCCCGGGAGGATACGAGGAAGGAGCCGAGGCTGTCCTGGGCCGATATTACTACAGATGTCAAAATGGATATCTCGAACCGATGGGATGCATCGATGACCGCGGCAATCGCGTGCCGTTGTGGCATACCACGGACAACCAGAGCCCGGATTATCGATTCGAATGCACGCGCGACCCTCAAGGAAATCTGGAATTCCAATACAAAGCTTGCTTATTCCAAGGACGACCTTATCATGTGAACGATCGCTGGACCGATGACCGCTACGTCTACATTTGCTTGAAACAAGGCGATCACCTGCGTCAGGAAGTGGATGGCTGCGTTGACAGTGGACGCGAGGTTCGAATCAATCAAAAAGTAAAGAAAGGCGATTTCTTGTTTCAATGCAAACAAAACGAGAATGGTACGTGCAGCATGTGCCCAGTTGGTTGCGTCAAGACTGACAGGGAATACTTGACCGGCGACACATTCGACGATGGTCGCTACTGGTACTCGTGCGAGAAAGTCGATGGTCGCATCACCATGAAGCCCAATGGGTGCGTGTACAATGGCAAACGGTACGGCGACAATGAGCACTTTACACGCAACGAGATCGCCTACGAATGTCAAGTGGACAAAGACAAGGTGCTAGAAAAGGTTGTCGGGTGCTCGATCCGCGACAGTCAAGGTCGGGATATCGAAAAACTGACTGGAACGACGTGGACAGAGGGCAACTACGAAGTCCAGTGCAAGTACGACCAAACCGCGGACAGGACCACCATGGTACCTGTGCGTTGCACCTACACTTTGACCAACGGCAGTCCTCTGGTCTTGGAACCTGGCTGCTACCAAGTGCAGGACAGCCAAGCCATCGGATGTTGGAAAGACGCATCGTCCGGCCAACTCCAACTCAAGAAACTGCGCGTCGACGACATCGGCTTGCCAGCTTCGGATGGACTGAGATTCTGTTGAAAAAGTGGGGAAAGAGGCAATGTGTGCGGGTGTAGAATGAGAAGAACTGATAGGTTCTGCTGAAGGTGTATCATGCGATGACGTTATTCTTTTTCCTTCTCTTGGCCAGTATTTTTGCCATATCTATTTTGAGTCGCCGATAACTCATAATAGTCGTACTAATCAATCGTACTTTATGGACATTCCATGTTGTGTTTTATCTTGGTGATGACGGGTTGGTTAGCATGTCTATTCAAACACATTGAAATGAAGAAATCTATGCAAAGTCACGTGTTCCTTAATTAATCATTTAAGAAATGCTTTTCTAGCATTCAAATTTCGCGCTATTTCTAATTCAAAAAACTACTGACAGTACGATTGCGCGACAAAGGTTCAATTGTTCGTACCATAATACCAATTTTGAATGTTTAAATACACCTCAGCATCAGTGCATTTGCACAAAAAATCTGCCATGAACATGTTTCAACGTCGATCAATGACAATTTTCCACGAGCACTGCTACCTTTAAGTTTTTCCTCCTCCTAGCGCACAGGCTCCGTTATTAGAAGCAGCTTGGGTGACAATATTAATTTTTTTTGCATTTCTAGTAATGATAAATTAAAAGCAGCCCATGTGCTTGAGCAGAATCTACAGTAACACTGCAGAGACAAATATGTAAAAAAATGCGCATGCTCACGGGCCTTGACTAGCACATCCACAGAATTACATTGAGACAGAGTGCATAGGTGACAACGAATGAAAATCTGACGAGAAGCATTCTGATATTGGCCTAATTACAGACTCAAAATCAAAACTCTGGGATTTGAGAATCAGCCAAGGCACTTTGACTCATCGTCTCATTCTTGTCCAAGTTGCTGAGACTTTCCAACTCGGCATTACAACCACATTTTATGCATTTTCTCTTCTCCATGCCGATGTCGTAGTTGATATATTTTAAATTTCGCTGGTTACAAATCTCGTAAATCGCAATATCACCATAACCGACTGAAAACCCGTTTAATTACTGTAAATAACTTTAATTTCGCAGTTTCTGGCACCAGCTACGCATATGATAAACCTCTCGCTGATACTCCACATTGTGTGGGATGTTTGATCTTTTTGAAGAGCATCTTACACAATATCAGCTTCCGCTGTCTCTACCTGTACCTGCTTCCTGCTTCCTGCTTCCTGGAACTTCAAGCATTAGACGCGTAAGGAGCCATGCTAAGTAGAGCTGGAGACCGTCGGCCTGGGTTTAACCATGGTCGCTGGAGAAGTTTTCTTTGCGCCTAGCACGCCTGGCGGTGGGTGACTCGCCCTTCATCCCATCGGGGTCGATAAACGAAAAGAGGCCTTACGGGTTGAGAGGCTCTCGAATCTGGGGTCCCTCACAGGGCACGGGCAGGACGCAAGGTAACCGCTGACATGGCTGATCGTGAGTAGCGACTGACGCGAGCTCTTCCCTAGCATGCATTCCGGATTGACTCTAGTCGATGGCAAGATAGAGCCGACTAACAAGCCCCCTAGGCTGTGAGAAAAGGCCAAAAATAGGACTCCCCTGGACAGACCATGATGGGTTAAAAAAAATTGATGCGGAAGGAAGTGTGAATGGGTATGCCTAAGCATTTTTAAAGATGAGTTTCTCCGAAGAAAAAATTGTGAGCAATTGTCAAAAGTGGATCTCAGGTTGTCAGTGGTCAAAACATAGCGTGCTCGATCGGTTCTGAAGGCCTTTAATATAGTTTCTGGTCAGAAGTTTACGATGGTGGCCGGTTGGGAAAAGACTGTATCTTTTGATTTGTGATATTCAAGATGCTCATAAGTGAATCACTATGTCGATAATGTGACTCATGTCCGCATTTTTCGATAAGGCGTCGCCAGGCGAAAGGCAGTTGCCTTGGATCTGCGGCAATTTCAAGCTGTCAGAGGTGTTAGCATAACCTAAAGATAAGATTTTCAGCATATTTTTAGGGCATCTTGAGATTTTGGCACTTTGCCTTAGCCCTCTCGACAATACCGCTGTACCAAAGGGTGTTTTCTATGATAAGAATCTCCGTGGGGATCTCGACGAAGCACTGGAAGCTGTTGGTGCCTTCGAATACTGATATGGGATTCAAATGCGCCAACATGGTTTGGCCAAAATTTTGTTAGATGTCTACAGTTTTTCAAAGGCCCTCTTTGCATTTTTTCTGGAAAGTTGATTTCAGGGCAATTTTAGGGTTATGTGAACCTGCATCAAGGTATTGTGTTGCGGACCTGGTAGCGCTGGCTTCAGGTTTCATGGAAGCTGATTTGGGTTGAAGTTCAAGTTAATATGAGCAGGTGGCTGAAAATAAGGTAAAATCATGAACCTATGCCCTGTCTGAAACCCCGTTTTTTCTACATAAATCTTTCGCTGTCCGGACCATGTCCATTCCCAGTTTCACCATGTCCTTTTGGATCGAGGTGAAATCCATGTGGATCCATTGAAAAGTCCATGGTGGATTCCACCGTGGATTGCACGTTGTTCCACGTGGATTCCAGAAAATTCTGAGTGGAATGCTCTTGGAATCCAGCTGGAATAGAATGGATCCACGTGGATTTTGGTGGATCCACGATGGATTTTGATCGATTAAGGAATCTGGGCCAGGCCATTCGCGAAAACGGTGAAATTAAACTTTACGCGAAGTTTCAGTGATCCACAGTAATGCAAGGATCACAAGTAACGCGAAAAGTGCAATCACCTTTTGTTTTCCAACATAGTATCATTCCACAGTACGTTCCCTCCTCCCCACCATATGGGCACGTAAAATCGCCATATGCGTCGTTTGCGCACCACTTCCAAGTTGGCCATTTTTCTGAAAAACCTACAGTAAAAACAAAATTTTTAGCGACATTGATAAGGATTTTAGAATTTTATACTCACTAATTGTAAGAATAGCCAAGACGAAAACGACATGATGCGGAAATTTGTTTGCCATGGTCAATTCAAAACATTGTACAAAATTTTGTTCTGTGGAAGTTGTGCTCAAAATTTAGGATTTGTCATTCATCTGGACGTACACTGAGCGTGGAGCCACGTCACTGCCAACACTTCTCTAACTTGCAGTGGGTTATTGACTGTGCACATGCGCACTTACTCCGACTGATTGATTAACTACAACGCTGAGCTATGATTTTCACATGGCGGGCAAAGGCACCAGAAATCAATAATATATGTACCGATTTTAAAGTGACTCAGAGATTTTTAGTAGAAATCTTCGTGTAGGCGGCAGTTTCATCAAAAGTTGCGAAAAAGCGGAAAGTAATTAGCGCTTGTTTCATATGATAAAAAGATAGCACGACAATAAGAGCTAAAAACTCAAAAGCATCAAATTAATCAGATAATGCATATTTTGTGAACTCAACTGATCATTAAACTCCTCACGCAAAGGCACATCCTACGGCTCCAAAGTACTGTTACAACCGCAGTTTATGTGCTGTTTGTTTTTCAAATCGGTGTTTACTTCGGCTTTGATTTGGGGTGAGCAGATTTCGTAAATGCTTACGTCGCCTTCTCCTACTAAAAAGACACAAGAAGATAATAAAAAAATTGGCCCCAAGCTCGGAATTCACCTTTTGTCGCCCAGGACAATGTCATGCCGCAATACACATTCTCTGCGCCACCGTACGGGCATGCGTACAAGCCATACTCTCGGTTATTACACCATTTCCAATGCGATGATGAGCCTATAAATTGAATGGCACGCGTCCTGATTTGTGATAGATTTCAAGTTCATCTTACTTCCAGAGAAGCCAAGCATGGCTAAGAGCATCAAAATCACGCTTCTCCAGTTCGTCATGACTTTTTCAATCGCGGTCAATGTACAAACTAAAATCGACGGCTTCTGTGCGAGCAGTCTTCGACAGCTAGACTGTACGATGCACTGCGGGCCTATCGATTTTTGAAATTGCAGAAGATGGAAAACGCACGAGGCGTAGCCACCTGGATTTTTTACAGTGGCCGTCTTTGGATAAGCTAACAGCAGGAGCTTTGTTTTTCGTGATCTCGCATCGCTCTCGCACAACACGTCCTCTCCTACCCTCTAAATCGTCATGCAGTTCTGCGAACTTCCCTACAACAAAGGGCACACTGTAGGGTGAAGGGACACGTTTTACATTGAAGAATGTGTCCCTTCACCCTCGAGTGCGCATAAGCGTTTGGTGATGTGGTAAAGCAGGAACAGGGCAGCAAACAGACTGATCGCAAGCGCGACACTGACGGTGAGATATTGATGGGGGCATCATTTCTTGCTCTTACGTTCTTCTGCACATGCAGTAGGTATAGTGTGGTTCTGCAAGGTCTGCACACATTCTTGCCTGTTATTGCTATTTTTTTGCTATTTTGACTCTTGCCGAAGCACATAAATGCGCACTCAGAACAGCAAGTACATGCAATTCAGAATTCAAATATATGTCAATAAAGTAAACAAATAAATGCAAAGATAAAAAGATAAAACCATTCTTCGTCAGTCAAACGTCAACTTCGATACGGATTCACGAAAAGATGCAAAACTGAGAGTAGTCACATCATATGGCAAGGAATTCCACGAATTTAAAACAGAATATAAGAAACTTTGCTTAAAACGCTCGAAATTTTCGGTTTTGAAACAATCAATTGATGAGGAGCATTAATTCTGGAGCTCGCACGCAATCCGGACTCTAGTCGATGAATAAAACACGCATTAGGAAAGTCATGAATGCCGTTATGATATTTATAAAACTGATACAATTTCAAACGCTTCCTGCGAGCAGAAAGGGACGACCAGCCAGTCAAGGCTAAAGCCTCATCATAAGTCGAATCCCAATTCCTCAAAAAAAGACGGAGCGCAAAAACCTGTGATCTCTCAAGCTCATCGATATCTTTTTTTAACGTTGGGTCCCACGACACGCATACTCCACACCTGACCTAATACACGAATTGTAAACTCTCCCCAATGCCTGCGCTGAAACAGACCGTCCAAACTTACGATTCAACGCACCAAGCATAGAATTAGCACGCTTACTAATATCCGAAATGTGCTCAGAAAATTTCATGTCGTGACTTAAAAGAACACCTAAATATTTCACTGAGCTTGAAATACTCAAAGCAGTTCCATTCAAAAAGAGCGCAATTTGACTTGGGTTGGGAGAAGCACCATAACAAAAGACTAGTACTTGCGTTTTTGACGAATTGAAAGATAGCCCTGAAGAGTTGATCCAAGTTTGAACAAAGTCCAGTAGCGGTTGTACAAGCTGATTGACGCTGCCAATTGAATCTACCGGAACCAACAATACCAAGTCGTCCGCGTAAGCTTGAAGACGACAGCCAGGAAACCGCATTTCAAAATCTTTCAATAACTCGTCGAAACAAACGATAAATAAGGTTGGGCCGATGACACTGCCTTGCCGAACACCACTAGGGGCCGATACCGAGTTCGATGCACAGCCATTAACCACAGCATATTGAGATCGACCTTCCAAATACGAAGCAGTCCACCCAACAATTTTAGGCGGTAAAAAATGCTTTTCTGATAATGAATGCAGTAGCAGCGAGTGCGGCACTTTATCGAAAGCTTTCTGAATGTCTAAAAATACTCCAACAACGTGCCGACACTTTTTTGAATTTAACGACCCATGAATAAATTCAGTAGCGCCGATCAAAGCACTATTGGTTCCGCGACGTTGTATCCGGCCAGCAATATAAACTAAAAAGGGCTGTGCGGGGACCAAGCAATCAGAGCAGTGTCCCTTGCGTGTCTCCACTAGGAGCACCTCCACCGAGGGCATCCTGGACTGGACACCCACTTCCTCGGACAATGGAAGGCACACTGTAAATCCTGTTGGCACGCGATAGCCGCGACTGTCTTCTCATTTGCAAGGAGAAATATAAGATTTTAGTTATGCACAATGATAACGGTGGGTGTGCGCCATTGCAACCTTTGCCCTCTCAGGCGCATCGAAACATTTAATACACGTCATACTGCCGTTTACGAGTTTTGCTTTTGTCTGTGATATCGCTCTTATAGTAACCTCGAGTTGGCACCTTTGTTGGTCTAACGCCTGCGTTCGCTCATGATCAGTACGGTCGAGGTGGTAAATATCTTTCCTATGGGACGCGTGACGCCAGAGGATAAATGCTCTTATTTATTTTAAACTTTTTGGGTTCGCATCAACGATAAAAATGTGGATTTACATTTTTCAATCTCACACTAGGCTCTTGGCGACTCGTGCAGCATTGTGAGAGCATCAATATTTCTGGCAGCGGCTTCACTAGATAATAGCAGTTACAACAAACGTTATGACTTTCCATCATCGCAGAAGTGGTCACACTACATTCGAATACAACAAATGATGGATTACAAAGTTTCATAAGAAGAAAGCTCACGACCGGATCAGATGGGGATCTGTCGGATTGGATGGGAAAAGTTTTTGGTCGGATCGGATCAGATCCTGTGAAATACATGCGTGTGATTTTTTTGAAAATCAATAACGCATTCAATTTTTTTCGAAAGGTTGCTCCCCATGATAAAAATACAGTATTTATTATCACGGAGCCATGGCACAAGCAGCCCCTCTCACGTCAGCCACACTGCTCATCATGGATCTACTTTGCAAGCAGATACAGTAAAGCAGATACAGTAGCCAGCACATGCGATATGGGATAAGTGTATGACCTGAATTAGTCATACCGCAGTTAGTCTAATCTTTTGTGCACTAAAACATTCGAATGCCTAATATGTCCAGTTTGAGCTTCAGTCGGCTTCCTGTGTAATATATACAGTATTCCTAACATGACCATAGTTGCACTCCGCATTGTCGACTGTTCACTTATCGACTTCATGGCCGGCATTTAAATTGGCAAGCAAAATACAGTATATCTATACTGAGCTCATATGCTGTGCATATTATGAGTGCAAACAGGGATCTCTAGTTCTGTCAATGGTAATGTGCGAGTAAGCATGCGGTAAACTGGTGCCTTGCTCCAGACTGAATCACGATTCTTGCCAAAAATCTTTTCACTTGTCGCCTCGGAATTGCACACGCTGTTTGTCTTTTATGAAACCAATAGTCTGGGCGGAAATCTTCTGAGTTAATCGATCTTTTAAAAAGTCGCTGTATGGTGTTATACTTCATTACTGCTCTCATCCCACATGTTTACTCGGTGCATCTTTAGAGAACCAATGTCAGGCCAGGACTAGAGAGGGTTGTGAAGAGAGGACATTTTTTCATTTCCTTCATTTTATTTCAGAAGGATTTAGGTTCTCTTTTCTGAAGCACCTACGCCTTGGTCTGAAGACTTTTTAGGGAGATTATACAACGGACACGTACTTGCAGGCGCGAGCCGTGACAGATATATGCTGAGCCGCGTCGAGCAATGCGCGTCCCTGATGGCAAGGAGCCCAAGCAAAAAAGCAGAAAGCAAAGTGACATACTAAAAAATGTGCGAAGATTTAACATATCCTGTTCATTTTCATGCCTGACCACGCTATACAAAGCATAACTGTCATAGCTGCGACTCGAACACTTGTTCGTACATGAGCACCTGGCAAGAGAGGCACTCGCCTAACCCAACAGGCCACAAGCATATTCTTCATATGAAATATGTAGTATACATTTGAAAGTGCTCTTTTAACAAAGACCAACTATACAAATCACATACTCAGCGTTCACAGTATCTTTAGGCAGCAATCGATGTACAATGCATTGTGAGAAAAGCCACATTCAAACAATCCTGATTGGCATCCCAGCTTTAGACTACAAGTTTATCGATAGGTAGCAGAATACTGGCAAACTTCAGACTCATGACTTGCACTTGCGTTTATTCACTCGGTTTTGGGCCTACAAGATTTTGCTACCAAAGTTGGAGACGATGGTGACAACGGCTTCATTTCAAGATTTGAGCTGCTATCGGCCAATGCTTTCTTTCGAAGGAAATGACCGCTAACTGCGCCTAAAAGCAAAAAGCGGTGACGAGCTCACAAAAAAACATAATTAATCGTCAGTCAGGCTGCAGGTATACTGTAAGTGCGATCTGTAATTTGCAAATGAGGCGGCTGATAGCGCGAAAGGACGAACGTGTGATTTTCTTGCGTGTCATTTTCCATCCACTTCTCATCCAGTTCGCTCTAACACCCAAGAAAAGGACATTCACCGAATAAATAAGTTATTTCAGAAGCGCTAGCAGCACAAAATCATTGACGGATCATGTTAATCTTATTATGTACTGAAATGGTAGAGTAAAATCGACAAATCGGCTGGATGTACTGTTGATATGAACTCCATATACTGTAGATATGAATATTCAAATCACATTTTTGAAAAGATATTCATTTGAGATATAGAATTCTGAGAGCTAGAAAATCCCAACTGACAAAATCTGAAAATTTTGAAGTTAAAATCAAAACGACTTTACTTCTTGCAGACACGGTGGTTCACATTGGCTGTAGTTGTTGCTGCCGCAGATCAAAAAGAGAGCTGTAGCGACCAGATTTTCTTCATACGTAACTTGCTAGGCTCGTTTACATTAGAACTGCAAAAGCTAGAGGTTTGTGGTCAATCAGCTTGGCTGGCCAAGCATGCGGCTTGCTGTTGATTATTGGCTACTGCAGATAAAGCGAGGCACCAGTCTGCGAGAGGCTGGTGAGAGAAGACACGAGCTTGCCAAATTTTAATCATGAAATAAGCTCTTGAATTTCTAAGCAATCACTGAAAACTTTCAGACCAGTCAGTGCACCTGTAGTGTGTTTACAGTGGCTAGGTATGTCATTTGATGTTAGTTTGTTCGCCCCTTTGATAGAATCAGCCTCACAAACGTATACCTTAAAATAGCTGCGGATGTCAGCCAAGTATGGGCAAGTGAGGGGGGGCTAAGCCAGCCCTGTTAGGCCGGCCAGGACACTGAACCCTTCCTCTCAACCCTCCCTCCACCTGAGGTCCAGCAGGAAGAAAGAAAAGGAAGGAAGCAAAAGCGATCAAATTGTATCTGAGCTGGGCCAAGACCTGACGTGACTGACCAAGCCCTGGCCTCCAAGCACAGGCCAATTGTCCAGCCAGCCTGCAGTACTGTATGTAAACAGTCATACAACTCACTCACTCGACTCGAACCAAACCTGACCTGGCCTGAACCTGTCCAACACGCAATCAGATCAGGCTCGCCGTTGTCATAGCACAGGAAAGCCTTTTTCTTCTCAGTAAGTATATACTCACAAGGCTGACTCACCAAGCAAGATCTTTTGATAATGCTTGGATTTGAGTGTGCTGTGCTGTGCTCCTTACTCAGCTCTCAATAATCAGAAAACAACGTTATGATAATAAGTCAAAGAACCAATGCGTTGCTTTCTATTCTCACAATCAGTCAAACAATTATAAGAAGGGCATTCAAGTCAAGGAAATAATGTAAAAAGGAAATAAAATTTTGAAGCATAGCTTCCATAACAGGAAAATGCGTAAGAGGCGCATTACAAAGCAGTAATTTCCAAGTTTCGCACATCTCCCAGCCCGCCAAGGCCGCCAGGTCCGACAACGGGCAAAGAAAAAGTACCTGACCAGACCCGAGACCAAAAATACAAAACCCAAACCCGACCCGACCCGGGAAATTTCTGGGAATCCCGATCTGACCCGACTTTTTTCTGACTCCTTTGCTCTGAATTTCTGACCAAGATATTCATTTCTCATGCTGAAGATATATCTTCTGTAAAACCATGTTAATTTTATCCGAATTACGCCTAAAAAGTGGGCAGTTTTAAAAGCTAATCTATGTCGAGAAATTTTGGTTCATCTGTGAGTCATAAAAGTCGCTCCAAGTTTTTTAGGCTCCACAATTAATCCCCGACCCGAGAGAAATCAAATCTGACCTGACTCGAACCCAATTTTTCGGGTTTGGATAGGGGCCGGGTACCCGATGTCGGACCTAGCTGGCCCCAGCGTTCATCTTGGCCATTTCTCCTACCTCCCAACCTCCCTATCCCAGCCGACCTTGCGCATACTTGATGTCAGCATCAGAGGCAAAAGATAGTATGAGATTCTCACAAGTTTTATAACCTCCCCAACCGCAAGAGCTCCAAGTCATTGTGAATGTGGCATTCACCAGCAACACTGGCAGCATCAGCCGCAAAAACCATGTAAGCAAGCCTTCAAATTCTGGGCTGTTTCTAGGTCAGCCACCTTGCTGAGGTGACTCAGCTGTTGGCTTGGCTTGACTTGTCAATGTGGACCCGCCTTTAGCAACACGCCATCAGCACAAAATAATCTTTCAGTAAATATATTGAAACATTCATGCTAAGATGAGGCAGGCAGTGCGCACATCCACGCCTTTTGGATGGCCGCAGAACCGTCAAATATTCCTTATTTCAAATGTATATCTCGGCACACAAAAGGTAAGATAGATATTATATTGATATTCATATCTCAAAAGATATGAATTTTATTTGATATACAGTGGATATGGATATCTATATCAACACTACTGCGATCTCACAAATTCGGAATGGACTCCCAACTTACGCACAGTGCATGTGAGCTAGCCTATATCCAGCCTCTACTACAGCAAACATAGGGTCGCTGCTCTGGCACATAATACACATTATATAAGTTTGGTCTGCTGAAAGCGAACCACATGATCCCCCTCAGTCCCGTCACAGAAGCTTACGAACAATCTATCCTCTTATCTTCCGCCTAGTTTTTAAACTGGTGATCTCAAGTGATTGTGGCATTTATCCTCAACTGCTTCATAAAAGCAAAACTTTTCACCCAGATACGCATTAATAGCATCATTGTACTGTCGTTTCTTATATTTGAGCTTCTTCTGTTACTGCTATCTTGGGAGCTTAGGCAAGTGAGCACTCAATCAGTCAAGTGTGTAGTCCCTTTTTCTAAATACCTTCCAATAAAAATTTGTGATTCACAAACGGTAGCTCGCACAAAGCGTATCTTGCAAACATTTTAATAAGGACACTAAATGCCCCGCTACCCCGTCCACTTTTCTTAATCCCACCTGCCCTGGTAGCCTGGATGCCCTAAATTGTTGGGCCCAACTTCGCCGGCCCCAGAACAATTTGATATTTGCAGACTAAGCTACACTTAGAATTTTGTTTACGAAAATCCATACAAAAACGAACCGGCATAACGCGAACATGCAAACAGAAAAAAAAACTTACCGATTGCTGAACCACCGATTGCTGCCACAACAGCGACTTTCAATCCGACGAGTAGTCCGACAGGCCCAGCTGCGGCACCGGCGCCAATAAGAGCTCCTGCGATTGGATAGCTTGCAGCTTTCGTCTTCATTGCCTTCGATACGATAAACAACGACTACTGTAGTAACGCGCTATGAAATTATTGTAGAGGATATTACCTTAAAAATATTCCTTTCGCCCGCGTTTACATTCGCGGCAGCTCTGTCAACATTGCCTTCAATGGTTTCCACAGCATCGCCTTGAATCTAAAGACGCTCAGACTATCAGATGCTTGGCTTCTGATAACCAAGCGCTTAACCACAATGAACAGAGTAACTTCTTACCCGAACGACTGCATCCATTTCCTTCATTACTTCATTCAGTTCCAAAATGTCCTGTAACACACGAAGGTCTCAGGCAAGAACTGCGTAAGTCTCTAGTGACTATACTGTATTCATCCTTTCACAGTCATTATCACATCGAGCCTGACTAAAAAAGTACTCACGGATAAAAGCTGTCTATGCGCTTCTGCCTCCATTCGACGCTGTTCCAGTTGATCAGAAAGGGTGGCGCGTTTCTGATCCCATTGTAAGGCCACTTGGCCATTCTCTTCGTTCACTGGTTCATCATCTAGCCAGACCTGACGGGTGGTTTTGCTACTAGATTGACTTTGAGCAAAAGGGGCGCCAAATTGTTGCGATTGGGGCAGGACGTCATCTGAAACGAGAAAATCACATAATCATGTCATGTCATGTCATCCATAGCCAAGCACTATACATCGCACTCGAGGGCTAAGGAACACATAATTGACAATCATTTTGTACCGAGGCGGGAGTCGAACCCTCCCCTGTAAGTGCGCACCCAGCGTGAGAGGCAGACGCCTTAACCCGCTCTAGGGCCACGGCCCCGGTCCGCTAGGCCATAATCCGATACTCAATTATACTAGAAACCAAATAGAAAAAACAAATCTAAGAGAATCAATATTCCACTTCAAAAGTGATAATGGGAATGAGTGAACCTAATAAAAAAGAGAATTTACCAACGTCACCGCATTCATTCATGAAGTCCGACAATGAGGACTGGATCCGCGTGTTCAGGGGTCGCAACTGACATTGTACCCATTCCCACGTTTCTGGATGCAAGTCGGAACACCATGTGAACATTTGCTGCACATCGTCGTACAACTGTTTCACGACCACATCTGCTCTGGACTTCTCAACTGATAATGCACGATGATCATTGGATGCGCGGAACTGAAATTGAGGAGAAAAAACAATGTGGAAAATAGGACAATGGGGCTTTAGCTATTGGACAACAAATCCTCTGATGCTAAATGCGAAACACGCGAATCTACATATCATAGAGTCTGTACATAACTGTTACACACTAAGATTAGGCTACGCACTTCCTAAATCTCCAACACAGCAAAGAACCACTAATAGCGAGAGACGAGTAGGATAAAAACGTAATTTTTACCTTCCGAATATTATCTCGTCGTTCTTTCAAAATTTCCAAATGAACTTGAGCAACGTTTTGGAATTTTCTCAGGGCTAATTGAGCCTTTTTCGTTTCGGCACTAGACATGGCTAGTGATGCGCCAAAAGTGCGTCAAGCTTAGGTGCCAGCCAATGCTGATAAGATGCTCACCAAAACTAAAACCAAAATCATCGTTCCCCGAAGATCCGACACGAGACTCTATCACGTGTTGACCGCTCATTGCAGACAATGCTAGCGCACACTTGTCGCAAGCACACTTATGATTCGACCTATGCTGCAATTCGCTAGCATTAAAAAAGTTATATTGAGGTGGTAATTCATAATAAGCGCAGGTATTGTGCCACTAACATGGCATTTGGGTACTATTCGCTGATGTTGTTATCTCTGACGTGTCCGTGGCCGTTTAAGAACATAGCTCCAGCCATCACCCCAGTCGTTGACTCTGCTTTTTAACCGTTCTCTTGCCGAAGACCGTTTCCCTGCTTCATGGAAGCGAGCAAAGGTGAACCCCACACAAAAACCTGGGGACAAATCGTGTATTCGTTTATACCGTCCGATATCGCTTCTATCGATTTTGTCAAAACTTTTGGAGCGACACGCTGACAACTCACTCCGAATTTTTTTTATCGATTCCGCGTTCTCAGCACGACTTCTGTAAGAGGTGAGGGGCGAACAGCGCTCTAATATCGGCCAGCCAATTAGTTCACGACGCCCTAAATTCGAGGAATTCGAGATATGTTATTGGAGTGTTTAAGAGTTCAAAAAAGCCTTCGATCAGACGCCGCATTCCTTGCTGCTGTCACGCTTACAGTCCGATCATCGACACGTTTATTCAAATCACGTATGAAACTTTTGAGCCAACACGTACATAGCTGACATATCAAGATCTGCCACCATTAAATCCAAAACTGGCAGCATTCTTGCCTCGATTTTTGCTTCTAGTGTTTTTAAGCTGTTTGCTCCGCTTTTTTGGTGTCCAATCAATGCTATCAAAAACTATGGGCGGTGGTCACCGAGTCGAGTGACCAAATCGGTCTTTTCTCAGCAGCAGGATTATCTCTCCTCGAAGGATGACTGAACCAATATCCTCTGCTTCCTCTGGCAAGATATGATGTGATGGATCAGAGTGCATCTAGCGTCCTTCCGCCTGTCCAAGTCAAAAATTTTGGGGGCCCCGTGTCAAAGTCAAGGTGAAAGTCAAATTGAAAAACCGACGTCATTTGCCTACAGCTCATCGTTGCCTAATCAGTTTGATGATTCGATTCTCCAACAGCAATTAAGGGGGAAGAGTAAATTTTTCCCACACCAGTCATTCAAAAAAAAAACCAACAGCTACGTACATAAATCAGGATAAAATAGATAGAGCGAGCGACATCGACTCCATCCTCTTCTACGATCACTGGACACTGCCTGCAGAATTGTTATCTCAATTCAGACACAAGCAAAAATCAGCAGAACCACAGTAATCGTAAAATTAAAATTGGTGTACAGACAGGTCCCTTCAGAACTGGAATCAGTGAAGCCTTTCACAGCTGCTCCTGTGGTTTTGGTGCCCTTGAGTGTATTTTCAAGACCAAAGCGGGTTGAGGGAAAACCTTTGTTGCAGAGGTCCCCACTACAAGAGCATCTTCTGCAATGGATTTGCATGCCTTCCAGTTCTGTGATGCTCCAGAGTTGGGTCGCCGTGCTTTCATCCACATCCGTGCACTCATCCCTTAAACTTTCACCAGAACATGCTTTCATGCTGCGAGTTGTCGTTTGCCCACCTGCAAAAGTAAAATTAATCCTCTTAGAATAAGTAACAAGCGATTCGACATGATTTTGTGCCGAAAAGAATCTTCCAGCTGCCTGCTGCAATAACTGCACTAGCTGGCTGGCACGTCATCGGTGTACAAGTCAAGTAAGCAAACTTTTGAATCAGAAGTCTAGTGTTTTGCATTCCTGTGTTCATAATCAGCAATTTGCATGGCTGCTAAGTCTGAACCTTTTTTTCTAACCTGGCTCATCTTTTTCTGCTATGCTACGCTTCGCCTCCCTGGCACACACAATAGAACAGACAGCTGAGTCAAGCTTACATCTACTGAAAAAATTACTTACGCTACCCTGGTCGAGTGACTTCCTGCAGAAACGACTGCCTTAAAGCTATACTAGCACGGGGGGGGGGGGGGGGGTAAGCTAGAAGAAGGTGAGACTTTGGCCGAAAATAAGTTGGTCAACATTAATGTGGCATATGTTTACATTTATATGCTCCGATTGTTGCGTTAGAACTGTTACAGCTCAATGGCAAGAAAAATTATCGCGCCTCTCCTTTTTAGACAACTTAAAAGGAGAGGCGCGATAAGTTTTTGACGTTTGAATATTATTACAAATAATTATAACCGATAGAAAATTTTGGACATGCAGAAAAATCAAAGCAGATGTATCCCCTTGCTGAAGCATGTACCTAAGTACTGTATTTTTGTTGATATTGTCCGCAGCGTATCAATACATTTTTCGAACTAAAAAATTATATCCCACCATTAAAAATTATCCCTTGAATGAACAGTTGGGCTTGGGAACTAAAAATTGTCAATTTGCGTCATACGTTTTACCAACTTCGTGCTAATTTTATTCCATAAGATCAATTACGTTGTTAAATCTCGAAGAAACTAAGAAATAAATAGTTCCCACCTTTTTTTTCCAATGTAACTGAAAATCATTGCTGTCACAGTATTCTGATATCCTTCGCATCACAGGAAAAAGCGCGCAAAGTGCGTGCAATTCAACTTTCTCCGAAAATTCGATTTTCTCATTTTTTCAAAATAATGATACGGATCTGAGCAAAATGAAGTATTCCAACCTTCTTTTACACGGGGACCACATATCAGAGCACTTTCACCTTCTTCAAAGTTACCCCCGTGCTAGTATAGCTTTAAGTTAGTCCGAGGACTTTACCACTAGGTAAGAGATCACTTGGATTCCTGATTATAATTTCTTGAAACGCGCTAGAAATAACACTCTACCTTGGGGTCCGATAGTGCAAATAATGGAAGTGCAGGTGACGCCGGTACAGTGCTGTTGTATGGTGTTTGCCAGGCATCGCTTGTCGTCTCCTTTGCAGTTGTAGCACAAGTACGATGGCCTTTTTTCATTGCAATAATCTTTATTGCAATAGCACCACCCGCAATCGTCTATCTTCTCCCCGCACATGTCATGCATTTTTTCGCTCGAGCAGTACTTCATCACGAAAGCTTGGTTTCTTGCTAAAATTGATCCATAGATTTTCCTTGACTGTAATCCTCCCTGTAAGCCTTGGCGGCAAATTAAACTGCTAAGAAAAGAAATGGAGAGACTCGCTTTGCAATTAAAACTCTCCACGAAGTCTGCAGCTGGGAGCGTCGCTGTCAGGGTGATGTTTCAACCATGCACCAGGTCGGAAGGCTTGGTTGGCTGCCCCGAGCTTCTGACGTGTTCAAGATCTCCACAGGTCCCCGTAGTAGGGTCCTAGTCGGAACACAGAAACACTGCAGAAACAAAGCGAGAATCACCTAACCCGAACCCGTGATCGTGAGAATCGCAGTAGGTTGTATTCACACGTCAGTGGTGCGAGTCCAAGCTCAAAGCTCATGTTTTTCATCCTGTTACTAAAGTACGTCTAGCGTCTCCCGACAAATAGCCTTTATGCTAGGGTAGTGGTTGCACAGAAGAAGGCCGCATGCTGCTTTTCCTGTTTCTCAGTCACAGTGCTTTTTCCTGTTTCCTGTTAGACTTTCTTCACGTACCTGGACTGATCTCGCAAGAAAGGGTGCCACACGATTCACCTCCAGTGCAATAACCGTTTTTGCAGTAATGATTCTCGCAGTAGCATGTTAAAGCATGGATGGGATCTAAATCGAAAACGTCAGCGATATCACAGAAAAATAAGAATGCACCTACTCCACTTACCGATCACCTGCAACACGGATACCAGATATTTGAAAATTTGCATTTTTGTTTCCCTAAACTCTGATTTTTAAAAAGGTAAATATCGTATGTGGCTTTGGAGAGCGTTTTTTTGGCAACTTTTCACGAAGGGGCTCTAACGACTAATCAATTTGAAGAAATGCCGCGGGAAATGTATGACATAACGGATGGAGAAGAAGCCCCACAGTTGCCTACTGTATTTCCGCGATCCACGACCCATGACCTACACGGCTACGTCCATACACTGATAAACATGTGAGAGTACGCTGATACCGACAGCGTACATAATGCACGCTCGCACAGCAGCTAAACGCTAAAAAAGCCAAACTTTCTATACGTATTCTCTTCCTTTTTGGGGCGGCTCCGCCGTGGACCGTTTGACCCTGGGGCGTAACTTTAGTAACCCCGAAGGATAATTGCAATGGGCGGAACCCTCTTTGGTGAAAGCGAGAGAGCAATCAAGCCTAAACACGGCTGTCTGGGAAGAGGCAACAGGGCAGCCCCTCCGTGTAAAAAGGGCATCCTCTGCACTGGGCGTCGTATACCTGCATACATCTTATATAGCCAGCCCAAAATCTTTTCGCAGAAGGGTTTGTTCGCGGATTTGAATACTTATGCCAAAAGACTTTCAAGCTTTCTGGATGCGAATGAAGTTCGAAAATATTGGCATGGGTCGCAACTGACCCATAAACCCATGTAGTCCCCCGTTTCAAGCCCCTGGCAATTTTCCTCGATGCAAATAGCGTTTTTATTGGGTGAACGTGGTTGTATGCGCTTATCATCCAGATGCTTCGTCAATGAACCCAGCGCGCGCCCAGAAGTTATCAGTTATATGCCATTGCACGAATATGCGTGAAAGCTTAGCATAGAACTCGTCCAAAAAAGTTAATTTGGTACGACTTTTAGTAACCATCCTGTTCATTCCCGCACGCCCGAGGCATACCATATGACAGTCGACTAGGCTTACGTGCAGTCAGCGGTCATTGCAGTCATTGAGGAAATATGGCAGTGCGGGTAGCACACATTTCGCCGCTTGCAGGGGGTGAAATGCTCGTCAATAAAAAACTGAAAAAATCAAGGAAGGGGTTTGCCTGCGGTCTAGCCAACTCTGCAAGCGAGGGAGCGCGCTAATAAAAATCACCAACTATGATACTCAGTCTGTCTATACTGCACAAGGCACTCCCTCGGAATTCGCAACAATATCGAATGACGAGAAAGAAGAATAACCGTTGATTTTAATTTGACATTTTCACTACGCACATAGGGTTATAGTATTTGTGCCAGCGAAGCAACTGACAAGTGGGAAGCACCCGATCTGCGAACAAGCCCGGTGTTGTGAGAATACAAAACAGTATTAGCTCATCTATCTTCACGATTCGCTTCAGCCCAGATAAAGTTGCGTGGCGAGCTTCGTCGAGCTACGTAAGCAACATCAACTGCCTCCGCCAGCTCGATCTGATACCTTTACGTGCCTCCAGCGCAGCTAGATCTTGAAAAAAATATGATAGGATAAGCATCCTGTGTCAGATATTTGAACTACATTTCAGTACCCGCTGCGCCCCTGACTCCTTTCTTGCTTTTTATTAATAAGATACCGGACGGACTTCGATGTTGTGGTTTAGTAATCTTCACTGTCACCAGTCATTAGCAACAATACGAACAAAACCTGGTTGTTTCGTCTCCTCATTTTATTTTATTATCGCACCGCACAAAAGGTAGGAGGGTAACCGTGCTATAGAGTGCTGTAGCTGCTCGCGGGAAATTTTAAGTTCAACTCGCTCAAAATTGTGAATTTATTTTATCGTAATCACTATCGCGTGCATTCACCACGGCGACACGCTCCTATGACTCAGGCTTGTTATGGAAGAGAGTTTAAAACGCCTGTAGATGCTCTTGGAAATTTTTTCAGGGCGTCAAATGTCAGAGCTCAACATGTGAGATACCTCCTCAACATATGAGGTACCTCCTCGACGCGTCTCCGTGTGGAGTCCTTCTATATTTATGTCAAAACATCTACGGGTGAGTTTGCACGTGAATTTGCGTGGTTTGTTATTTTCATACAGATAAATTCGCCTATTCTGTCTGTGGTTAAACAATTTGTGTCGCACGAAAACTTGCACACTTGCAATATTTGCTGCAGCTCCTTGTGTACATACGGAACACTTCCGACTATACCACGCCATGGCCTGCTGACTATCTGTAAAAATCTGAGATGCCTTCTTTGCTAGATCAGTTGCGATCAAACCTTTTCGTAACAAATGTATCTTTACAAAACAAAAACAACAGTAGCTCGAGGAGCATTTCCTCAGAAGGCCATAAAAGCATTACTTCATTGTGAAACATTACAAGATCTAGAGAAACTAGTACAAAACTAAAAGATTGCTCTCTAGAATTCCGTTTCACAAACCTACGGCAAAGACACCACAGCGTTTTCACTTTTACATTGAATAAGTCTCAGAAAAGCCTCTCTGAAGGAGCTATTAAATTTTAAATAAATAAACAAGTTCGACAGCGAGCTCGAGAGCAGTGTAAACCATGTCAACGGCCCTAATTTCATAGCTACATTTTTTGGCAAAGTCAGAGCAGGGGTGGAATTAATCAGCGTGATTGCCCCGTAACTGACGATGTACGCGATACCCACACACGTCATGGCCAGAAAACCATTGAAATCTATCCGACGTCTCCAATCATTCAGTTGGTTTCCACTAGAGAATCTCGCTTTCTTGTATCGCCAAAACATGGTGGCTGCTGTGGTACCATAGGTGCCTACTATCAGCACCATCAGCGCATTACCTTCCATGTCCAGATGAGTAAGATATATCTCATGAAAACTGGTTTTGGGACTACATTTAGGAAAGATTATTTGTGTATCATATCTTGAGAAGGCGAATGGAATTTTTAGCAGTGAAAAACTCCAAGAAATAATATTGAAGAGTGTTACATAAGTTTTTGTTCTCCAAGTATGGTAAAATATGGGCAAAGTAAGGGAAATCAGTCTGTCTACGGCTAAACCCAAAGTTTGCACTCTAAGAAGATTCGAAACAAAGCTTATTGGTATTAGTTTAAGGATGCAGCCTAGTTGGCTGGATAAGTCTGGGATGCCCAAAATATAAAAAATATGTTTTTCTAGGTTACTTATCCAAAAAGTTACCAGGTACATGATTACACAAAATGTGTGGCTCAGGATAACGAACTGACTTTTATTATGTAAGGATTTAGAACTAAGAATGGTCAAAATGATAAAAAGGTTGGCGATTAAGTCAAACGAACCGATAATAATAACACTTAGGCGGTTAGGGGATTGGAGTGCTAAGATCTGTAAAGATAATTCACTTAAACTCGAATTGTTCATTGTTTGAACTCCACAGCTTGAAAATATTTCTTAATGGCAAATCACAAAAGGAAAGGAAAGGAGGCTTCCTGCTCATGGAGTTGTCCTTCTCTCGGGATAATCTCCAAAGAGTGGATGAATATGAGCGACTGGTAAAAGCCAAGGAGGGGGCGAGTTTTTAGAAGTTTTCTTAGGCGGACCACGACAACATCTGCGAATAACATTACCCAATTAGTGCAGGTGAAATGAGTCACAATCGAAGAGTCGAGCGGACGGTGGGTGTTTGCCTGATGGAATCTAGAGAGATGACAATGCGGCCGTGGGATCTTTCATTTCGAAATTATCGACCTTATCAAATAGAATTTTCAGAAAGAGGAAGTGCAGCTGCATTGTAGAGAGCTACAGAAATAAAAGTAGCTATAGCTTTCTGTTAGCACATACACAGCACATAGCTAAAGCTCTCTGTTAGCACATGCACAATAAGGCACATACACTAAAACGAGTCCACATGACCTTACACCAAGCTCCACAATAAGGGTCCATGCAAGCAGGTCTGCTCACAATTGTGTCTTGCAATTCGAACTGGAGCAATTCGGTCAAGTTTAAAAATATTGAATGATTATGATTATATACGTGATATATTCAGGCAGCCCTGAAGCAATATCTGTTTTTAAGGAAGCAAAAAACAGGTAAGCAAACCATCATCCGGCAAGCCGAACCAGGCCAGGTACCAGGTAGCACCAGGTACCAGGTAGTACCAGGTACCAGGCAGTACCAGGTGGACCAGGTAGTTATTTTTACCGAACCAGGAATATATTGGTGCACCGATATATCAGCCGATAATTATCTCTGCTGATAATGTAGATTACTCAGTCAATAAGAAAGTTTGGTGAATTTAGGGTCTACTGAGAGTGACTTTGTCAGAGGAAAGCTGCAAATTTACTGCGAAAGAGTGCATCAAGAAAAGTGTGGGGCAACACTACCACACCGACCAAGCAACAGCGCCACTAAGCACTACTCTGACCAAAACATTGTTCGTACAAGACGCAGAAAATGATTTTCCATGATTTATTAGGAAATAATTTCATTTCTACCTGATTTTTTGCTGTCGCTGTTGCTGCACTAACGATAAGTACTAAACCAATTAATCATACAGCGTGATTACCCTCCTTTGGTCGAACGAACTCGCAAAATCTAATCGATCTGATCAAAATTCGACTTGCTTCAGAATGTATCTACTCAGAAAAGGCAGGGCGATTCATAATCTGAAACCTCAAAATGCAAAATTCTCACAGCTTTCCCTGATTTTGCTTCCAAAGTTCCCCCTTTTCCTGATTTTTCCAGGTTTGCCGTTTTTCAAGCGCTGTGTATACCCTGCGAAATTCAAGTTACCCGCAAAAAAAAATAAAATTTTTGAAGATGTTAAATTATCAGTATTATCGTTTTTATGCTAGCATTATCGATTATCAGTAATCAGCCGATACCGATAATTGCATTATCTGTCGGACCTGGACTGCAGTCTTTGCTTTAAGACAAACCCGATTATTTTAACGTTTCATTTGAGTATGATCGTGGCAAGAGAAGTATAACAGAACCAACCATTACGAGCGATTGAACCTAACTATCCGTCGCTCCACCAAGTTATGGATATTTATATCAACATGTCAACATCCAGTCAAGCAATGTCACTCTCGTCAGGCATGATATACTGCCATGCGAGTCGATTTGAGCGTTCCTACTGCACTTACATACAGTACAGTATCTCAGAATATACGGTATTCCAGCTCCATACATTCCTGGCACTTGGTAACTCATGCAACTAAAAGAAAGCATCCTATTCCTGGCATCGGCTGCACCAGAAACCACTTACGCTATGCTCTTTTTGCGTGATCAGAAAACTACTCCTTCGACATTTGCACACAACAATTGATATAATAGTTACAAAGATTCATAAAGAAATTGAGATAACTCACGTAGCATTCCCACCAAGCCAGCCAGTCTTACTTCTTTGAAACTAGCTTATGAAAAAATTGCTTCAAAAATTCATGATAGCTTCTCGGCATTCTCATATACACGAACCTAGGACAAAGACCCGACAGCGTTTTCACTTTTACATTGAATGAGTCTCAAAAAAGATTTTCTGAAGGTGCTGCTTAACTTTAAATATATGAACAAGTGCGACAGTGAACTAGACATCAGCATGAACGAGGTCATCGGCCCCAATTTTATGGCTACGCTTTCGGACAAGGTCAGAGCAGGGGTGGAATTAATCAGCGTAATTGCCCCGTAACTGACGATGTACGCGATACCCACACATATCATGGCCAAAAAAACGTTGAAATCCATCTGACGTCTCCACTCGCTCCGTTGGCTCTCACCAGAAAATCTCGCTTTCTTGTACCGGCAAAACATTATTGCCGCTGTGATGCCGTAGGCACCTACTATTAACACCATCAGTACGTTGCCTTCCATGTTCAAATATGTAAGATATATCTGATTGAAACTAGTTTTTTGACTACAGCTAGGAAAGATTTTTTGCGTATCGTAACTTGTAAAAGCAAATGGAATTTTTATGAGGCAGAAACCCCAAGAAATAATATTGAACAGTGCCACATAAGTTAGTTTTCTGAGAGTTTTATAAAATATGGGCAAAGTAAGACAAAGTAGTCGATCTATGGCTAACCCCAAAGTTTGCACTCTGAGAAGATTCGAAACAAAGCTTATTGGTATTAGTTTAAGTATGCAGCCTAGTTGGCTAGATAAGTCTGGGATGCCCAAAGTGAAAGAAATATGTTTTTTGAGGCTACTTATCCAATATGCAAGCAAGTATATGATCACACAAAACGTGTGGCTCAGTATAATAAATTGACTTTTATTATGTAAGGATTTGGAACTAAGGATGGTTAAAATTATGATAAAGTTGGCAATTAAGTCAAACGAACCGATAATAATAAAACTAAGATGGTTTGTGGATTGAAGAGCTAAGACTTGTAAAGATAAAGCAGCTGAACTCGAATTGTTCATCGCTTAAGATTCAGTTCAGTCGAAATATTTATCAAGAAAAATCACTCGAAGGTAGCAGAAGGAGCAAATCGTTAAAGCCAAAAGAAGGGGCTAGTTTTTCAAACTTTCCTTCAGGGTCAGGCCGTCAGCTGGTTCAGGTCGGGGGGTCGTTGGATGTCACCAGTGCAAAGTTGTCGACGTCATCAAACAGAATTCCTAGAAGAAAAAATGCAGTCGTATTCTGGATTTCCCCTCCTGTCAAAAGGCTGACCAGTTTTGGCAAGATCTTGTAATAACAAGAGATCATGCGAAATTTCTCAGTATCGAATCTTCTAGTTAAGAGATGGTAATCCACATTGGCCGGTAATCCGGTCTTCTTGGCAGCTTGACAGGATTAACTTTTTAGGCATCATAATTCTCTTTTGGGATTAACTTCCTACGCTGGATAACTTTGTTGGATGAATTGCATTTTTTGGCAAGATGATTTCCTTGGATGGATAAACTTTATTGGCGGGAGTAGCTTTTCTGGCATGTTCAAGCCAAGCAATGTGGCAAATAATTTCCAAGTACCCGTCAACCTTTCAGGCGGGATCTTGTCAAAACTTTTACAGGGTTTGTGGAAGCAGGGAAAAAGTGATATCAAATAAACACCTTCTTACTCTCTTCTCACGCCAGAACCTATGGGCCCAGTCCACGGACGTTGCGAGAACATTATTGTTCAACGTGACCCTCGTTTACAATAGACATACAGTATACAGTACTCTATCCTTCCACGTGTGCTGCATTATAAAAAAACTACCCTATGGGCAGGCTCGGATTTGTTTGAATTATGTGAGAACTCCTCTTGGAGCAAATCATATGATGCCGAAATCATAGCGATACCAGGATCCCTTGAAGGATTTTGGCCTGTCATACATAGAGGTCATGTTGGCGCTCAACCCGCGATTTCAGGAATCAACTCCCTAAATAAAGAGCGAAAGCGATGTCTTTTCACGAGGTTGTTTGGGAGTAGAAGACTGACGAACTTTAAACTAAGATAAATTCATATGACCAAAGTCTGGAATTAGCCACGCTGGCGAGTTCGTAAAGCTGGATCATTTCCTACAGTAGTGCCACTTGATTTGGTTACTAATACTGATTTGGTGGGTGCTAGACTGAAGTACTCGCGAGTGTTTTCCAGTACAGGTTAACAGGTTTTTTTTCGTGGCAGGTGAAAACATGGGGCTGCAAAGAACATTCGGGGTGGAAGGGCGTGGAAAGACGAATGGACGGTTATAATAATGGTTGTTATTATTGAGCTCATGACCTTCTATCGCGAGTAGCTCTAATCCGCATTGCGCAGACTCTCTTAGGCGGGCACGAAGTCACAAGCAGGGGGCGGATGCATTTGTTGATTAAACTCTCCACAATCTCGCCATTCCTTTGTGCACATGCTGACTTACAATTTTCAATCTCCTCCCTCCAGCTAAAGAAATCGAGAGATACTCAGACATCTTACTGTATCTTTGATTAACTTGCTGCTCCATCTTTTCATTTTGTCACTAATGCGTGTCTCGCCCATGCGCCATGAATCCACAAGAGATGTTTCACATGAAAATCGAACCCCCCCCCCCCCCCACTGCTTCAGATTCCTATATTGCACTGCTATTCGGTCGATGCGCTAAGCGGGTAAAAATTAAAGTGGGAGGCTCTTAAAAATTCAAAGCTATCGCGACCGTCGTGCTTGCCATTGATACTATCTGTTATCTTTGGGATTGTACACGCGGCACTATGCGTAGCTTGGAGGAAGTGTATATTCTGAAATACCTACTGTACGATCCCTGAATTCCCAGCGTCAGAGCTTGAAAATAACCTATTCTCTAAAAATGGATCCTTAAATCTGCGACCCTCACCCACAACTTTACCGGCACAATGGTGGTGCTGCCCTCAAGGTACGTCCTAAACTACAAATCGGAAGAGGTGCCCGATGAATCAGCAAATGCTATATATGTTTTTTATGCCTCGAAAGCATACATAGTGTGATGTAAAGAAAACCAAAAGCACCAGATACCTCACAGAATGGTTCTCATTTCGTTCGAGATAACCTTGAAAATATCATAAAGTAGAACATCTTGGTGGCGTTGGACAACTGCGAAAAACCGTTATATCTGGAGGGGGGAATCTTGATAAATATGGGCGTATTCTGGCAGAGGTCTAGAGTGGCACTGCCAGATATAAGTGGAAATCACTACCGCAGTCGTAAAACTGGAATTGCAGCACAGGGAGGAGCCTTCCGACCTAGGGATCAGTAAAGCCTAGAGGGAGTCTACAGTAGAGCGAGTAGTGAATGCGGCTGCGCACTTACAGGGGAGGGTTCGACTCCGCCTCAGTACAAAATGATTGTCAATTATGTGTTCCTTAGCTCTCGAGTGCCCTGTGTAGTGCTTGGCAATGGATAAATTAAGACATGACAATGCAGGGATGTGAACGAAAGCACTGCGAACGCAACTCTGGAGCGTCGCAGATCTGTAAGCCATACATATCCATTGCAGAAGATGCTTTTGCAATGGAGACCGTTGCAACAAAGCTTTTCACTCCACTGGGTTTTGGTCTAGGAAATACTGACGATGAGATCGCTCCTAGTGACCGCTCATGAGATTGCAGTGAAGAACTGCGATCTCATGAGCGGCTGTCATGGCATAGCAGTGAGTATAAAAAACTTCATTAATCCGTTCGGAAGGGTCCTCCCTCTGCTGTAATTTCAGTTTTACGATTGCTAACGATTTTCACTTGTATCTGGCAGTGAGACACAATAACTAACTGGATGTTTCTGAAGATCGTGAGGATTGCTCTTCGAGAAAATAAAACGTTCGCTAAATATTTTTCATATTTTTGTACTTGGTTTTTTTTTCAGTTGAAATTACAGCAGGAAGGAGATGGATACTCCCTACTTTTTCCCTTTACGTCTTGCTGTTAAAAGAACCTCCGTCTTGTCCAATACCTATACAGTAGAAGTGTCCATCCGGGCCACGATTTTGTAGTCAGTTTATCTTCCTTCCATAATTTCGCCTTTCCTTCTCATTTGCATTGTTGTCACTAAGTAAAGTGTCTATTATTAGTGCCTGCATGCCAATATGGAGGTCTAATACATAGGTGCTGCGAGAAACACGCACACTCACCCAAACTTATTTGAAGTTCTTTCACTTGAAACCCCCGCTTGGACCCTTTGAGGTCCTTTTAAGCCCTCGCGTGTGTACCGCAGCAGCGTCTTAATTCTGCTCAAAAAATTGGATGCACATTCGGATATATGACACCTCAAGGAGCGATGCTGACAGCGTTCTAATTGTCAAGGTAATACAGTACAGTATTAATGTATCAGCAGGCACGGTAGTGCCTGCTTAGACCAGCCAACCAGACGCCTAATGCTAAAGGACCATTTTCACCGACTAATAACTCGAGAACGATTTGACGAGAATTTTTGATTTTTTGCACACATAGCAGAATCGGCCGAATCTACAATCGTGCCAATTTTTATCAAAATCCGTCCGGCTATTGTCGAATTCCAGGATAGGCGATTTCTTGTTCAGGGGGGAGAAGACGAGGAGGAGGAGGAGGAGGAGGAGGAGGAGGAGGATAAACATCAGCCTAGAGCAACAACCAGAGGTCGTACAGGTGTAAATATTAGTTTTTCTGAAAGCTTGCATCTTCAGAATCTGCCTTTTGGCATTCGTTTTTTGAACGCTTTAGTTTCGAAAAGGTTATTCCAGAAAATAATCACTTTTTTGGCTTTTTCAACCCGTCGCTTGTCGAGTACTCAACAGATTTTGATAAAAATTGACGTGGCAGCGGATCTGACCTATCTTGCAAAGCGTGCGAAAAATAAACTTTTTTGGTGTAATCATTCTTGAGTTATTGACTACCGAAAGTAGCTGGCTCTGGTGTTTCTGTTTTTTTCATTTTCGGCGCGCAGCTTAGAAACATCAACTGAACGGGTTGAGGTGCAGCGCTATTGATTGGCTAGGCTCACTTAGCGCGCTTTCACGAAGATGGGTTTGGTGTATATACACCAAACCCATCTTCGTAATTTATTACCAGCAAATTCTTTGGTGTATATACACCAATAAATTTGCTGGTGATAAATTGAGAATTTGTGAACGAATATAAATGATGTGGAAAGAGATTCCATGGTCAGGACATGTTTCATTAGATGTGGAGGTAATATTGCTGAGGAAAATAGGAGCTAAAAATAACTTATAAAACTTGCGGATCCTAAGTATTCAGTTTCAGCTTCTGATGGAATACTCTGAGGATATAGAACTTAAGACCACTCGAGCATGAGCTAGTCCTTACGAATTAGAAATCCTTACGAATGAGCTTTATTGTTTTTCATGCCGCCTGTATATCTGAGTACATATGCAAAAAAATGCGCATTTCATGAGCAGGCACGGGTGAGAGTTTCTGACTATGAAATGGTCGATCGATCTGTAGGCGGTCTTTACGAGTAATTTCATGGGCGCGGGTTAACGTTCCGCTCTATGTTTCTGTTTTGAGAGGTTTGGAAGAAGGTGTATGACAGTCAAGTCGCTCAATTCTCTCAGTTGTAGGAACAAGTGTTTTGGGCCAAACTAGTTTCTAGCAAAAAACGAAAAACGGTTTTATTATTTCCAAAAAAGTCTGTTATGACTGACTCAAAACTTTTAGACTAGCCAATGCACCCAGTGAAACCAGGGCTTAGGATGGCTGGTCTACTCGGCCACAAGAAAAAGGGGAAGTGGCCCAACAGGCAGTGCACACACAGCTTGTGATTGCTCGCACACATATACTGTATGTATGTATGCATTGATATGTCAGCATCCAAGCCACAAAGCTTGTGTTCGGTGCATGTACTGCTGCTGTTCAGACAGGCTCCCCAAAGGCAGCTGTGCTGTTCCACACTATTAACCTGCACACTGCATGCTAAAGCTGTAGCGCTGGGAGCAAAGTGATATTGCTTATCGTTACATGCCCAAGCCTCGATGAACACTGTGAAATCTTTCCCCTTCTTCCAACTTTATGTTCATGTTCATGGTTTATCATATCAGTAATGACACACTCTAGGATAAAAGGGCACATGACACAAAATGATTTACCTGGCCGCGAGTCGAACACTCCCTAGTAATGATACGAGCAAGCGCTACTACGCATAGCCCGAGAGTTAGACACTCCTAGCCCACTTTGAGGACCACGAGCACAGGATCGTGTGGCCCTCTACCAGGATCAGTCGTCCTGTTGATATTCATGCAGAAAAAGCAGCTTCTGCTCAGACATTTTCCCTAAACCGTGGTTGCGCTTAGCAGTGGCCGAGTAGACCAGCCATTCTAAGCCCTGATTCACTCTGTGCATTGGCTGGTCTAAAAGTTTTGAGTCAGTCATAACAGACTTTTTTGGAAATAATGTTCCTTCATTTTGCGCGAGCAAGTTGCTGAGTACATGAATGTGCATTGGGACATTTGTTACCCCTTGTTAAAATATCCATATTTCGTAAAATTGTTAGAAATTTAGCTATTTGCACTGATCTCGCTGCACTGTTGGATTTCTACGTACATAACGACGCCTAAGCTAAAATACAATATAATAATAACCTCTCCGATCAAACAGCAATATCGAGTCTTTACTGTCAAATATCAGACCATGTGGTCATAATCGGTTCGATTGAGCGTACGTTTCAGGCAAATGTAAATTCTTAGTATTCGGTAGAAATAATGCGTCAATCAGCGCACCCAAAGCGCTAATCACTGCATAGAGCACATACGGGAGCGGTGCCCACGTAAGTTTTCCCGCGTATTGAATTTGAGGCGCGATTACTGCTCCTATTCGAGCACTCAGACTTAAAAGTCCATTTGCGTTCGATCTAAGCAAGGTCGGAAATAATTCGATGGCATACACATAAGCCACATCGAAACTCGCTTCATTCGCTACCTGACCAATAATCGAGGCCAAACTAAGGAAAATGTCGGTGACGTTACCACTGGCAACAACTGTTTCGAACAGTGTCACTAGCACATTGCACATGGCGGTTATCAGGAAAAGGAAAATGATGAGGTATTTGCGGTTCACATTTGTGTTGTAAGCATCGTATATGGCCAACGGTATGACCAACATGTCCACACCGGCCAGTACGGCCCCATTCAAGTAGACATTGGTGGGCAAGTTGCCAATGTCGAAGTACATTCCGTAATGAGCCAAGCCTATGGCGAACCAAGTGCTGACACTGACCACGGTATACACTGCTAAGTGACGGGTGCGAAAAAGGTCCCATATATGGTAAGTGTTGGGCTTCACACTGGAATTATTGGAGGTTTCTGTCACCAACTGAATGTTCTCTGGCATCAGATGACTAGTGCCGTTGAACCGAGCGATTCGAGCCAGAATTTTCTTCGCTTCATCTATTCTCCCTTTCTGAGCCAACCAACGGGGGCTTTCGTGAGTAAACAAGGCTAAAATAGGTAAGACTGGAACGCTTTCCAGATTTCCAACAACCGAGTACCATCTCCAATTTTTTGTGAGGAAAGCGATCAGTACTTGGTTCCACATTGGCAACAGGACGGTCGCTGTAGCTCTGGTCAGGAATCGATATCGATTAATTGTACTTTCTGCTGCGAATACCCACCCAACAACCATTTCAGCACCGACGAACCAGCCGATAAAAAAACGGAACACTGTGAACATTGTAGCACTGGTCGACAGAGCAGACAAGGCGCCACAAAGGAGTTCCAAGAATAAGACCACGAAGAATGTCCATTTCCGACCATACATGTCCGTGACTGGCCCGATCATTACCGCCCCTAAGAGGACACCAACCATTTGAACACTGGTCATTGTATTGATCATATAGTCTATGTGGCAAACCAGTGACCACTGACTGGCGACAGAGAAGAACTCTGAGTGAAATGTCAAATTATTAGGCGCGCATCGTGTGAGAACTTGACAATCGTCGGTTGGTGTCTGCAGATTCGTAGAGTTGCCGTACGCTGTCGAGTCCAAGCATGTCCACTTCGGCTTGACTCCCCCATAGCCCATAAATAGGTTGTTAATGTCCAGTGTAAGGTAGCCGTACGAATAGATGAATGTCATCAGAATCTGGTATCTTCCCAATGGTTTGATCCTTTCCAGAACGGAATCAACATCAGTGACTGGTTCTTTGGCTATGATGTCTGAATTTTTGGGAATATTTGAATGGTGCATATTGGCATCGACTTCTGTATTAGCATGTGATAAGACAGTCAAGCGCGATCCTTCTTTCTGGCCACTGGCACAGTTTCTGCTTCCATCAATTTAACCAACTTCGCTAACGCTAGCAAACAGAGAGCTCATCAGAGGCATTGTCTATACTTGGAAGTTGGCTGCGATAAGGAGCCTATAAAGAGCTGCAAGTGTTTGCTTTACGCTGTGAGCTTGCTAATGGATGCCTTCGCTGTTGAAACTGCTTGACCTAGTACCGTCAGTTGTTGGTAATGTAATGAGGCACCTGAATGACCCTCGCAGAATGGGGTCTGACGATGAGGATGAGGAAGAGGGCCCTGTATGTCTGTGGGACGCGTGAGTGTGATCGAGCTTCGCAGCACCCACGCCCACTGCTTACATTGCAAGGACAAGTGGTTTCAGTGCTTGTCAACCCGCAACCCTGAAATTAGAGGATAAATGGAGTAATCGCATAGCGCTATGTGTATCGCACGCTATCATCTGACCTCCTGCATCGCAAGCATGTGGGCACAGCACCTGCCAGTCTCCCACCAACACCACACCTCTCCCACACGACATAATCTCGAGAGGCCTAAATCAATCAAGCCGTGATCCATACCATTTCCAGCTACGCGAAATGGCGCATGGATTACAAGCTCATGTAACCGTCATTGTTTTATGCCGTCCAGACAAATCTTTAATCATCTAGTATTCCCACATGTTCGGCTGGGTTAGAAAGGTACAAAGCTGAGAGATTCCCAGATTAGGTTTCTAGCTCGCTTATTCTGATCAAACTAGGGCCCTTAGCGAACCTGATATAATCCAGTCTAGCCCACACTTATTTTCTGTACTCAAACACTCTCACATTTCAGACTGAAAACTGTAAACTGAATATAACAAAGAAAGAGCGGTGAGCGGGCAATACTAAGCAGTCGCGGGGGTAAAGCAGGGTGCGCAAGTCTCTCTTGGAGCTCTGCGTAACTAAATCAGGCTGGTTACTTCTAATTATGCACCTGCACCCTGTCCACATCTCGGGTGCAAACGACAGGACCCGTCGAACGTAGAGTAGCACCGACCGACAGATCCTAACATACTGTTGAGCTCACGCGAAGGTTGGTCGCTAGCCTGCGCCTCGGTCAAAGGCAACGTTTATTTAGCATCGTCAAGGCGAATATTCGTGTACTCGTATATCAGTATCTGTGCGACGTTTGGCTGCAGGTAAGCAAAACATGGTCTGGTCCATTGGCGCGGAAGGTGCGGCAATTTCGGAGGAGATAGGTAGACAGCGCAGTCGTCACAGACACTCCAGTATTCGCTCTCACTGACTGTTAACTAGTGTTAGAAATGACCTCAAGGTCAAGGTCAGAATTCTGTCAAAACCCTGATTGACCGACCCTCCGTCAAAGGCAGGGTCAAGGCCAGAAAATTTTTGGGGGTCCGGCCACGGTCAGGGCCGGACCCCCAAAAACGGCAAGGTCACGGTCAGGTCAGAGAGTGAAAAACACAGGTCATTGGAGCACTACGTTAACAAATGCGGCAACTCACACTCTGATTACCATGCCGTTTGGCGCGGTGCCAGTGATGGCATGACTGAGCTCTGATCGATTATCAGAATCAGATTATCAGTTTCGAAACAGAATTTTTTTTGAAAAGTTTGTATAAATAATGAGTTCCTCGAGGACTTCGGTTCTATGCATCTGCTAGCCATCGTGAACAATTTTAGCTCTTACTTGCGAAAACAAGTCGACTTCCGGTTTGCGTCACACGAACAGGTTGCTCGATGTTATCTTAGGAAGACTGGCGTCTTGAAGGAAGTAGGAAACGGATATACGTGACCAGGTGATTCCCCCGGCCTGTATAATTTCTTCCACTCATTTACAATTTGATGAACAGTAGTAAGAGGAAGCATGAAACTAGTAGTAAGCCTTATTTCCGCTAGGATCACAAACATCTGACTTGCGTAGAAAACTTCGAACTTCATAGATCAGCAACATCGACGTATCACTTTCTCCTGATAATGGAGGCGTATCCATTCGGGTCGTCCCTTGCCGCTGCCTCTAGGAGCCACAGGGTCTGAATGTTCGATAGGATGTGAGTGGCACATGATCGGAACTTGCCAGCATGCCAAGTGTCGGATGAGCTTTGACTCGTTTTCCTGCCCAATCAATTTCGGCTGTTTCTGACATTTTGTCATGCACTCTATTCAGCATCATTGATGGCCTACGCTCGATAAGGCGCCAGTCAGATTATTTTGTCCACTGTTACCAAAATAGATGGCTTGTTTTTCTATAGCAGATAATAGAAGGATTCATTTGGTGCTAGGCGACTAAGTAGTCCGGCGTCCGTGGGCGTTTATTTCAGGATCACAAGGATTATAATAAATTGTTTCAGAACACGAAAGGCACCTTGTTATAGCGGGCTTAATCTGATTATTCTCTTCTCATGTCGACCTCGGTCCTCGTTTCGATCCACATCGAACTATCTGTCTACTTTTCGTATAGCGGGTATGTATTCAGAGGAAACTTTGATTTTTTGTTTCCTTTAACCATTTTGCGGGATCAGTTTTTAAACGGTTCGCTGTGGGGCGACTCTCATTCGTCTTTCTTGAAATACAGAGATAATTAGAGCCGGAGTTCGAATTTCAGTGCCCTCTCAAATTTACTATTTACCCGCATTGTGTCGGCTGTGTCAATATTTTGCAGAAAACATGTATAATCTCTTGGGTGGCGGAACATAAAAACACTGTCCTTATGTTTCCAATCGTTTTGTACCACGTTTGTAGTTCCACGAATGCCTCAGTTCATAGTCCATAATAACAAGTGGTTTTTTTTTAACCTAAGATAAATGCCCAGCTAGCAATTAGGCCTGTCCATCGACAGGTTTTAGCTACATAGGCTGGGCTGGACTAAATGTGTCCACTCATTATCTGCAAACTGTCCCGGGTGGCTTGTTTTGAAGTGCAGCAGCGGGGTCCTTGTTCTGTTGTTGCTCTTCACATAAGAAAACTAAAAACAAGCCGATTCACCTCAATTAATCAATCGGTCGTCACGGCGCATGCATTTAGTCCTAGCCTCCCCCGCCACGACTAGTTAATTCCCTCCCCCCCCCCTGGCGTGGGAGAATGTTTTGCCATTCATCACGCCATCTCGAGTTCTCCAACTCTTCTCTTACTCGCAGGTCGTCTTTTACATTCCTCTTTACGTATTTGAGAAAATTGCCCTGATTACCTTTCCGGCGTTTGTGCCTGCGGTAGGCTGGGGCACGCGTCCAATGAAAACTGATCTTTCCTTTCTTAGACGCACGCGAGAAGATTTTGATGCAGGTTTGTTTGCGGAATACGCCCGGCCAGGTCGTTGGAGTGGGCGTGGGCCACGTACTGCTTCATCATGGATCCGCTCCCGCTTACCGCCTACTCATGCTTACTGGGGATGAGAGAGACGCCCTTTCCTGCACGTTATTCTCGCAGTCGTTTCAGATCCGAAGTTTCTCGAAGTCGTGCCAGACTGTGCACATGAGGGTCAATGGAGACGCTTTCATGCGTGCTCTTTTAAAGAGTGGCTAAGACAAAGAGCTGACTGGAGAACAGTGTATGAAGGACTCGGGGTGGCGACCTTCTAATCATGTTGCCCCTCACACATGAACTTGTAGCTAGGCAGTTTTACTCGCTTCACCTGGTTCGGCTAAAGAATTACTGTACAGTATGTATGGAGTCTCATTTTGCATTAGCTGTTACTGTAGTGTACCTGAGGACGTCGGTCCTGCGTGTCTGATCATGGGACTTAGTGTCTATTTCGTGACACTTTCACACCTCCAACAATTAGTTATATACCTGGCCTGCTATTATTCAGAGGATGTACTGTACCCGTAAATTTATACCGATTTATCTACTAGGCGGGCTTTTGAAAAAGGCCCGACTCCAAAATATTGAACCTACATTCACACTTTTGTCTTCGGAAATCTCGTTGGATATTCTATGTCAAAGTCACAATGTCTCCATGGATTCTAGAAATAATCACTATACCATACACATAGTTATGATGATGAAATAGTTAGAGCCCTAAGCCGGACTTTAACTCCAATCTACTGTATCTAGTAGCCTATCTGTTTAAGCGCTGTTATTTTTTAATCGCGAAAAACTGTTAATTCGTAGTTTTTTGCAGACATTTCCGCACTTTACACAGCAACTATGCTCAACGGGCGTCGTCGATTCTGGAAGACGAGTGAGTACAGCAGCGACAGCAACGTTAGTTGCTCGACTGCGACGTCCCTCTCGTCCATCCCCAGTAAATTCAGCTTGCTCACCTCTCATTCTGGCTCCACATCGTCGACCAATTCGAAGCGTAGTTCGAGGACTAGCCTCCTTTTACCATCTTGCCTATCTCGACAGGACTCGAATCCACGTCCCAACCCCCCGCCACGCCGTGCACTGACCCCGGATAACTGTCTTCAACCACTGGTCCGAAGCGGAGAGTCCGGTCGATCTCTGGCATTGCTGGAAGAAGATGTGGAATTGTTGCATTCAACCTGGCACAAAATTCCAGATAAGCTACTTTGGTGCGAAAGACTGTTTTTGAAATTATTCTCAGTAAAAAGTCAATTTAAAAAATTAATGGGATTTGATGGTTTGTCACCTCGCGAACTTTTAGAAAATTGTCGTTTCGAAGCGCATTGTAAGCGGTTTATTGATTTTTGGGAATTTCTAATCGATAATCTGGTGTTGCCTCCTGATTCGTCATCCGAAGGAGGAGCGTGCGACTGCGAACGCCGGGCTGAGAAACTGGTGAGCAAGATCAGAGAAGTCGGCTACATGCATTGTCGGATGCCCGGTGTCACATTCGATGCCGAGAGCTGGTTGGTGTTCAAAAATATTATTTTGGAGAGCATATGCTGGCAACAAAGTGATATCCGCGATCGCAGACATTTATGTTGGTCAAAATTCGTGGCTTTTGTGATCGCAGAGATGAAAGACGCATTTCATCAAGGTGTCCGATCTAGAAGTCACACATTTTAGTACGACTGATTTGGAAGTGCGGGGGTGGCGCATTCGATTTGGTCATTTTATGTAAGATTTGAAACAGAATTTGTGAGATTTGTCGACTGCGGGCGGTCGAATATTTTCGAAGCAGTTGAATGAAAAATTCAGACCAGGTGTTATGGATATACGAAAGACGACTCGCAAGGACTTGGTGCTCATGGGCGCATTTTTTAAAGGTTACACAACATGACCAATGTATGTAAGACCATTGAGGAAAATTATTTTTAGTATCAGTATCAGCGTGTTATTTTTCGTTGTGTTTAATTTCGGGTAATACGTATGACATGACGCAAGACCCTAAAACCAGAATCACTGACGAAAATAAGGGGGAAATTTCTTTCTTGACCATGTCTCCGTGTTCATAGAAAATAGGAGATGGTGTTTAGGAAATTTGCATAAATCTAAATCGCCATATTTATCCTTGTTTGATCGAAAGCATTTGACGATAGCGCTCTGAAGAAATAAGTACGTAGGCGTGCTTCGATGTGACTTCTTGCCCGTACGTGTGAGCAAATTACGGTCAACAGGGAGATGACGTGGTCACTGCTTGATTCGAATGCATTGAGCAATAAACAGAAATTAGGTACATCTTGTTTTTCCCACCCACACTAACTCGCTGCACCCAACTGGGGCTAGGTGTTAATGGGACTCTAATATGGGCCAAATATAGCACAAGCAAGCGCTCCAATTAAAAATTTTTCAATCGCGGCATGTGATTTGGAAAATGTACCAGAACACTCCACCCTCCCCACCCCCGCCCCACATCTGTCTCGATGTTTTCACTTTGTCCCACTGCCTCCTAGTGAGAGACATTTTCGGAAACATAGGGATCACCTAGGCAGGGATAAATGTATATATTTCTGGCAAATTACTTTTTAAAATCGGCGACTGAAACCGATTCGAGCGGGCGTTTGCAGAAACTTCGTCCCTGCCTGCCGCGCTTGCCGCGTTTTGGTTCCAATTTTTTAAAGCTGACAAATATTCTACTGCACAGTGTCTCAAGGAACTAGTCACACGCTGAAACGGATGTCAAATTTCGTTCGCTGTTGAGAGTCCTCATGCGAAAAAGCGGCTTGCGGGAACTGGGAATCCAAGTGGTCTGTTGGCAATAGGAAACACAGAGTCAGACAACAAAGGGCGGAAACGCAAGTGGCCTTTGTCATTAGGGTTGAGGTTTAAAGTCGCCGCCAGGTCAGCAGTGTTATGCGTGGATATTGGGTTATGCTAAATCTGCTGGATAATAATGCTATCATGAGGTTACAGGTTGCAGAAGGACACAAGGACTTCCCGTTGCCATTCACGGTTTGTTACTCACGTTCTCTGACTTCGATATGCATCTGGTCGAGGATCCCCGACCATGCCCACTGTTTTATTTTTTGAGCGTTTTGCCTCTTGCTGGTCAGCAGTCAAGCCTTCCTGCATGGCTGTGCGTCTCCACTAGGAGCACCTCCACACGACAGCATTCTAGACCAGACACCAAAATTGCTGTTCACAATGCCTGAGTAACAATTATTTGTCATGAGCAAACCTAATTTTTGGGTAACTTTAGAATTTTCGAGCTTTGAAAATTTTCGGGGGGTTAAAACGATGAAGAAGCAAGAGCATGTATTCGTCTCAGGCTTCACAAAAAACATATGTAGTTGGAGCAAGAAATAAGGGTAGGATATACTCGGCGCGTCTTGACAGCAATTATTTGAACTTACTGACCCCATTCAGAAGACAGTGGCGGCGCGCTTTTGACGCGGGATCAAGACACCAACCTCCTGGGAGTATGGAAGGTCCTGTCAGTCTTTGCCTGGCTTCCGTCTCTCCAATCGAGAACTCCGACGGACCAGCAACCACGGCCCGGCATGCAAGGTCAGCGATAGTTTTGGCTTCGCAAACCGGCCTCCATCAACGGGGATTGAGACTGGGACGAGCCTAGCCGCTCGCTAGCAAGCAATATGGGGACAGCTGTTGTGCGACCGCGGCAGCCCCAATCACGGTTCATGTTTTACGAAATTACCAAACGTATGTTTGAGCACTCGAGAGTGACGGAACACATCACACAAAATTATTTACCAGGCCGCGAGTCGCACAATTTTTTTTGTGTTTTTAATTTGTGCCATCCCAGCACCCCACGGGACTCCTCGCCCGTTTCGCCTACAGTATAGCCGGCTAGCAGTATGATAAGCAAGGCCGTGAGGTGTGCAGCTCTCACGGCAGCTTCCCTCTGTGTGTCTCCGCTAGGAGCACCTCCACACGAGGGCATCCTGTGCCAGCACCAGCATTCCAGGATGATACTGGGCGAGAAGGGAGGGACCTTTCTGACTGGTGCTGCGAAATCAGTCTCTTGATTCTCTACTCTTTCGGCGTCCGCGCCACATGACGGTACCGGGTGAGTCGCCCAGAGCCAGGTGTGCAAGGCTAGCGATGGGCCATACTAAACTGCCGTCGAAGGTCAGTTCTCACTCTGAGAATGGGGTTACTAAACTGCCGTCCTCAGTCGGAACATGCCTGCGGCCTCCCAGTCAGGGTTGCTGGCCCAAGCAATGCGGGACCAGCCTTAACCAATACAGTCGACCTAGGATCATTGCAACTTATGGACGCCAAAATGAAATGCAATTAGACAAATTTGAAATTATCCGACGGTGAAATACACGTAATACTGTACATACTGAAGCTCAAAAATTGGGTGATGGGGGACTTGTTGCAATTATCCGAGGTCGACTGTATTGAGCCCTCGCACCTTCGCGAGTCGAATACTCGCCCGTAACTGCGCACCTGGCGTGAGAGGAAGACGCCTTACCGACCCGGCCGATTAGCATGGTTTCAATCTATAGCTGTTGATACCCTATTACATTCCTGCTTCGCTCAGTTCTTACAGAGGACATTACTTTGGCCTTGTTACATGCCCAGGGACGAATTGTAGGGATGAGAATTCCTCCCCTGACCAGATTGGGCACCCATACAACCTAATGCAAAGTTTGAGTAGAAGCTGGGTAAATCATTATATCGCGTCATGTTGATCTTTACCCTCGAATTCCTACTTTTTCTACCCTTCAGGGTTAACCTGTTTGAAATAAGTAATGAGCAGTTGGGGTCGTTATCAGAAACATTTTATATCTCTCTTATATTTTCTACATGTAGTGTGTGTTTAGTCTGTGGTAAGGCAAGCGTATTTGGTTACTTTAGCTGGAATTGCCACATGCAGCAAAGCAGTTGCCTTCGTTGGCTACTCGATCCGCACATCTGGGCGGGGATATAACCCCTCGGTTTGTTTCCTAACACCCGGAGAAAACCAGGATTTTCTAGGACTCCCTAGGGAAACGAGAAGTCTCTCCTAGGAAAATGCCATAGCGGGCTTTGGGGCTTATCGTTAGCCCTAGAGAACTCTAGGTTTCCGGAGCATGGGATATGTCCTCTAAGGGGCAAGAGGCCATCTCCTACCAACGAGGCGATCCAACGAGGGCTCGCCTGCTTCATACCCAATATGTATTTATTGCTGTTACACCCCAGCTACACTTTCTTCATTATTCCAGCTTTTATCAAGTGAACTTAGCTCACTAAAGGAGACTCACTGAAACAATATCACGGCTGGCAAATCGAAACTGGACCGCCTAATCTTTTAATGACGCCGACAGGACCCTGTCATGCCAAACATAGAGCAAGTGGGCTAGCATTTGTTAAAAGGCGTTCCGAACTTATCAAATTCTATTTCTATGAACCCACGTAAAACTAATGGCCATGTGAATGCCAAATGAAAAGGCCGAAAACCCTCTGTTACTGCATGCATCAATGTAAGTGGTCAAGTGTCAGTCGAATACTTAGTTGCTAACGACATCAGTCTTTTAGGCCCTTAGGTTCCTTTGGCTAATGGTAAATTTTGGCGCAAGAACTTGGAATCCTTTTTTTTAACAAAACAGCGTCATAAAAGAGTCTGGAAAGGATGTCATCTATGTTTGATGTAGTTGTTAATTTGAATTCCCCCGGCATTGCAAGGCACCAAAGTATCATATTAGAGCTCGTCTCGAAATACTTTCCGTGTTCATCGGTGCCTCATTTCGTATTACTCATACGTTCCAAAGTGGCAGACTATTTCAAAGAAACAATAATGTTTTCGTTTTACTCGTCTTTTCTGTCCCTTTATGGCTGTGTGATCTACTATGCATAATTGAGGGGAAACATTCATTTTAGCCCAGCAAAGCAATTATTATTGGCCACAATGTGTGTGGCTTGGTCCCTGGCCCGCTCTATATTTAGTCATTTGCACGAATCATGAAGTTGACGAGTCGCTCCTGATGACGTCAACGGACTAGCAATAGCCCACGTCGGCGCGTGCCCAACGGCAGTGGCACGCTCGAGGAAATTGTATATTTATGGAAGGAGAACCTAATTTTAGGTCCTTCTGCCATCGGGAGGAAGTCGTGCTTGAGGAATAGTTAAGTCGACGGGACAAGAGTAAGCACACGTGCCGCTGTTGACACCGGAAGGTGTAGGCTCGAGTAAAGGAGACCAGATGATTGGTCATAGGGCCCTGTCGAAGGCCTCCCTGTGCCATTGTCAAAATGTGCTAAACGATTCAAGAACTCGTGGGACCTGAATCAGTTGCTTCGTTATAGCTAGGCAGGTGGCTTCTATGTTGTGCCTCTCACCATTCTTGGAAATCACTGTTCAGCTTAGCTTTTTATAGTTTCCTGTTTGTGTTGCACGTTTTGAAAAGATTCTCCCGTGTTATCTTCTGGATCTTTCGATCCATGTTTTCCATGATCCTTCCTGCTTCATTACGAGCCTACAATATGACGTCCAGGAAAGCATATATGCGCCCACGCGCATAAACAGCTCCTACGCCGATAGAGATGTAGTTCGAAAAGGGAATCGGCAAATATGGCTTCCGCCAGAACTTGCGTCCGGCATCTCCTCCCGTAAGCTGTCACTGAGCAGGCAGGATCCTGAGCGCACTTTAGTCTGGTTAGTTGTGATCGATATATGGCTCAGCCTGAAGCTGATTCTGGTCAGTCTACGAGGCCTAGCTATCAAAGTGGGTGCTGAGTTGAGCTAAGATTGATGAGTTTTATAAGCAGTAGAATTTGTGGAGAAGTGGGCGCCAGGAAGGAAACAAGCCATATATACTTGCATTCGTAATGTCCTCTGTCCTATGTCAGAATCTTGTTCGTTCAGCCCCGGCTGCGGTCATCATTGACTCCTCTTTTGTCCATGTCCAAGTCGATTAGCTCGTAGAAACTATTAGCTGCGTCCATTTCTGAGCTCACGCACGATTGCCTTCCACCAAGTCATTTCCTGGGCGCCATCATGCTCGACTCAATCGGACCGAGCGAGCGGGGTATATTTCCTCGTTGATACACTAAAAAGGATTCGATGGAAACTGGGCCACTGGTCCTGTAAACATGCTTTTTCTGGCTTTTATGAATGTACCTAGGATGACAGATAGATTTTCAAGATTCATGGTGTTTTCGTTGGGACAACAGAAATAGATTGCTTTTTGTCTATAAGATCTAATGTCACTCAAGAAAGCCTCATGTTGGCTTTAACTTGAACGTTTGGATTTTTGCGATAGCGTCTTTCCTGGCCTTTCGCCATTCTCGCCAACCGCGGCCTCTTCACTTTCCACTTGATAGGTTTCGCAGACTTAAAATAGTGTTTCAGGGCACCCTTGCTCGTATCGTTTGTTAATCAAGATTTCGAAGCTGTTTTTGACAGTTTTCAAATAATGTTGTTGATTTTTGAAGAGCATGTTGACGACAATAATCAGTTTTACGGCTTATTGTACTGTTTTTGTCACGCGTACAAGGAATTTCTTAGAATAGCGACCACCTACTTCGATTCTCACTGAGTGAGTGGTTACGGAAAAAGAGTCTATCAGCGAATAGCCAGCCCACGTCTGTCTTTCCATGATATTCGAGTAATTATGGCACGGGTAAGAAATTATTCGAAATTCTCGTTAAAACGATCGAGAAAATTGGTAAGTTTTATCTGAAGGAATGCATCTTGTATTGGCTCTGATCGTGAGTAAAATCCCTTGACATGTCACAAAAAAGTAGACATAAGTGTTTTATGAATCCATTGTAGGATCCGCACTAATGCGTTTTTGTTTTGTGGCAAAATATCAGCTTTTTATCCCAGTTACAGCCGTGATGCATAAAAAATGCGACAAGTTTGTACTCACATGTACTGCGATAGAAGACTTGGAAGAGGACTGAATCGTGGTTGCGCGAACTCACGTGTGCGCAAAGACCTATCTTGAATCAGAGCATGTGAATTCGGCTGGACAAGAACTTCGAAACAAGATCTTGACTCGACGACGACGTCAGGACTCGGCTATTCTAAAACGCAGCCATCCATAAAGGTGGACCCCAAAAATCTCGATTTTTAGGCCCCTTCCCTGATTCATTCCGACCACTTGTGCCTGACCTCCCTCAAAACTGGCCGGCCACTTCAGCATACCCCCCTCCCTGCAATTTTGAAAAATGCATTTATACGTTCTTGAGCTTGACAAAGTGCCTTTTCCTTCGAAACATTGCATTTTGATTTTGAACGCCTTCGCGAACTTTCCGCACAGCTTTTCCCTCTCGAGTGCAATTTTAGTTGCAAATTGTTGAGTTTAGTTGAGGTAGGAGGAAAAAGTACATTGCATGTAGAATCGATGTCGATTTACTGAAAAAATACTGCAGTTCAGATGCAGCACCCATGTGGTGGTTTTGTGGGTATAGCCCAATTTTGGACCTCCAGCACATGTCATATGTAAAAACAGTCGAGATTCTTGATTGCAAAGGTCAGCCATTGGAAAATTAAAATTTTGGCTTCAAAAATAACTGAGATAGCGGCCCACAATTTTGGCTACCCCTTGAATATGGTATTCTTTTTCAATGTTTTAACATCGATTCTACAATGAGCCAGTTTTCTTAACTCTCACTTTCCGTATCTTTTCTGCAACGGGATTTGGTGACTTATCAGATTCCTATCATATTTTACCACTGACTTGCAGTAGAGCAGTAACGCAGACACAGAGTACCAGGAAGTTTCAGACTGAAGTGGTTACCCAAATTAGTTTTTCTGTTTTCTTTTACCCCTAATTTCGAGTAAACATTTTTGCGTGGCAAACCAAGGAGGAACAACATCAACTAAATCCTTTTAAGGCTGTATTTCGTCATTGCAGTAAAAAGTAGGGGTCCCATTAAATTGCATTATGTACCTCTTCCCATTCACTTTTTCGCATTTACTGCGCAAGGTTGTATGTTTATCCAGTGGGAATCGATATATAGCACTTGTTGCGCACCCCTGAAAATTAGTGCGAAATTGACTCAATCCTAACGGCACGTCGGATAAGACCTAAATGACATTGCCATTGCAGATGACATGGCTTTTTTAAGTATCTTTCCTCAATGCTCATTATTTTTCGACATGTTTACGTAATTTGTGTAACATGTGATTCTTTCGGGTGGCCATGTCTTCTTGCGACGCCTGATGTCATTTTTTGCCTTTTCGATTCTACTCTCAAGCCATTCGTCGTTTTTCGTTTGAAAAGCTTGTCTTTTGGAATCAGTCTTCCATTGAAATGGTGCATTTTGGAGAATAGAACTTTTCTAAATTAGTCTAAGCAAGAATGTCACTCGGGGTCTTCGATAATGATAACAAATTAGGAGGGGCGAATTGACTCGTGTCCCTCGTGTCGCACTGCGCGCGTCCACTGGGTTTGGTTCGGTTGCTATCGTCTAAATTATGCCGAGTCGGGTTGTTTTTCTTAGTTATGTGTTCTGTGTGTCTAAGGGAGTCAGTGAAGGGGACATAATTGCAAGCGATGGCTATGCCCGTGCTTAAGTTCGACGTCGTTTCGTCGTCTGGAACCTGCCTTCAAGCTCGCTCAATGCTGCTACTCTGTTAGACAAAAGTAAAAGTTAAAATACTGTGAATCTTTTTCGCCAAGTACAAAACTGGGTCGCATTTTAGATCACGTCCATTATCTGCAATTTTCAAATTCTTTAATATTCTGTCATTTGATTTGATGAGGGGGTGGGAGGAAAGTGTCTGCACAAGTAACTGGGTGGGATAGCAGTCGTGTTCTACGAATTCCGCTCTACTTTCCTTCTGGGACTAAGTTGATTTGGATGCCGGATCCTGTTGGCCATTTACAGTCTGGTAAGCTTTTCAGGTGTGTTCCATTAGCTTACGCAGTTTACTCAGCTTCTTGTTCTTTGCTCGCAGGCCGTATGCATTACCATTTTTACTAGTGTCTATGCGCTTGGATAGGTGTAGCAAACGGACTGCAACGAAATATGGGCTCAGACGGACTGCCTCATTTGTATGCCCGCTGGTTGGTTGAAAACCCATTCGCTTGATTACTAACCACCTACGGCGCCAAATATTGGACTCGAAGGAGCGGGTTAGACTAGCGGGAAGCTAGGATCGAGCTGCGATAATTGCTTTAGCTAAGCTTCGGAGAAGTCGGAGAAGTGCATTGGAACAGACAGTGAAAAACGGGTGATAAAGGCCGCTGAGCTATTTTCGGGTATGAAGGCTGAATGAGCCCGAATGTGGGAATGTGCCAGTAAGTACCAGTAATTAGTCCAGTCAGTCAGGCGAGAGAATAAGGAAGGAGTCAACGATAACTGTGGTCTGAAACATTTTCTTAGAGAAAAGGGGCAGACCCAGGAGGGGGATATTTTGAAGTTGGAAGGTGGGCGCGCTCTGTGAGCCAACTCGTGAGAAGCCCCTCATGGTGTTATTTTTGAAGGATTGCACGGATTCATTGTTTTCTAGGTGCGGCCTATTGCGGCCCCAAATGCGCTGCCGTCTATTCCTAACTTAGGTTTGCCGATGTCAAACGTGCATGAGGCTCCTTTCTAAAAGAAAGTCGAAGCCTTGTGACTGAAAAAGCGTCTCCTACGTTTTCAGGGGTCTTGTTGAGGTTTTGAACGTCTTTCGAGATTAGTAGCTGCTTTTTGGAGGGGGGGGGGGAAAGGTACGAAGAATTTATAGCCCAAAACTGGAACATTATCAGAGTGTAGAGGCGGCCGCGGTGGTGCAGCGGTTCGGCATTCGTGTCTCCGTATCGCTTGGTAGCGAGTGGATGGCCTCCTTCGGGTTCGATCTGGTAATGGAGGTCGGTTTGCGAACCCTAAACCCTCGCTGACCTTGCACGTCAGGCTGTGGGTGACTCAGCCGGTACCGTCGAGGTGCTCCGAGTGAAGAGACGGAAGCCGAACGAGGGGACAGTCTTGGCTGTCGAACATCGACAGCGTTCGAAGCCCACCCGCCATCGTCCGAGGAAGTCGTTATCCAGTCCAGGATGCCCTCGTGTGGAGGTGCTCCTAGTGGAGACACGTCTCCGCACAGCCTTGCTTAGGTTTGCCTGCTGGTCGTCTTGGGAAAAGCAAAACGGGCTTGGGCCCGAAAAATATTTTTCAAGTTTGCAGAAGTCACAATATTAGTTGCGCGGATGCATTAGTATTCATATAATTCCTGGATGATCATAGAGCAAATTTAGCATACATCAGCACAACGAGCTCTGAAGTCTAGCTCTCGTGGCTGCACTCGAGACTATACATATATTGTGCCCTGAATTTGCAATTTCGATTGATCGCGAGTCGCGAACACAAAAACTAAGTGTCTGTTTCACGCAGCTGCGTCTCCGCTTGTTCCCAGTTTTATAATATGCAGACGCAGAGCGCATATTCCAGTAAGCGTACTGTCCGGAAATTAGAACAAGCTTCTTCCAGGCCATGAACAGCGCAGCACTCTCGATCAGGCAGCCCAAAGCCTGGAAATGTTTGATCTTGCTTTTTTTTTTTAGCTCCAGATAATTAAACAAAAGACTGAAGGTTGATGCCGCGCTGCTGGCAAATACGAGACTGCATGCTATGATAGGACCTTCTTTCTTTCTTCCACGATATATCAGCTATCGGTTTCTCAGCATAGCGTGTTTCCACTAAATTCAACTTTCTTCAGTTCTAATGGACGCAGCCTCGCTTTTGGAATCGATCTACAGTGCAGTCGCACGAGATCACTCTCCGCACGCAGCTGACAATTTTTCCCAAGCATACCCTTCTCACCTGTTGTTCTTGACCTCGCCGTCTCACGTGCACTCTATGGTTTTCCTTCCACTCACTGCGTTTCTAAATCGAAGTCTCCTCAGTAGGCCACCGTCATACGACTAGATGAAGTTGAAAGGCAGCATCGAATTCTCCGGGGATCCAAAGGTCACAGGCTTGTCTTTAACACTGGACCGTGCCAAATTCAATGCACCAATGGGATTAAATCGAGACGCGATCAAAGGCAACGAGGTCATGACGCATTGTCGCTCTCCCGGCCGTACGATCCGTAGCTAACGATTCGTGTGTAGCTAACGTCATTCGCCGCGGATAGTCTTCTATTTGCGTTAGCTCCGCTAGTATCGTACATTATTGTGGCTAATTAGTCAAAAACTATTTAAGGTGTTCCGTCTCCTATATAATACTGTGCATTTCAGGCTCAATCTCTCCTCGTCGCTCTTGCTAAGTCATGAGTTTGGACCAAGGCGCAGTGTACTCTGTCCCCGATCTTCACATGAGTTCATCGCCATCCACTTCGTCCACGTCGTCGTCATCATCACGTCCTTTTCGCCGTTACTTTTTGCCCTGTGTCACACGACAAGATTCACTGATCGGTGTGGTCGAACCGGACGAAGTGTCATCACTGTCCACTGTCCGACGTCCATCGCCAGCACCAACCAACAGTCACCGCCGCGCGTCGCAACCAGCTCTACCCTTGTTCCGCACCCAGCAGCCACCCCCGTCACGCGAGCGCCGTATTCAAAGTTTAGAATCTGGTCGTTTATTAGAATTGAACGAAGAAGATTTGGATGCAATTCAACGTTCTTGGAATAAAATACCAGATAAGACTCTTTGGTGTCAAAGAATGTTCTTGAAGCTATTCTCGCTCCGCGAATATATGAAGAAAACCATGGGTTACGGGTCGATGTCGGCTAAACAGATTTTGCAGTGTCCCCATTTCGAAGCTCATTGTCAACGTTTCGTTGCATTTTGGCACAATATCGTCAAAACGCTGTGCGCCGAGCCATCGGGTCAGGGCTCGATCAGTCGAGTCACATCGGCCTCGTGCAGCAATTTGGACAGCGAGAGTCAACAGAACGAAGAGTTGGCCGAGCCGACTTGCCCCGCCGATCGTATTGTGGGTAAGATACGTCAACTGGGACTCCTCCACTGTCAAATACCCGGGGTCACTTTCGATGCCGATTGCTGGCTCATGTTCAAGAATATTCTAATCGAGAGTGTGTGCGGACATCATTTCGATATCAGAGATAAAACGTGTCTGGGCTGGTGTAAGCTAATCATGTTCGTCATTTCAGAAATGAAGGACGCCTTCAACGAGGGTGTCAGAGCTCGCTGCAATACTTTATGATTGAAATCAGCTTGTGACACTTGAAATATTTGTGCTGGCAAACTCATAGAGTGCGAGCGAATATACTTTGCTGTGCCGTGACAAGGCTTTTGAATTCATTTGTGAAACATATGCAATGCAGTATGTCCAGGCAAGGAATGCAGGTATTTAGCAGCTCATCAATTCACCAAACAATCTTTGCCAAAGTGTAAATCAGTTGAGCTCGAATACGCTTGTTACTCACTCGGCAAAACACATTCCGTAAATCCTCGAATAATACCTCGAGGATATTATTTCTTTTCACCCCAGGATCCCGGCAGGGGGCTATTTGAGGATGAACAAAATTTGCTGCATCTTTGGCAGTGAAGCTCGCCCAAATGACATGATTTTATTCTCCACATCTGCGGAAGACCCTTGCTGGACATGGAATTCAGTCAATGAGCAGTTTCTCACCTTCCGCAGGTCCGACATTGGGTCCCAAAATCCAACCCAGTTTTGGGGGTGTTTGGGGTGGGTTGGGCCGGGTTTTTCGGCAGAGTGGTTTTGGGGTGTGGAGAATGGCCTTTTTTCGAACGCAGCCAAAAAAACCAGTTTTTCACTTGGGATCAGCATAACTATGTGGTTGATTGGCACAGTGTTGTTAAAAGCCACTGTGATATGATGACCGTTGGTTTCGAATCGACGGCCAGGTGCTTCAAAAATGTACCCAGTGCCCCAGCTAGTCTGATTCGACATGTCAGTCTGACTATGACGGAACTGAGAAATCTTCGGTAAGCAAATGATATCGAGCTCAGACCTGATCTCTTGTCGACTCGCAGTCAGAGATCAGGTCAGCCAGGTCCTAATTTTGAAAGTTTGAAAGCTTGTCAGTTAGAATGCATTAAGAAACCATGTGCTTTTTGGCAGGGGGTGGGCTTGAGTTTTTGGCTGGGTGTGATTTCTTGCCTTGAAACAGGTATTTCCCGCAAATTCATTCATCGACTGGTGAGAAATTATATCTGCGAGAGGCCTTTAAACAAATTTTGCCCTTTTTCGGGATAATCCCGTTAAAATCGAGTGTTCATAAAAAAGCATTGTTGTGTCACTATCGTCACGCATGGGTGCTCTAAATTCTCGCATAAGAAGGGGCATCAAAAATTGAAGCTTGGCGACCTATGTTTCACATTGGTCGAACCTTACAGAAACCCTGTCTTAAGAGCCATGGTGCAAATGGTCCCTTAGCTGGGGTCATGTTATTTGAAGCTTGCAGCTCAAAAAATGAATATCGTTGGGATGCGAGCAGGATATTTCTCAGGTTGACCATGTGTGTTTGAGGGAATCCAGAAGCCGACTATAAAAGAGAAGTCATATTAGCTCATGCCAGTTTATCACTCGCTAGATTAGTCGCATCTGCTATCTCTAAAGATCTTTTGAAGGTAGACGAAGATGCGAGCGAGCACGACACACTCAACTGCTCGAAAATGTATTCATCGCAAGAACTTTCGGAGTTATGTGCAGCGTCAAAATGTGCTACATGGTGCCCTGGGGAAGCCAGGGGAGACACTTCCACTAGCCTCCCGACTAGCGTTGTTACAGTTAAGTGAAAGTGAAACTGAATCTTTTTAATTCAGTTAACTGTAACTGAAACTGAATCTCCTCGCCAAAACTGAATTTAACTGTAATTGAATCTTTTTAGAATCAGTTCAATTCGGTTTTCAAGTTACTACGGTTCTGAAAATTCATAATCTGTTTGCGGATGTTCGCGCAGATCTCAAAGAGAAACGAAACGCAGCTAGACGAATTGCTGGTTCGAATCATCTTAATCGCGAGTCGGAGGTGTATTTGTTATCCTTAAAACGCTAGTTATCGTAAAAAAATCGATTCATTCGAATTTTGGTCAAAATGTAGAGAAGCTGCAAAATCTTCACGAATATTGTAGTGCTTCATCATTTCCTGCAGGCTAGCGCTGAGTGAAAGAGTTATAAACTGGGCGGGGTCCAAGTTGAAAAGCAGTCGGTGTAATTAAAATAAAATAAAAGCACCTACAGAATATAAAAAGGTTTCTTCAATTTCAATCATTTTATAACAAACATTTCAAAGTTACATCTTCTTGATCTTAGAAAGCTTTGCCAACCAGTAAGTTGCACTTGACATGCTTATTCCATAATTCCCAAGTTTCTTACCGGAAGAAAGCTCTACTGAAAATATTTGGTTCTTATGACCAGCTGGTCAGCAGCGGTCAGCTCCTAAAATCTTGCGGGTTTCGTAAATTCGTGTGTTGCGAGGCGACAGAAAGTTGAGAGAGACTCGCAGGGCTCTTCTGAACCCGCTGTTATGGGTCTTGGTTCTGTCTTCCGGGCTCCTGGTTCTGAATTTTTTTGCACAGATGACCCGACGAAGCGAGAATGTTTCCAAAAATTTGCAGGACTTCGGCCGCTGACCTCTGCTGAGTAGTTGCCCAAACGAGCTAAATATTTTGCGCAGAGGTTCCTTTCGGACCAAAAGAAATTACAATCATGAGCTATGGCATTCGAATTAGAACGGTCACAAGGTTCAGGTACTTGGTCTGTCTGCGGATTTGTTGGCGGGTGGACTGTTGAGACATGGTCGTGCATCGCTGTGCTCGTAAAGGACCCTCTGCTGTTGACTTTGGTCTTTACTGCGCCTTGTGAGTTCTTCAAAGTCTAATGCGGAAGAGTAGCTATTTGAATGAAGAAAAGTGGAGATTGTTCTCGTCAAGTGTTCACATCTGGATGCGAAATGATTTTTAAGGAAAAACTGAATCATCCAGTTAAATTTAGATAACTGAATCTTTTGAGATCCAGTTAACTGTAACTGAAACTGAAACTGAACCTAGTTTCCAAAACTGTATCAACGCTATCCATGGCACACCCATAACTGTGTCTTTGCACGATTACATGGTCGAAAAATACTAGTGAACCACATTGCAAGGACGCGTTAGAAACTTGGATTTTTACGTGAGGCTGGCGACTTGGTGACCGCGCAGCTTCGACCAAATCATCGAGCTGGCCGAATCAGTGCCAGCCCAGGATCAAACCACGCGCCCTATCATTTTACACTGGCTGGCAGTGCAAAAATAGAAAAGTTATTAGTTCAAGTAGATTCATAAACTAGGAATTATTTTGGGTGTCTCTCGATCTTCACTGAAATCCAACAAACTGTAAACATTTGCTACAACTTGTCTGCTCTAGCCTAAGTCTTGAGATCACGCAGGATAGCGAAAGCCACGCACACAGAATAGCGCTGCATGCGCCGAGCAGCACTGAATCGACAGCAGCAGAGTTGTCGAAACCTGAATGCCCGCATAGGCAAACCATAAATTAACCACGCACAAAGTAGCAGAACTTGACACCACAGGCCAACACTCGTCGAGTGTTCTTTTTCTCAAACAATCTTTTTCTCAACTTTTTTGATTCGCTTGTTTCCAGTGCGAATGGAATCTGCTCGCTGGTTTCGAGTATTGGTGCCTCTCGACGGTTCACGATCGGCGGGTCTGGCTTCATATCACGGTTATTGGAATACAACGGACCAGTTAGAAGTTGATAAGAGCTGAAAATGTGAGAACAGGTCGTGTTGCTACTGCTGTTAATTATCAGGTGACTTTAATATGCAGGCAACAATCAGAAACCAAACCTTCGAGCCATCTTTGCCATCAGGATGCGCCAAAAGCAGTGATAGGACCTGACTGACATATGGTTGAGCAATCTGTAAGCATGCTTTTCGTGCCTTTATGTGACATGTGGCGCATATTACACGACAGCGGACGAAATTGCAGTGGAAACCCGCAGGTCAAACTAGAGAGGCTGGACTAGTGACCGATGCTGCATTAAGGCGGCAGCTAGCAGCGTCCCCCGTCAAGCTGATGTTTCAGCTATGGACTAGGTCGGATCTATTCCGGCCTAGTCCAAAGCTGAAGTGAGTGGTTTACCAGGGTTTTTTGGCGTGGTGCAAAAGCTCCACTAGTTTCTATCTCAGTAATACGGACCCAGTAGTATTATAACTTCAACTGTGTCACAAGCTGAAAAATTTACTTCGCATCCGGGAACACCACGATTCATGCTCTTACCTGTCTTCACCATCGTCATCGATTATTTCAGCACTTGCCACCACAGCTAAGCAGTATAGTGCGCTAGAAATCACAAGGACCGGAAGAGCGACCTTCATCTTCAAGAGTGTTAGCAGCTACTGTCATATGCGACCTTTCTTTTCCAAGCTTGTTAGACTAAGAGCCTGAAGCATACGAAATGCTGATTAGCCTTGAAAATCGAGTAGAATTAGTCAATTTAACTTTCTGTTAACCCCGACGTGATGACGTTATCCTAGCAGCCTGTTTCACTCGCATGCTTTTACCCAAGGCTAATTTGTCCAGTGATCGATTTATGTTTTTCTACCTGAAATCGTGTCCAGAAACCCAAACAGAATCGATGTGTCCTTTGCGATAAGGAATAAGATTTAGGAAGGTTTGAACGTGCATAGAAAATAGGGCTACATGCTGCGCATAGTTCATGAGGGGCCCTTGGGAAGTCTACAACATTTATTTTTTTTTAATTTTGTGGGCCGAAGCCCGTTTTGCCTATAGCTGGCCAGCAGTCAAACCTTCTAAGTAGGTCTGTGCGGGGACCGGTACACACAGCAGCTTCCCTCTGCGTGTCTCCACTAGAAGCACCTCCACACGAGGGCATCCTGGACAGGACACCGACTTCCTCGGACGATGGCGGGCGGGCTTTGAACCCTGTCGGTGTTCGACAGCCGAGGCTGCTTACTCGTTTGGCTTCCGTCCTTCCACTGAGAGCACCTCAGCGGTGCCGGGCGAGTCACCCACGGTCTGGCATGCAGGGTCAGCGAGCGTTTATGGTTCGCAAACCGACCTCCATCACCGGGGATCGAACCCGGGACGAGTCCAGCCACTGCCATGCAATGGGAGAGACGAATGCCGAACCGCTGCACCACCGCGTCGGCCTATGGCATTTAATGCTGCTAGAAAAAGTCACTGGATGGAGGCCTGGAATATTTTTACTGCCTCCCCAAGTACAGCGGATCCATCTGCCAGACTGCATTAGCAATATTGACTTCGAGAGAAAATCCCCTGTTTTTTTAGGTGGAAAGCAACAGAGCACGTTAGCAGGAAAATCAGAGGGCGTTCAAAAGTTTTGACTATTTTGAATACCGAAATGCACAAATATGGCTCGAGTAATTAGTATTCAAATGGGACTCAGGCGCGATCCTGAAACAGATACCTTGTCCAACAAGTTTTGTGGTCGAGGTTACCCAAATATATGATTTCATGATCAAAATTAGCCCAGAATGAAGTACCCTAGGGGAGGCTCTACGCGGGTGAAACTAAATGTGAACAGGGATTAACTGTTGGTAGAGCAATAGCTGGTGCCTCCCCCATGAAACTGTTGGTGCCATACTCAAAAGTGCCCTCATGGCATGTCATGTTTAGAGACAAAAAAAGCGTCGGAAAAGCCCAGTCTCTGTGTGGCGCGTCTTTGATCGTATGATTATTTGCCAGTATGTGTCAGTCCTCCGCGCCAATGCCCAATCTTTCCCCAGGTTTCCTTGGATTTTTATTTTTATCAGCGGAGTGGTCGTCTGGTGATTTAATCCGGACAATCAGATAAATATCAATTTTCCAGTGAAATTCCAACAAGACCTGAGGATTAAACACCTTGTTTTTTATTCTGAGCACTCTGAGGCCATGCTCGTTACAAATGCCGAAGGAAATTTCTTTAGCAAAACAAAAACTATATTCCATTAATGATTCAAAGCACTTTGACAAACCCCGACAAGGGAGGGCCCCGTCAAAGTTGAATTTGACACTACTTCCAAGTCCTTCGTTAAAATCATCTCAAGCATGACAGCATCTGAAGCACATAATAAGCATTCGCATGTCATGTCATACTTTATCCACAGCCAAGCACACAGCGCACTCGAGTGCTAAGGAACACATATTTAACACTGATTTTGTACCGAGGCGGGATTCGAGCCCGCCTCTGTAAGTGCGCACCCAGCGTAAGAGGCGCCACGACCCTGGTTCTTCACTGGAATATGCTCTAGGTTGCCGACCGTCCAGGACTGCTGACTAATGAATAAGGATACAAGAGAGGTCAAATCCATCCTAGGCTGCCGACCAATGGTCATCTACAGTATACAAAGTATGATGCGCAAGTACATTTTCTGTTCTGAAAGTTTATCGGAAACTGCGCGCACTTACCACATTAGATGAAACAGAGGCGCCGCGTTGCTTTTCTTTTGAAAATTTTCCGGAATTTTTTGCGGAAAGTGTTCTCAGAAGATGGACAAAATTAACGGAAATCTTAACATGCTCGTTTGCAAAAGTCGAACTGAGGCTAATCATTTTTATTTGTACCCTATCAATAAATTCCCCCCTTGGTGGGTGGGCAGGCTGGGTCCAAGGACGAACAACTATGCAGAGGGCTGGAATAACAGAATAAACCACGACTTCCGGAAACCTCACTCAGCCCTCAACGCATTCTTGCATTGTTTGCAAGAATGCATTCATGCATTGTTTGCAAGAATGCATTCATGCATTCTTCCCAGATTCTTGCAAACTCGAGCGAGAGCTCCAGTCATGAATGGCTTTGGTGTCATGTTGTCTTAGATTCGGTCGGCGTCACTTGCATATATACTATACAATGGAACAGAGAGCTAAGGGAAGCACGGTTCATAAACTTTGAATTTAGCGCCTATCTTACCATTAGTCGGCAACATAGGACGGTTTTGACCTCTCCCGTACAGTATGCTTATACATTAGTCGGCAACCCTAGACAGTCGGCAAAGCTGGACATTCGGCATCCTAGGATACTACGCTTCACTGAGGTCCTTTATTTCGGACCAAATTCGAATAGAATAAGGATCGAAAGGGAGTAAATGCAAGAAGTTGGGGCGATATACAGTAGACTCTCACGCTTTGTTGAATCCTTAACGCTCAAAGCGTATTTGGCGCCAATGTTTCGCAATGGCCGTGCTTTAGGGAAACCATCGAACTGGAAACTCCGAGACACATTTTCTCACATCCTAACAAGCTCATGGCAAACAACCAGAGACAAAGAAGGCACTTCCGGACTGTCTAAATGTGGTGATCATGAGGATGTGGCTGAGGATTTTGGTACTTCAATGAAACAGTCAAATAAACGAAGCAACCTGAAATATCGCCAAACGCTAGCGTCCTCGAAGGTGAAGTGCGCTGAAGGTGTGAGTTGTAATTTGTCTAAGAAGTTTGATTGTGGCGCCAGTTCGTTGTCTGTATCCTCGAGTATGTCTGTTATCTGTGAATATTTGTAGACCTTTTCACAGGTTTCATACATCGCAAAACTTAAATTTCCCCACTTCAAGCCGCTAATGACAATTTTACATAGTTAAAAATTCCCTCACTTTAAAACCTGCGCGCTAGTTGTATTGACAGAAATTTTCTGTTGACAGCTCTATTGGCTTTCTTTTAAAAATGCGGCCAGAAGTCGTTGCTTGCTATTATGTTTAAAAACTTATTAGTGTGGGACGCGCACAAGTGAGTGAAGAACTTTTCATAAACTGTATGCGAAATTGTCACAGGCAGCCTTTAGCGAGCGAGCTTTAAATTTCGCGCGTCTTTGTGTGAAGTGACTAAACCATTTTATCATGTGCGCCTGTCTGCAGTCGACGTGGCATGGCAGCAGCAAGCAAGCCCAAACATTTTAGTCGATTCTTGTTTTGTTCGTACGGAAATAGACGTATATTTGACTGGAAAAGTGGGTACGACGAATCCTGAAAATTGTGAGCATGAGAAGAGTCGTTGTAGTGTTGTTTGCCGCTTTCTTTTCCTCGGCATTTGCTGATCGGATTTTGGTTTTGGTCGATACTTTGAACACGCGTGAAACTCATTCGATTTTCTTCAAATCGCTGACGGGTAAGTGGTCTTTCTATTGAGGATGATTCAATAAATGGGTCGTTTTTCGTGAAAATGCATTTTGCAAACGTGGGAAAATAGGCCTGCGTTTAGATTGCTTCAGGTTGCCACCGCCCGGCCCTCCAAACTAGAAGCCCCCAAACAGCAAAAGTGCCGCCCTCTTCATCCTCGCCGCCGCCGCTTGCTCCATTCTTGTCATTTTTGCAGAGGGGAAATTCTTATTTCTTCCATATCTGATTATTTTTTTTCAGAACGCGGTCACAAATTGACGTTCAAATCGGCCGATGACCAGTCCTTGGCATTAATAAAATACGGCGAATTCCTTTACGAGCACCTGATTTTGTTTGCTCCATCGGTCGAAAGTAAGCGAAAGTAGACGTTTTGCATTGTAGCTTGCTAAACTATGTCATCCGTTTCAGCTCTTGGCGGCTCCTTATCCGTGCAGGAAATCGTACGTTTCATCGATGAAGGCGGAAACGTTTTGCTTGCTGCAAGTAGTAATATTGGTGAGCCTATTTATTTTTGGATGACTGTTCTGTCATGATCAATACGTGTCATCTTTTTAGGTGAAATAGCTCGCGAGTTGGCCAGTGAAGTTGGATTCGAATTCGATGACGAGAAAACATCCGTCATTGATCATTTGAATTTCGATACCATAAATGATGACGGAAAACACACGACGATCGTAGCAGAGCCTAACGATTTGATAAAATCAGATCACATTGTTGGAAATAGGAAGATTAATCCGATCCTTTTCCGTGGTGTTGGGTAAGTGTGGAATACGGCTACTTTTTAAAGACAATATCAAGGTCGCGTTTTTTCATTCCAGAATGATTTCCGACAAGGATAATCCGTTAACATTGTCTATTTTATCCGCTTCAAGCACTGCGTACTCGCACAATCCCGATCAGCCGATCGAAGAGGTAAGCCTTTTGAAACGAGTTCTTTCGATCTGATTTCCCTTTGATCAGCGCCTTTTTCCAGTATCCTCACGCTACCGGCAAAGCCACAATTTTAATTGGCGCCTTGCAAGCTCGCAACAACGCTCGTATTGTTTTGACTGGATCCTTGGATTTGTTTTCTGATGACTTCCTGCGCGCCTCTGTGCAAAAGTATGGGCAAGGAAGCAAAAAGTAAGAAACCTTTAATTTTAGCGAAGTTTTGTTTAAAAAATTTTTCTATTTCCAGATTTGACTTTTCTGGCAATAAGGACCTGATCATCGCGTTGTCGCAATGGGTTTTCAAAGAGAAGGGGGTGTTGCGAGTTAAGTCATTGTCTCATCATCGTGCTGGAGAGAAGCAACCACCACAAGCTTACACCATTACGGATCTGGTGGTGAGTCAATATAGATTAGTTTTTTTTGGGGGTACTCGATCGAAAACCTTGATTGCACAAGCTACAATAAGTTAGACATGCATCTTCTTTTCAGGATTACACTATCGAAATCGAAGAATACAAGGATGGCAAATGGCAACCATTCAAAGCTGACGATGTGCAATTCGAATTCGTCCGTATCGATCCGTTTGTTCGAACCACTTTGAAACAAACAAGTGAGCGTACTTGACTGCCAAATTATGCTGGATGAAATTGGTTTTTCAGATGGAAAATACAGCGCACAGTTTAAACTGCCCGACGTGTACGGCGTGTTCAAATTCTTGGTCGATTATAATCGCATTGGATTGACGCATCTGCACAGTTCTGTGCAGGTAAGGTTCGCGTTGGCTATGTATTGCCCTCGTGGCAAACGTTTGGGATGTCGCGGGTAAACGAACTTTATTTGCAGGTTTCTGTACGCCCCTTCGAGCATACGCAGTATGAACGTTTCATTCGATCTGCCTATCCCTACTACGCGGCTTCGTTCTCCATGATGTTCGGATTAGTCATCTTCTCCTGCGTCTTTTTGCATTACAAGGAACCACCGAAGAAGAAAGAGTGATGGCGAGACTGACGGGGGAATTAAGAAAGGAGAATTGTGGTGGCCAAATTAGGTGAAAAGAAGAAATTCTTAAATTAGGTTTGAATGGTTGAATTTGCAATTTGTTGAACTTCACTTTAGATAACCAGTTGGTCTTAAACTTCAGGTTTTTGTTTGGGGCAGTAAATACTTTGGAATAAGAGCTGGGCGGTATTGATGTGGCTGGTGCGAAAAGCATGGTAGACGTCTTCGGTGGTGGCGATATGTATAGCATTACATTTTTTGGCCTTGTACCCGCGGGCTAGGGGGCTTGTTATCCCCATCTCGCCATCGACTAGGGTCAGTGCGTGATGCATGCCGGGCAAGGGCGCGTGTTAGTCGCAACCCCGCGATGTCGGGGGTAGCAATACCCAGCCTGTGCCCAATGAGAAGATCCGGACTCGAGAGCATCCCACCCCAAAAGCCTCCTCTCGTTTATCGACCCCGGATGATAAAGGGTGAGTCGCCCGCCTGCAGGCGTGCAAGGCGTAGAGAGAACTTCTCCAAGTTCTCAGACGGCCAGAGTTGAACTCAGGGCCGACCGGCTTCCAGCTCTGCCAAGCAAACTGGCATACGCCTTTCACCGCTACGCCACACTGAGGCTGCGATATAGCATCATGTACTTGGCGACAACTTTTCGCATGATACGGATTTTGCAAACAGATCGTGAGTGACAACGGCAGTCAGTTTACGTCTGAAGAATTTCGCCAGTTTTGCAAATCCAACGTAATCATTCATATCCGCAGTATACCGTATCATAGTCGCACCAGCAGCATGATCGAAAGAGTGATTCAAACGTCATTTTCGTATGATGGCGGACAGGTTTCCAGACAAAGAACATCGCCTTCAAGCCTTTCTTTGGTCTTACCGCATCCAAGCACATTCGTCAACGCGCCGCACCCCTGCCGCATTGCTTCTGAATCGCAAGCCTGCCACATATTTTGATCGTTTGAAGCCAGATCCTCGAGGCAAAATGGACGCGTATCACGAAGCAAAAATTTTATCAATGCCGTCATACGAGCGCTAGATCGTTCTACATGGGAGATTTAGTCTGGGTTTCAACCGATGGCAGTGGTTGGAAACCAGGTCTTGTGAAGAAGCAGAACGGATTATTGTCATACAAAGTCGAAATCGACGCCATCGATCACCGTCGGCACGCGGATCAGTTACGCTTACATCATCGACGAGGTGACATTGACGAGGAGGAAGAAGACGAGGCCTGATAAGAAACCGGTCGCTCCGCAGCAGTTCATGCAGGAACATCCCCCCTCAACCAGTTCGGCAAGTCCCAGCAGCAAAGGACATCCCAGAAGTGCAGGACTTACAACCAACACAGGACGCGCCAGGAAAGGAAGCAACACGGCACCCGCTAGTCCAGCAGGTACCAAACAGCGTCAGGAGCAACAATGACCAAGCCACCCGCGCAGAAGGTCAACACCCAACAGGCCAACCTGTCAGGAGTTTCAAAACAGTCAGGGCCGGTATCCAAAACGTGAAAGTCGAAAGCCACCGGACTGATATAGGCCGACATAAGCGAAGCACTTTGTCGATGGGGAGATATGTGTTCGCTACCATAGCATTTTGTGTGCTACCATAATTTGTGTGCGGCGTGGGAGCAATGTGTTTCCATAGGATTTCCAGCTCATCGGTGCGTTGCTCGCCTTTCGATGTGTTTTTATCTGTTCCTGATGAAGTCTCAAGATAAGACCAAACGTCGAAAATACAAATAAATATGTCGATTTTGAGCAATTGTTTAGTTTTCTTGCTCCTTTGGAAAAAGCATTACTTTGGCACGTCCGCGTAAGGGCAGCCTGGACTGACGATGAGACGAGGGGTCGGTCTGGACTGACAAGGGAACATCGACAATCGTCTAGTCGAACTTTGCAAAACCATAAATTGTAACTTGCTCCTGGGTGCAAAGGAAAGCTCTGTGCACAATATCAGAGGTGTCTGATCAACTGGTCAGCATTGGTCAGCACCTGGAGACTAACGAAATTTTTGAATTCCAAAGTTTTTGGTTTTTTGAAGAAAAAACCCCGAGCCGGAGCGTTGAAAGCTTGAACTCGTAGCCTGCAAACCAAAAACTGAGTTTGGAAAGAACTCTGCATGTTTTTCTCAACGCTCGACTTCCTTACAACACAAAAATTCAAATATCGGTTGGACTTTAGACGCTGACCACTGCTGACCAGATGGCCAGACACCTCTGATATTCTGCAAAGAGCATTCTTTTGCACCTAGGAACAAATTACAATTTTTGGTTTTGCAAAGTTCGCATTAATCGTTGGCGATGTTCCCTTGTGAGACGGCTGATCGTGAGCCTGAACTGAGACGAGGGGTGCCTTGCTCAGACGAGTTGTGGGATAATCGCAGATGGCCTACACCCGAGAGCCTGTCTATTAAACTAGTTCGGCCTTGATCACTCCACCCGAAGCAATTCTGAGATGATAGCTGAAGGCCGCCTTGGCAAACGAGGTTTATCCGCATCGACCTGTTGCAGAGGCTCGTCGGCCCATCGATCCCCTCCGCACTGAATCAGCAGCTGGGGAGTAACCCCTCGGGGTGATAGTTTACTCGTGGACTGGGTTGGAACACTCTTTTGGCTGTGCTGTGGTTGTGGCATGATGCGGAAGCTTATCCGGGGCTCCCTCCAGCAATGTGGACCAACGTAGCTATCACGCGGCATCGGATCCGCACGAGCCCTCTTGCTCCTATCACATATGTGCTAGAAAGGCCGCATATGGCCTCTACAGCAGAGATTGCCAGGGGGGTGATTCTGATTCTAAGGTCGAGCAGATCATTTATTGTGCACTCGATGTTCTTGCTTGTTTAAGTGCATATTTCCCGTCTAGGACCCACAACTTCCACCCCCCTTCCGTGTGCGGGCATCTAAACGTAAGTACTCGACTGTGTGGTGGTGTAGCTCAGCGCATAGACACCCTGGCATCCCTATTGCCCTAGCTGGCCCTGACCCTGGCATTGTGTGCTGGAAAAGAGGGTGGAAGGTGCCAGGTCCGACAATAGGTTTACAGTTCGCGCTAAACCCAACCTATAAAAGCCAATTTTTTTGAAAAAATTGAGTAAAACCCCGGAAAACCACTTATTTCCAGCGAAGTATGTTGTCAGTATAATACGTATATTTCTGTGAAAATGCTATCATTCTTTACTAAGCGACCTGACGGAAAGCAATCTTGGCATAATGGCTTTCCTCAAATGTCTTCTCTTAGAGAAGAGTCGGGAGTAGCGTTGATACAGTTTTGGAAAAAAGATTCAGTTTCAGAATTAATTGAATCTCCGAACAGATTCAGTTTCAGTTACAGTTAACTAAATCTCAAAATATTCAGTTAACTGAATTTCACTGAATGATTCAGTTTTCCTCCAAAATCATTTCGCATCCAGATGTGAACACTTGACGAACACAATCTCCACTTTTCATTATTCAAATAACTACTCTTCCGCATTAGACTTTGAAGAGCTCACAAGGCGCAGTAAAGACCAAAGTCAACACCAGAGAGTCCTTTGCGAGCACAGCGATGCACGACCATGTCTCAACAGTCCACCCACCAACAAATCCGCAGACAGACCAAGTACCTGAACCTTGTAACCGTTCTAATTCGAATGCCATAGCTCATGATTGTAATTTCTTTTGGTCCGAAAGGAAGCTCTGCGCAAAATATTTAGCTCGTTTGGGCAACTACTCAGCAGAGGTCAGCGGCCGAAGTCCTGCAAATTTTTGGAAACATTCTCGCTGCGTCGGGTCTTTTGTGCAAAAAAATTGAGAACCAGAAGCCTGGAAGACGGAGCCAAAGCCCATAACCTGAACAGCGGGTTCAGAAGAGCCCTGCGAGTGTTTGTCACCTTTCTGTCGCCTCGCAACACACGAATTCAAGAAACCCGCAAGATTTTAGGAGCTGACCGCTGCTGACCAGCTGGTCATAAGAACCAAATATTTTCAGTAGAGCTTCCTTCCGGTAAGAAACTTGGGAATTATGGAATAAGCATGTCAAGTGCAACTTACTGGTTGGCAAAGCTTTCTAAGATCAAGAAGATGTAACTTTGAAATGTTTGTTATAAAATGATTGAAATTGAAGAAACCTTTTTATATTCTGTAGGTGCTTTTATTTTATTTTAATTACACCGACTGCTTTTCAACTTGGACCCCGCCCAGTTTATAACTCTTTCACTCAGCGCTAGCCTGCAGGAAATGATGAAGCACTACAATATTCGTGAAGATTTTGCAGCTTCTCTACATTTTGACCAAAATTCGAATGGATCGATTTCTTTTGCGATAACTAGCGTTTTAATAATAAGAAAATACACCTCCAACTCGCGATTAAGATGATTCGAGCCAGCAATTCGTCTAGCTGCGCTTGGTTTTCTTTGAGATATGCACGAGCATCCGCATACGGATTACTAATTTTCAAAAGCGTAGTAACTCGAAAACTGAATTTAACTGATTCTAAAAAGATTCAGTGACAGTTAAATTCAGTTTTGGCGAGGAGATTCAGTTTCAGTTAACTGCAACAACGCTAGCCATGGACCACTACTTTAGAGGAGGGGGTTTGATTCCCGCTCCCGGATAAAGTTTTTGTGCAATATCTTATCGTCAACTTTCAAATGTCTCCCGAACCTCTTCCGAATAAGGACACTTCACAATCGATAAAGTACATCACGTCTATGCAGGCGTTTATTGCTAACGATCTGCAACCATGTTTTCACTAATCCTAAGGTGGCGACCCTCTTTCATTAGCCTTTTTAGAGAGGATCGAAAAAGGGACATCGAAAACGGACAGGCTACATAACACTGTACCGTGTTTCCTCGAAAGCCTTTCCCAGAATACGCTCCCCAGGACCTAAGAGACTTGCGGCGCTTGCCTGGGTGGCTTGCAACGGTGAAATTTATCAGATTAGCCGATTCTGCCTCTGAGAGATCTTATTGGAAGTAAGTAAAAGATATCCAAAATTTTACGTTCTGGTCAATGAGCGAAACTGCTTAAAAAACTTAAATCAAAAATGGTAAGAGCTGGTTCACTTTAACTCGAGTCCCTGTCGGATATGTTTCAGTCTAGACCCAGCTGGAACTTCTTGTCCCAGGAAGACCTTCGAGTAAGCACGATAGCAGACAAGTATGCAGAGCACAACTGCTACCACTACTGTAGAGCCATGTACTAATAGCAGGTGGCGTCGCCCCGAAAAGTGTCTCATGTCTGACACAGACAGGACTTCAGAATAAAAGATGTTGTCATTGAAGTTCACGCCAGTTATTCTGGCTTCCCATATCATTGTAGCAGGTGGGATATTGATCGCTGATTCTCCATTCGCCATCAACAAGAAAACTGAACTCGTGCCTGCCGCGAGGTGCGTCCACCCAAACGCCCCATTTTTGATGTTCATGCCAAGAACACAGCAACAGGATTTCCCAGTTATAGTAACTGGTAGCAAGGTATACCGTTTTCGCCTTAGGTGCATCCAGCTCGTACCACAACCGCACATAATGCTCATCACTGCCCTCGTACCTGAAACCAGGGGTCAGGACTGAATTGAGGACAGTATTTATAGATTACGTACCACATGCTCAGCTTCCATCTATGCCGGTCTATGTAAGGCTCCTTTCGAATGACGAACGCATCCCAGAGATGACGGTGGGCACTGTCCATGATGCCTTGCAGATGATTCAGCCTAAATAAAAGATTTTCCATGGCTATAAGCGAGGACCAGGTTATGACTGATGTCCGACAAGCCACAGCGAAACGATTTGTCATGACCTCTTAAACGTACACAACTTATTGTTGAGCAGTCCTTACCTGACACAAACCTGTTTCGCACGCGGGTTTTGAGGAAACAGCAAAGACAAAGTTTTTTTTGCTCAAAAACATCATTGGTCCAATCACATTCACATTCATATTTAATACAGTAGGCCTCGTACACAGCGAAATTCGAATTTCCCGCTCTGAGCCGCTTACAGCATGGTCTCAGATAAAAAGTTCCGATGCCAAGCCAGTGCGCGCGTTGAATTACAAGAAATTCCTGAAATTAATTCATGCTTTATGACTTTGATTTAACGGTTTATCCAGAAACAAAAAACCTTATTCGGTCGTCGTCTCTACAAACGTACGCACGCCGCCTATACAGGACTTTTCATCAATTTAAAGCTGTCATAAACGGCAGCGGGAAATCCAAATTTTTGCATTGTACGAGGCGGGTGAAATGGTTTATACGGGCAGATTGAAGGAGCGCCCTGTTCAAATTGCCTTATCAAATAAGTTTTTGCTAAGAAATAGCAGTGGCATCGAAGGGTAAAAATAAGTTTATGATTCGGTTTTAACTTAGCTGCAAATATCGAATATGCAAGCCAGACTTCACCTGCCACTAGTGTCGTGGAATAGATGTTTAAAATGTGCAAGCTGCTCCTCCAACCACCTGATATGATTCTGGGCATCATTCAGTTGATTGTAAACGTGAGAATGGTCGGCTGACTGGCTATGGGAGACATGGACCACAGCGCTGAAAAAGCGAGAAATCGTCTTTCGGATTGCGTGATGCTCGGCTCTCTTGGTTATTTACTTTTCAGAATATTTTAAATATTCTGTTCTCGATTCCAGGTCACGCATTGCAGATTCCAGTTCTCGGATCCTTAAAGATCACAGATCCCTCAAAATTGGTCAACCCATATTCTATAATTCATGGCTCACTTGTCATAAGCAATTCTCAATTGATCGTTTTTGCTGTGAATCTCATTCTGTAAGTCGTCACAACGTGAACGCGCCTCTTGCAGCTGCCTCGACTCACTACCCATTTCCGCTTCAGCTTTGCTGACCCTGTATATAAATGAAAAATTCTCTCCGAAAATTTCCCACAACTGCTTGCATTAACTTAAAAATTAAGAACCCAAAGACCAAGACAGCCAAGGAAAAAAATCATTACCTCCAAAGAGCCTCGTCGTGCAAACGTTGCAAACGATTGATTTCTTTGAGCAAATCAGAAATTTGTCTTTTAGACTCATCTAAATGCGAGTCTGAAACAGCACCGCCCATGAACATGGCTTCCAATTGCCCACATCGCCATCGCGAATCGTCTAAATCACGTTTAGCAGAAATCACCGACTCTTTCATATGTGTTTCATTTTTCCGCAAACGAGCTAATTCTGATTCCATTTCCTTGCATCTGAAAATTACAGCCCATGTGTCCCTTAGTCTAAAAATATACATTTTATTCTCACTTTGACGTTATGTTATTAAATTCTTGACGCAGCTTGACATTTTCGGTCGTCAACTCGGCAAAGGCTGGCGATGTTTGAAATGGATGAGCAGTAGTCCTGTAGAGGAAAAGACTTGCACCTGGAAAAAATTAAGGAAACTACTAATCCACCCACACTGAATCGTCAGAATTTTGCAAAATATTTTTATCGAGTCGTTTGGTATGCTCCAATACTTCCTCCAACTCCAGGATCCTAGAAATAAGAATCGCTCGAATTTCTGCCAACATGTCTGTTCACCGCGGTTTCTAAAAGCCAATCTGTCCTATTTTGTATATTGTTATTACATATATATATATTATATCCGTCTTTTATATGCACAATACATACAATAAATACAATGTACTTCTACAATTGTATATTACGTAGTATATGAAAATGTATGGTGAACATTATGTGGTGATGGTGTTGGTGATGTATGGTTCATACCTATATGTATGTATGTATATATATATATACATATATATATATTATAAAACATATATAATACATTTGCATATATTACAGATCATACGTTGGGTGGCTGCACGTACAGCCTGTATACCGTTATTACATTATACCTATATGTATGTGTGTATATATCTATAATGAAACATATATAATAGATTTGTATATATTACAGATCATACGTTGGGTGGCTGCACGCACAGCCTGTATACCATTAAGTACCTATATAGTACTATCTGTTTTCTTCGGGAATGTATACGCGGCCCATGCGGTAACGTGGAGGGCGTGTATACTCTTAAAGAAAACAGGTTATAAGCACACCAGATGCCTGGAAATCTATCTGCGTCACCGCAAAAGATGCAGTATTTGATAGGCACTAACTATAACACTGTATTTGATTTCTAGGCTGTTTTCACACATTTACGAATAATTTACCTCGCCTTTAAAAGTGCAGCCTCCTCTAGCAGCGTACGATTTTCATTGTCCGCAATCGCCACATTGGCCTCAAGTTCGTGGACTTTCCAGACGTGAGCGTCGTTTTCCAGCTCTCCGTTTTCTCTGCTTCGATAACAATCAGGCATTGATTGCAAATGCTGGCTCCTACAGTAAAAGTGCACGGCAACAAAGGAATACACAAAGTAGTTTATGGCCTGCGTGCCAAGAAAACAACCTTTAGCCTTCATACTTTCTTCTGATTTCATCCAACTCTTTATTTTTCCTCGTCAAAGCCTCTTCTTTCTCATTCAAACGCTCTTTGATTTTTGATACTTCTGAATTGTTCCAGCTGAGTGACGCTTCCATTTCGCTGACGCTAAAAAAGTGCTAGCATATTGCGCATAAGTTTTTGAATTGTCGCTGATATACAGTCCCACCTGTATTGTGCATTGTGGTAGTTTTTCTGGGCTTCTTGTAATTCTTGTTCCAGACATCGATTTTTTTCATTCGAGCTGTCTAGTTGTGTTTCCACTTCTTGAATTCTGCAAGGACGTAAAGATGATTTATGTACTGTAATTTTTCCGCGCCATTTGTCACACAAAGTATTACTTCTTTTGAAAACCTTCCAGCTGCTTCTGCAGCTCGTCGATCATCAGTTCGCGATCTCTCAATCTGAAAAGACGGACTCATGCATCTTGCGCAACTGAGCAAGGAGTTGATGGAAAGTTTTTAAGGCTGTGTCGAGTCTGCCAAAATATTTTGGTAGACTCGACCTACAGTAGTCGACCAAAAAGTGACCTTGTTTACGAGTGACTTCTCAAGTTGGCCATATCGGGTGATGAGTAGCATGGAATGCATGCTGAAGGGATCTGGTTAGTAGTTCAAAACAGTTTGCTCACTAGAAAAATAAAAAACTGATACTTTGCCATTTATGTCACCAGAAATGCAATTTTGAACCAAAAAAGCTGGCGAAATCTCGTTCGGCGTGGAGATTCGATGCATACTTCGTTCTTGTCGCTGCTTTCCTACTCCTAGATTTTTGAGGAAAACAAAAGCAAATGATTCAAAAAAGAGCAAAGATCAAAGATGATGAAAAAAAAAATGGTTTTTATTTCGGTTTTTGCGGGGCTCCAAAATTTGTCACAATTCAAATTTCGCGGTTTCCCGCGTTTAAAAGTCCATCTTCAGAGCTAGGCAGACAGGCATAGAAGCACTCTGAAGTATCTCTGCACGCCGAATGAGCTGTGCCACTTTTTTCATCAATTCAATTCATTTCGGTTTGATGAATTTGATCTGATTTGATTATTCAATTTTGATTTTCGGAAACTTGAAATCACCCAAGTATCAGTTTCGGGTTTTCAGAAACTTCAAAATTTGATGTGGCGAATGAAATTTACAATTTTTTTGGACAAACAGCCCACCATCGTCCCATGTGAGCAACCATGAAAAAGTCATTTCTCGAAAGAGAACATGTTGTCTGCCTGAAACCCTGTCTTATAAATTCTGTATTGCGTGAAGTCATGACTAAAAGTTTTCTAAATGTTCAACGATATTGCATGTCTTACTCAGACAAATCGATTGACGCATCCTGGCCACGTTTTTCCGCTGCTAGAAGCTTCTGTTCCAATTGTATTTTCTCAGTTTCTGCTTTTGCTAAGGCCTGGTCACGAAGCTTTAACTCATTTTCCAGGTCGGAAATCCTAAAAAAAGGCCAAAATCTGCGTGAAAGTATGAAAATACACTGAAAAATGATCGCAATTATACTGTACTTCGCCCTGGCCTCATTCCACTGATTTTGAAGCCATTCACTTTGAATTTGAGCATCTTTTCCTCGGGTTTCTTGTGTCGACGAAGGACCCTGCTCTGAGGAACCAACTTTTTTCACTGAAATTACTTCGCTTTCACCTGATTCTAACGACTGATATGATTTTAAGTGATTTCTGAGCTGATCTCGTTCCACCATTATCCGAGTTAGTTCAGTCTGCTTTTGTTCTATAATTTGTTTTGCTTGATCAAGTACGTCACCCTCCTAAAATATTTTGGGCACATCAGGATTTCGCTAGTGGTTTCGGAGAAAGTTTTTACTTCAGTTAAAAATTCTGGTCCAGGCACTTCTGTAAGCAATGACAGAATTCTTTTATCTTTTTCTTCTAACTCCAATTCCAGACGGCGTTTTTCAGTCCTGAACATCCAACATATGTGCACAGAGGCAGCGAAAGGCAGCCATGCACTTACTCTAAATCTTTGTTCTTGGTCCTCAAGCGAGCAATTTCCTACAAAAAACTTTGTAACTTTTCTTAAAAACCGATTCTTGTAAAAAATTACTTGTCTCAATTTTTCAACGGCGTAACTCTCGCCTTGATGCTCAGATTCATACGCTAAAACAGGCGAGCAGAGCGAGTTTATTGTTCATTGTCGCGAAAGAGCAAAAGAGCATACACGTGTCGAATAGACGCTCGACTGCCTCGACTGATTCACGGAATGTGCGGGTCGCTCTATCGTACCTGTCGATTGCCAATGGGGCCCGGATACACCCGTGGGCGTTCACATTAGCTAAAGCAGGATAAGAGCTTGTAGGCCGCCCAGCTGGCCGTGACCATGGCCAGCATGGTGTAATGCCGGTCCCACATAGTTGCAACTTACTGAATGACACAGTGTACACCCTTTGGCCCCATCCTTCAGTAGGTGGATAGAGCTTTCCCGATCGTTTGTCCAGCCTAAAACATCTCATGCAGCAAAGAAGGTAAAAAAGGCAGGAACAACAACTCACCTGATCACACGGGTGCGACTGCTCTCTGCAGAGACATAGCTTAGTCCATTAGCTTGCGGGATTTGAGCTTGTAGTGTTGACAACAGCAGGCTGCCATCGCCTTCCACTGGACACTCGAATGTGCCAGAACTCACCAAAACGAAGACGTCGTTCATGTCTGCAAAACAAACAGTCTGGATTAATTGGGTGCTTTAGCATTTACACTTTCTAGAATTTCAAAGTCTCGCAAAACTGCGACACTAGTGCAAACGTGATAAGTCAGGCCTGTCGAACGCCCACAGCAAAGTAGTCTTATTGGCACACCGAACCGACGCAGCGATGAATGTATGTCAAGAGAGCTCGTCTACTGTATATTCTACAGACCTGAAGATGGACACAACCTCAAATCAACATTAGTCACCGCTTACTTTCCATGTCCGAAATCCACGGCAAACTATATTTCCTTTCTTCTCAAAAACAACTGTTCATTGCACCAGCTTGATAAAACAAAGGGTGCGCTTTGTAACTTCTACCAAGCGTAGTCTGTCTGAACTGCACCCGGCTATTTTCGTATTTTCGTACCTAGCTGATGGATTGCCTTCGCCAGCGCTGGCCGGTTTCTATGTACATACAAGGTGATAAAGCGAGGTGAGCAAACTTGATTCGCCCAGCTGCCCGTGTTTATGAACTTTGCCGCTACTAGGCCACCACCATGCTCGCCTGAAAGGAAGTCTTGTTTACGAACAAAAACTCACCCGGGACGCTACCTACCGCTAAGATCAACACACCATCTCGGTACATAGAGGGATGTATCTGAATAGGAATAGCGAACACCTTTCATGGTGTGGGCCAAGTGCAGTGTATAAAGTGTGCAAAAGGCAATGGAAACGTGAATGTATGTCATTCTCGCACGTGCAGCCAATCTTCGATTTAGGTGCGCACGTACAGTAGTGGGCATGTGAACATGGGGCATCATCAACACCAAGCACCTAAAAGCTGACATGATACAGCATATGCGCACATCAGATCGGCGCAGCCGCGCATACAGTCTGTGCAATGAAGTATTTGATTGTGCTAACAGATTGTGAGTCATGCTTCTAACTGGCCTTATCCTCTGCAGTCTCCAGGTCAACTCATCATGCAAAGACGATAGAACATACCGCAGCCCGATTTAGGACGACCAGCTGGAGGAGACCCAGAAAACAGGGCTACGAATCCATACGCGGATGAACTCTACCGCTTTAATGCTACGGAAAGCGATATTTGAAAACGAGATTTGTTTATTGCGACTTTTCAAGCAATGGGGCCATTCGAAATGCAAAAAAGTGCGCTCAACTTAACAGACAGACTCTGTCTCGTGGAAAGAAGAGAAACAAAAACCAAAAATTCTGAACCATTCTACTCTCGAACTGATGAGAGCCTCGTGGTCGGAAAACAAAAATGCTGTTGAAAAGCCACTCTCTGCAACAACCTAAATTTGCTCTAAATAAACTATGTAAAGAGGGGCAACCTATCGGAGACTGAAGCCAGCCTAAAAAGAACGGGGTCATGCTCGGGGTGATCTGAACTTCTGTTCCCTCAGAAGCTAAAATTCAGGATCCGCAACGTTTGTCAAGTTACTGTTAGCTCGAATTTTCCTCAACAATATTACCTCCGCATCAAATAAAATATGTGCTGCCCACGGAAACTCTTTCCACATCATTTATATTCGTTCACATATTCTCAATTTATTATCGGCAAATTTATTGCTGTGCACCAAACTCATCTTCGTTGGAGCCCGCTGAGCCTAGCCAATCAATGGCGCTGCGCCTCAACCCGTTTAGTCGATGTTTCTAAAGCCCGCGCCGAAGATATAAGAACAGAAACACTATCGCCAGCTACTTTCGATAGTCGATAACTCAAGAACGATTGAACCAAAACAGTTGATTTTTCGCAAGCTTTGCAAGATAGGTTAGATCTGCAATCATGTCAATTATTATCGAAATCCGTCCGGTATCTGACGAGTGATGGTTTAAAAAAGGCCAAAACAATGACTAGGCCTTTTTTAGGAATACTGTAACTTTTTAGAAATGAATGCTTTTGAAAAATCTGTGTGTAAAGGCAGACCTTAAAGTTTAAACTTTTAGAAAAACTAAGTTTCACTGCTGTACGATGTCCGGTTGTTGATCTAGGTTGATCTTTATCCTCCTCCTCCTCTTCCTCCTCCTCCTCCTCCTCGTCTTCTCCCCCCCCCCCCCCTGAACAAGAAATCGCGTATTCTGGAACTCGACCACGGCCAGATGGATTTTGATAAAAATTGGCACGATTGCAGATTCGGCCGATTCTGCCATGTTTGCAAAAAATCAAAAATTTTCATCGAACCGTTCTCGACTTATTAGCCGGCGAAAATCGTCGTTTAGCATTAGGCGTCTGGTTGGCTGGTCTAAGCAGGCACGTGCCTGCTGATATGGCAGGGCCCGGGTAAGCCGAGAGGGAGACCATGTCGCTAGCGTGAGGGCGGCCCAGCAGGTCGATGATGGGTAAAAGGAGCTCTGATCACTTTTTATACCGCATTTTTGGAAAAATGCACTCCCAATCCCATTATGGGTGCAAACACAATTTGTTGCATTTGTTTCTTCCAATTCAGCAGCATGCATTATACTGTAGAAATTTGCGAGCTTTTTAGATTCCGACTTAAGCCAATCGGCACTGAAATGCACTAAATAAAACATATTCGGCAGAACCTTCACTTGGACCCTCACGCCCAAGCGGCAAGAAATCACCTCTACACACGCCACAGCCAAGCACCTCCCCATCATTACGAGTGGAATATTGTCCAGCGCACCAAAGTGTGAAGTGTCAACCAATGTAAAGTGCCAAAACAACGTATGTCGGAATTTTCTTATCATTGAATATATCGATTGCTGTTCAACGGACTTCAATGAGATTCGGCTTAAATGATAGAGCGAGAAAAGTTACATTTGGATCTTCCATAGGCTCTCTGAGTAACCTTTTTAGCGTCACAAGAAACAAGCAGCATGCGTATTTTCTAATTGACCTACTCACCCGAAACTCGGCCTTCCTTAGAAAATTTAATCGCTTTTTAATGGAGGCTAGTGGTTAGGGAATATTCGGCACAAATTTTTATGTTTTCGGGCTTCAAAGTTGAGGAGATGAATGAGAGAATACTGTACATTTATTCTCAGGAGCAGCAGAATATTTAAATTTCGATGCGTAATAATAAATTTGTCCAGCAAAATCATGTCGAAAGTTAACCGAGAATGCTGTCGAAAGGTGAATTCTTAAAGGGCGGGTATATCGAAGCGAAGGCGTAAGTAGTCGCGTGGTCGCGCACACTCGGCTAAGGGTGCCGCGTGGTCGCTCCCTTAGGTTTTGAGTGGTCGCGTGACGCGCACAGTCCGCGAACGGCTAACTTAGGAGCAAGAATACCACATGGAAAACGGCAAGCTGTGTTGTTGTTTTATAAGTCCAATTTCTACTATATTTATGAGACTGTTTGGTGGGTATCGACCAGTCTATGAATTGCATTCGGTATGGATATGCATGAGCATGCTGCAGATGTGTGCTGTGATTTGTCCAAGTCGAGGTTACTGTGTAAATAGCAATTTTGCAATCAAAAAAGTCATTGGTCATATGAGGTTCAAAGAAAAAACAAAAAATACAGTGGTCAACAACGGTGGCAGACAGTGGTCAAAATAATTTTCACAAGAACAAATTTTTTGCAAGAGCTATATCATTGTACAAGAATTATTCAATTGCCACCTAACTGATTTCTGACTGGGACAAACGCAATAGGGGAATGTTGGGGCAATGGTACATTGGGCCTGGCGCTGGAGTTTCGTTGGCACCGTCGCCTCAGCAGAATGAAAATAATGTAGCCAATCAAAGCAGCAACAGCGATGGCGATAATGGTGTTGATAATGGATTGGACTGGCCCACTAAGAATTCCATTCAGTCCACTGGTGAAAAAGGTCGACGCTTTATCCCGAGCATTTTTGACTGTGTTGGCCACATCCTCGGGCGTTGTAGCGAATGAAGATGTGTAGTCGATCATGACGTCCATCTGCCGACGAAGGCGAGCTGTTTCGTCGGCGAACGCTCTTAGGACAGCCACATTTTCGTGAATTGTATCCTCTTCGTCAGTGTGAAAAATGGGCGCAGAGTCAAATATAGGTAGATGCCATTTGCTGCTCCACACCAATTGGATGGGCAAGGTTGCCACTTGGACGAGGCCTTTCGCCGACACCCACAAGCCACGCTTTTGATCGAAGTGAATGCTTGGATGGACCATCGTACAAGGCAGCGTTGGGGAGCGCAGGATCAGTTCTCGAGTACCTGGTGCGACGAAGTAGACTCGGCCTTTGGCTTTGATTGGAAGGTATTCATAGCAGGAACCGTCGATTTTGTGATCAGAAAATACCACATCGGCCACCATTTCGTCGCACGACCAGATCAACAACACCTCTGGGCCGACCCATTTCGCTGCAATAGATTCATTATTGCCGAGCAGGGCCCGGACGCCGAGTGTGCAATCGAATCGAAGCAGCTGATGCACTAGATCGAGGTGGCGTTGCAGTGCTTGACAAATAAGATGGCGCATCTGCGTTTGACCAGTTTGGGACGCCTCTTGCATCTCTTCGGCCAGCCATTCCAGCTTAGCGTCGACGGGGTCGCTGTCCAACGAATGCATTTTCGGGGACCGTTCGGCGCCATGTGACGATTCATCGCTTCGCCTGACCAAAGGCATAGAGGTAGTAAAATAAGGACCTTGAGCCGTGTGGGTTCCATTAGGAGCTAGGCAGCTTAGATTCTTGATAGCCGGTGCTGATGATGGTGTGAAAGCGCCATTGATCGAATCAATAACGATCATTCCATCATGGACCTTAGCACGGAACTCGCCCTTGTACTCGAATGGACACGGCCACACTGCTTCTTCTGGCGACCAGATCATGACACCGTCGGAATGATCGCACCAGCCGCGTTTAAAGTTGCAACCACTGAAATCGCCCAACGTTGAAATCGCAGTCACTTCATCTTGAGTCGATATCGATCCCTTCTCCAAAATAAAGTTGACGCCTTCCGTTCGAATTGTCGACATCCAATAATAACCCGCTACCACTGTCTTATTTGTCGACCACATGTTCGGTTGCACTTGAACCAGTTGATCACCACCCCAGCCCATCAATCGAACAACATCGTGACATTCCTTCGGCGATACACTTTCCAAGTGTGTGACATCTTCGAGGACCGAATAGCCAAAGCAGAAAGACGTGTAGGTGGTAATTCGGCGGTGGAGCTTGTGGCATTTCCATGCGCTGACCGACTCCAATGGATGGGTGGGGACCCACATTTTCGCTGTTCCCACAGCAGTTGACTCGGTTGGTTGATCGTGGCATTCCACTTTCTTCGGAACATGAATCAGTCGCCCGCCTCGTTGCTTTGAACAGTAAATAAACGTCGGCGATTCAGCCGCAGCCAAATGCGAAATTGTCAGGAGCGCAATTAGTGATAGTAACATTTCTGAAAAAGACTTGGTACTGACTCCGCATTCAAGGTGACATGCGCTCCAATTTGTTAGGAATGTCTTTCGCTAACAATTACTTTGGCTATGTCTCTCTACGATCTATAAATATATTACATGACGTATTTCTTATTATGCCCAGAAATATGGAGGGTGTCTGACAATGAGTTGGCTTTTTGCGGGTGCAGTATACAGTCAAATACTGACTTTGGGGCAGAGCGTCCATTTTTATGGCTCCGTGGCCGTTTTGGCGCGCAGTCCATGTGACTAGTCAAGATCGCTTTCTTCAAAAGTTTGTTTGTCATCAAGAATGCCTGGAAATCTGGAACTTGAGCAATGAGCTGTCATTCGATGCTAGAGAACAAAGTGACCACTGCGTGGTGTCATTTCCATAAAAAGTCATGGGTTCATTATGGATATCTGCGTCAGCTTTGTTCTTTAGCATCATATATCGAATGATAGCTCGGTGGTCAATTTCAAGCTTACCAGGCATTCTTGATGACAAGCAAACTTTTGAAGAAAGCTAGTCACAAGAGCTGGGCTAATCAAAAGTACCTCACAGTTATAAAAATGGACGTTCTATCCAATGGTATGCTTCCCTTTACACTGCGCCAGCGCGTTATTGGAAAGCCAAGTCATTGTCGGACACCCGTCTTAGGCTCAGTGCCTGACATTCAACAAGGTCGCCGATGTGACAAATATCATTGGCGTGGAACTGTGTGGGTAACAGCTGGTCCCCCTGACTTATGTTACTTCAAATAGCTAGCCTACAGTAGCGGGGTTGCCTATTTGAGGGGTTTGTCTCATTTGGGCTGCCTCTACGCCCAAGTACCTACTGCATGTACATGGAGCATGCCCTGTGCTCATTTATAGCGTGAAGCTGATGCTGCTATCCTTGGCAGGTCGTATATAAGCTAACGCCTTCTACTCTGGAGTACCTTAGCACGCCTAGTATACCATGGCGGCACTCTTTTACTTTAGCCCCCCCAACGCGACTGACCGCGTGCGCACTCGCGCGCAGTTATTCTGTTAGCCGTGACATTAGAAATGAGATTCAGATTCAGATTCAGACTGGCGCGCTAACGTTTGTTGTGACCGCAACGAAATAAGAGGCCACGCCCCTTTGCGACTGCAAGGAAAGCAGTGCACGAGAACGATGCAGTGTGATTGGTCGTGTGGTTGGTGAAAACTTGCGTGAAAATATCTCCTTCCATCATTGAAAACATTGACAAATAAGGAATACAAGTGGGCTAAGTATTCTGTTTCTTCGGAGGGAGGGCTCAGAGGGAAGGGAGGTTTAGACCACCCCGAGCACGCCCTCCCAATGGCGATGAATCCATTTAGGCTCGGGGGGTCTGGGGGGCAGAGCCCACCAGGGCCGAAATGCTGCGGAGAGCGCGGAGCGCTCGACGCAGCAATTGAGGGCCGTGTCACATTGGGATTTTGGCTAGCGGTTTTTTGTAGCGCTAGGCATATTCGCATATGCCCTGCAAAAATTTTTTCGGTTTCTTGGCGGTCGGTTAGTCGGGAATCTTTCATGTGAAGGCGATCGTGTTTGTAAGTCATACATAAGTGACTGAAACTCGATGTGACGTAGAGGTCGGTTAGCTCAGTCGGTAGAGCGTCGATTCTTGAATCCAAGGATAATTGTGCTGTGCGGGTTCGAATCTCATACCTCTCAAATCTCATAGCGGCCTTTGCTAGGATGTCTGCTGCAAGCGCTAAAGTGCACGGCTAATAGGAATAATAAACTGGATAACTTGGGGGGGGGCTAAAGTAAAAGAGGGCCACTATGGCTACGCGATCTCTCTCACACGAATACGACAAGTGTCTACTTACCCTGCTCTGCTTTCGTCCAATCTTTCTCCAGTGGCCTTTCTCTACTTCTCATAAATACCGTAGTGAACAACGACGAACAGTCGATCTGTGGTACGACGACCTGGTGACTAACTCTGAAACAAAAAGAATACTCTAGGTCTCCTCTTATTCTTGCTTTCCTTATTCGGTTATCTACATTCACTCGCACTACACCCACGCACAGTATCAACACTCACGCGTTTGATGACGGCATGCAGCCATGGACGGTAAGAGCTTACCCTCCACGAACCTGGACCAATCTGTAGCTGACAGCGCCCAACAAATAAATGGCTGTGGCTGGAGAGAAGAACTCCCTCAATCGACCGGTCGCCAAAAGTGAACGAGAACAAATGACTCCAAGGGCCCATTGCCGTGTTATTCCTACCGCGAAAACCGGACGGACCGTTATCTTATCATCCAGGGTCTAGTCTAATCAGGGACGACCCCGCAGGAAATCTAGCCTACGTTGACTTCTCGATGTGGGTTTGTGTTGAACGAAAACGTCCTGTGTCCTATGTACTACAGACCTACAGGTTATCTGAAATATAGGAAAGGAAGTTGTGGGGGGGGGGGGTACATATCTCCCCCACTTCCTCACCGAAATGAGAGTGCGGGACATAGTGGCCAGACCCTATACACGGTTTGATTTATCTGTTTACAATAAAAAAGCAGTTCATACAGCAAAATAGATCTCCAAAGTTGTTGCCAGTTGTTTGGTACTGAATTCCATTCATCATCGTCTTTCTAAGAAGCACCAATTCGGAGCAGACGCCATTTCATTTATGAGAAAACCCCTCGATTGGCGAGGAGGCGCGCTCTACTTCCACGGCTGCGCCGAGGGAGCAGCGAGAACGCTGTCGACTTGGAAGGGGGTGGGGGGCAGAGAGGGAGAACGCGGCGGCCTTTTATCTGGTCGCGGCCAGTCTAGTTGCGCAGGGGACGAAGCGAAGGAGAACGCAACCAGCCGGCTTGCCGAATGGACGGGAAAGGGAAAAGTCCAGCGAGGGTTTGAAAGGCTCGTCTAACAAGTACACAAGGCATGTCAGGAAGAATTTATATTTCAAACTGTGGCTCAATCATTGTTGAGCCCATAATCGGAGTATTGTAATACTCTTGTTACGCTGGATACGCATCACCCTTATCAGGAGTTATCACAAGAATCGCAAATGTTCTTCCATATCTCGGATGCTCCTAAAGTGTACATAGACGCCGTTCGGGTCTGGGTAGGCTTCTCGAATCTTCTTGTACGCGCAACTGAAGCAGGCGATTCTGGCCTTTGGTCCTAAGTACCCGTGAAGCCTAAAAAAAATAGGCGGCGGATGTGCACTCTCAAACACTGCCGGATGACTTTCTTGCCAGAAGACGAAATTTTTGTATGCATGATGGCGGAACTGGCTCGGGTCGCTGCCGTCGTCGTTCGTCCCCCACAAAGCATTGCGCTGCCTAAAACCCGGAAGCATCTGCTGATGAGCTTCTGCTTATCTGCTTATACCGTATCCTTGGACAAACCTCATTGAGAGCAACAAGAAGTCTCGACTCAAGATCTGCTGAACAAACACAGGCTCCAAAGTGATACAGTTGTCGATACCCCGTCCGCAGCATTCATCCTCTCCTTGAGCAGCAACCACGTAACACTAAACACAAAGTGGTGAGAGGTCTTGCTTGCACGAAGTCAAACTAGAATGCTCACCCTCCCACATGTACAGCGGCTATTTTCTGAGTGCAGTTGCTCAGAAATAATTCGCCTTTCGTCGGCTTCCCAAGCGGTTAGTGCGGTCTCCATGGTAGATGAGAGTTGCTTCGAGCCAGCAAGAAGTGCTGCTTGTTGGCCTGGTGTTAGCCGCCTGAACCTATCGACCAAGTGTTGCTCGTCTTGCCGACTTGTTGTGGATGACGCAAACGAAATCGACGATGGGCTTGGATCACGGCTTCCACGTCGCTTACCTCGACGAACAACTTGTTCGGCAAGGTTTTGCATGCTCTGCAATAAATCTGCTGTCGAAATCAAGCTGTTTGAGCAAATCACAAAACTCAGCTTGGCGAACCCACGCACCAGACCACCACGGTTTCCGGCTTTTTCCTCAGCGCACCTACGCCTAGTACGCAATTGGACATTCTCCCCTGGCATAATAAGTATGACAAGTTGAAGACAAGCCTAAAGCGCAAACCACGTACAGTACATGAAGGACATGAAATTTCCAAAAGGGGACAAAAAAGGGTGCGTTAGCTTCCTGTAACCAGTCAAAAAGCGCGTTGCACTGCGGAAGTATTTACTGTTGGCAAATCACTTGCTGAACACGGTCGAGGAACACGGTCATGACAAATGCAGACAGGTAACCCTTATTGTCAGTCATTGCCTCAACACTGGGACTAAACACGGCCCAACATTACAAGTTTCCGTCTTCACATTCTTCATAGTCGCTAGTGTCACTATCTAATCCGCTACTGATATCTTGAAGGGCTGCGTCGGTTCGATCCTCATCGTCTGCACTCGCGCCTTTCGACACCACTGCTGAAGGTCCTGCCGACGGAACTGCACGACCCAAACGAGTCATTTGACGATGGCATCGAATCACCTCCTTTCTTTCTTCATCTCTAATCGCCGTATTCTTCGGCAGCTCCCGCGGGTCATTGATAAATACGGGACCGGCCGCTGTAATACTCGAAGTGAATTGAGCCGTCGTGGTCACTCGTTCATGCACGATTGCAGCCAACAAATGGGGCAAGTGCTCGTAGAGATTCGCCTGCTTCCGCGGTCGAGCGATTTGCTTCTTAGCCCGCTTTGACCAATGTAGTTCGTACACGGGTTCATGAGTGACTGGATCGCGAACGATTCGCCGACGAACATTGTTATTCCAGTCCATCACGGCGAGAGTTTTCTTGTCACGAAACTGACCCAGTCGAAGTAGACTCGCTTTGGCGTATAGGACAGCGACTGGCTGTTGAAGGACTCCACCAACGACGTTAGTCTGAAGAGGAAGGCGGAAGCATTGTACGGAGGGGTCAAAGGCCAAAAAGTGTGGCAGATCAAGTAATACTTTGCACTGGACATCTATAGTCGTGAGTTACCCCAACATATCAACATCTTACCGAAAGTTCAAATAAAGAGGAATGTCTTTCAAAAGCTTGGGATCACCGACCACTTGCTGGATGTTCTTGAGGGACTTCTGCCCTGGTTCGAGATATGGTGGCTCATCGAAGGCCCGCTCGTGCGGAATAGCATGTTCGCACCTTCCGAACGGCCACTCGTGCTCGCCTTGACAATGGTGCAATATGGACATCCAAAGAGCCTGCAATGTCAAACCCAAGCGCTGTCGTGAGGAGTGATATGACTCCAAAGACAAGCCAAGTACCTGCCCTGGTGTCAACATTTGGACCCTTCTAGTGTGAACAAAAGGGAAACGATGACTGCAGAGGGCCCCTCGAGAGCGTACTAGTCCCACAGGGCTGCCAAATGGGATGGACTACGCAGGCAGATTCGAAGGGGGGCTCCACAAGAATTTAGAACAATCAGCTGGAGTCAAATGTGGGAGAGCACCCGACTCACGCAGGTTCTTCCTATGCCATGGGCCCTCCTCTCCGACTTCTGAGCCAGCGGATCTAGCTAAACCCCTCGAAAATTTCAGGCGCCCACACGTGGCAGCATTTCCAAAAGCGTCATGCACGCAAAAGCAAAAAACTAAAGAAAGAATAATTACCCGAAATTTCATGGCATCGCCAGCCGAGTTTTGTGAGCACCAAAAAAAATGATTCTTTATTTTCCGAGCCCACTTGAAGTAGTTCTCCCGTTCAGCTTTTGGGACGCTGAGCTGAAATGGTCAAACCATCGTTAGCGTGGGCTGGCGAACAAGAGCGATAACAGTTTCATGATTACCCAACTAAAAGTCCTATTGACTCGTGAGACCAATTGGAAACTTAGTCAGGTTCAAACTAAACTTGCATGAACTCTTTCCTACGCACGGACCCGTTTGAATTTGCATAGTCACAGGGCCTGAACGCGCATAAATGAGGCACATGCACTTACCGCCAGAAGAGCTTTTCCAATGTTCTTCGCTCGATGCCAGACATCGAGTTCGTGCTGCATGTCTTGGCAGATGATGCACAGAAGCTGATGATACTCATCAATGCCAGCGTCCGGGAAATTGGCCAAGATTTTCTTTGTTGCGGCAATAAACGCACCAGGATCATTCTTTGACAACGCCAGTAGTCGTGGGAGAGACTTGTTTTGATCGGTGACGATCTCCTTCACGTCCATGCCGAGGCAAGTGTAGCTTTTGATAATGGATCGCAGTGTTGCAGCGATCTCCATCGTTGGGCTTTTGTTGTCCGTCTGCCGTTTTTCAACCACCTCAACCGCAGCTATGTACCTACAGTACAAATCCAGAATGGCACTGCCGCCATCACAGACAATAAAAATGTGACACATCAAACTTACGCTGAATTCTCAGTTTCACCGGTTTCAGCATGCACGGTCGCCACCACCATGCTCGTCACAGTGCAATACGTTGCACATTTGCCCTAAAACAGAATAGGTGTATGTACGCCATGATAAACAGTTCAGCAAGAGCTCAGTCATATCAGCTACCGCCGCTTCAGCCTAGCTTACACAGGCCCACTACAGTTTTCTCTGTTCAGCCGCTGCACCGCCTACTACTACCTGACAGGACACACAACCAAAGAGCACACTTACTGGCGAGTCAAACTGGCCGTCACTTGCCAAAACCACCTTCACGTTCCTCTGTTTCAGTGATTCTTTCATCATTTTCTGCGTCTTTGCGAATGCCTTCAAGACAGCCGGAGCAACGACAGCGCGCTGAATATCGAAGAAGGTTCGCCGGCTAACACCGCGAAGATTCAAAACCTAGAGAGAGAGGAATCAGAGTCTCCGTTTATCCTACAGTACTGTAATAGAGTACGCACCCGACACAAAAGATCCAACTTTCGAAACTGCTGGCCAGCCAGAATTGCAGCTGATGGAATTAGCGTGTTGATGGCGTACGGACGAGATCGGCGGTAGCTGCTGTGCTGCAGCCGTCGGGACGAAGACCACTTTTTTTGATGACGCTCAGCACCAGCGCAAGAAATAACTAGGATGCAAACGGCACCCGCACGCTAAAACAGTTAGGAGCTGATCAAGAAACAACACAAGTCTAATTTTGCCGCGAATACCTGTATTTGCAGCGAGGAGAAATCGTTCAATTCGTTGCAACCGCTACGATAGCACTTTGGGCCAATGAGCTTGACCAACTGCGACAGTTCAACAATGTATCCTAAACAACAAAGGCGAATGTAAGATTTGAATTCGCCAAAAAACTCGCCAGACGCCTAGAGTCAGTCACACTGACTCGTCCTCCAAAGGCAAAAAGACTTACGTTTTTCTTGTGCCACTTCAAGTGCAGACATTGACTTCCGAACACGCCTTGGATCGTGCGGCACTCCGATTGTGTCGTTGTCTTGAACGCCCTTCCTTACGTGAAGCTGGCACCGCAAACCGTCGCTGAATGCAGTGTAGTAGTCGTCGGGTAGCAGCGGGGTTGACTGGGAAAAGTCGTACTGACGCGGGTCCGGTTCCACAGGAGCGGCCGTTTGATGAACCAAACTTGACATCGTAGACGCGCCCAACAGGTTGCCGCAGTGATCACTAGCATCCAAACTTTTCTCGTACAAACTTCGGAAACCGATATCCCTTGGATTCCTCGTCCACAAGTTGGCATGAGAATTGGGGTCGTCATCTTCAAACTCATATACGTCCTCGCCTGCTCTGTCCTCGTGAGTATACTCTAAAACGAGAGAGGAGAACATGAGCTATTGCTGCCACAAATGTATGACCTCTTACCTTCTGGGTCATTTGCCTCCTCGGAAGTCGCAGCGTGATCGATCTGCAACTGGCCTGAAACAAGCTTGCTTTCAGTAATTTGATTGTGTCGCCAGGCGGCAGCTCAATCAGAATTCGACTTTGTATGCTAGATTCGTTCTCAAATTCTTGGAAACGTGCAGTATAACCTGGAGGTGCGAAGGGGCACACATACTACCCGCTCTGTGTAAAATCCTAGACCCATCCTAAGGGATACTAGGAAAAGCCCATGGAGGGCGATAGGAACGAGACCACGCAGTCCACCAAATTCTCGAATATAGTCTATATTTCCCAACCACACACAAAGGCCGTTTAGACTCACAGTCTGAAGAGCAGCCGCACGTGTCGGCCGCACCTTATTAGGCTCAGATGGTCCTGGACCCACATTGCCTGTAACTCAATTTAGGCCAGGAACTCGATACCAGTTACCGCCCAATGCCTGCAAACCAAACCAGTCACGCAGCCCCGGGTCTGGTCCTGACTTGGTGGAGGCACTGCTCTGATACTGTAGGTGCACATAAGGTATCCACGCATATTACACGCGGCTGTCCCTGATAGAAAGTGGTCCTACCACATGCAGAGCTCAAAAAAGCCTTGCACCAGTCAAACCAGGATTAGTCAAACAAAAATACTTACGTTCTGCGTCGCGCAAGGCGGGCACTTGGCCACTGACTTGACTTCGCCCGTCGTATTCGACATCCATCCTTTCGCCATCGTCAGCCGAATCCATGTCAACGTTGATTGGCGTGGACGCAGCCGCTCGATTCAGGTCCTCATCAATACCGTGATGAAGGTGGAAGAAATCCATCAAATGCACTAACGTGGCTGCGTTGCTCTTGAGGTTCAAGGACTTGCTCATATCGTGGAATCGATCATAGTCCGGCTGCGGCAATTGGATTTGAAGGCTCTTTCTGGGAACGTCGGAAGGCTTTGGCCCTTCCTTTTGGTGAGGTCCGTGGAAAAATATCTTCGTCCATCCTTGAGCCAAATATCCACTACGACTGATGCAGGGTACCGGCACTCCAATCGATTTGGGCCAAGTCGGGCCTGACAACTTCCTGCCAAGATTAGGATGCGAAAATTTATCTCTTTATTCATTCCGCCGTTTCCTACAAAATGGACATATATGCACTAATTATCCCTTATCTGAATGACCCGAGACCAGTTCTTGGATATACTATAAATCAGAGACAGCACGATGAACCGATGCGTGAACAATGCTGTCGCCAAAACGAGGACTGGCTGCAACAACTATGTAACTTCTATACTAGTTAGAGCACTGACCGTGTTCATCCGCCGAGCCCCGGCTTGGCGACACGAAAAATCACGGGTTGGCTCCATTAGTGGTAAAGGAAAGGCACGGCGGGTTTATTTGTTTGCCGGCGTGGGCTAAAACATCGTCTTCAAGGCGAATAATCCATTATCACTCACCGACGGACAATTATCAAACTAAAACAACCACCACTCTACACAAAACACGCCCTCTTATGCAACATACCTTGTGGCTTGGCAAAGTTCTCCTAGTTAGCCACATCAAACGCGCCGCGTCTTCCCCCCTAGACGGTCAACCAATCAGAAGCCACCTTGCCGGCCGCGCGACACCTTACCCGGCTACTGGTCAATGAGGAGAAGACAGGCCAATCGGTCCCTATATCCGCCCTTTAATCATTTGTGAAGAGTCAGTCAATATGTTTGAATTTTATTCACGCATTTCGGAATGAGTGCGTAAATACAAAACTCAGGGTGACGGTTCCCGCGTCCTGACGGATACTGTACTGTGTCGTCAGTTTACACTGCTGCCTCGTCTGCTGTGTGTTCGGCGTATCGTTTTCCAGAGCATCTGGAGCGCCACCACGCGGACAATGCTGAAGGGGCGTGGTGTCAGCACGCCCGGTATCCACGATGGCCAATATCGCGTTGTGCTCTGTTGCACAGAGAAGTATTGCTTAGGCTGCGCACTTCTTCAAAAAAATAAGAATTCTTTGGCATTGAGGAAATTCAGAAGGTCTAGGAAACCTTTCCTAACAAAATGGAACTTCGAATTATTCTGATTCTTTACTGAACATGTTAATTTGAAATTTTTTTAAGCTCACAAACTTGCCTAACTGTGTAAACGACGCAAGCAATACGCCAGTCCATTTTCGCGTCATATTTTCGCGGCAGCCAGTCATTTCTTTTCTAATAGCGCCGTTGTGTTGGTGGTTGAATACTGCGCATGTCTGCTTTTCCCACTTATTCTTATGTCCAAACCGTGGGGCAAAACCTTTTCCGATATGGAGTCCATTAAATAATTTCCTTTGGAAATTGCTCGAGTATTTACAATAATTAGAGACGATGCAACTAATGTGTAGAACATGGCAGTCGATTAATCGAAGCCACTACATACTTGCTTTACCAGGCGAAAATTTGAGTGAAACGGTCGTCAAGCGCATACATGAATATATGTATCGGACTTCTAGAATTACTAAACCCCATTCAAATAAAAGGTCAAACCAGCTGCAGCGAGAATGACAGCAGCTAAGGACAAAGAATTTCAAGCTGCAAATTTCGTCCAGCAGGTGAGAGCAGAGCGATGGCTTCAATATTTTGTTTGAGCCCACGAGTTTTTCTTTAGAAGTTCCTCGGCCGTTTATTTTAAATTTCTCTTTAATAATTCAAATACAGGAAGCTTAACTTTTTAGGTCAGAAAGCAGAAAATGAACTCACAATCATTGCATCGTAAAATAGAAAATATCGAATCGCGAATTGACAACCTGGCCGTCGAACTAACGTCAAAAGTATCTGCTTTAGAAAAGCTATTACTGGGGCAGCCGTACCCCAAAGCGTCGACTAATGAAGTAAACGGCACCATTCATAAAGAAGATAACAGACAAACTGGTGATAATCGAGGTAATTAAATTTACATGGCTCGTAGGAATTTGTCGCTTGAACTAAAATGTTTAGCAACCTTTTGTTCCGACTTGGCCGAAAATGTGACGGCCATCGTTGGGTTGAAGGAGGCTGTCACCTCGACCGCGAAGCCTCTGCGAATTCTATGGTCAGCTCTTCTTGTCGTTGCTGTGGGTGCAACAGGGTTTTACATATACCAAACTGGAGAAGAATATTTATCCAGGCCTACAGCAACAAAGGTATGATGTCTCATTGTCAGTCAGAACTGTTATTTCGAGCGTAATTACCGCATTCAGAATGGGGGAGACATGGAAGGTCATATTCTGGGAGAAAAAGCCCTTAAAAGTGAACTGGAAGAAAGGCTGAAACATCAAACCGACTGGTCTGGCATCTTCCCCCTCGATGTAAATCAAACGACTGACCATAAGTAGGTAGGTTTTACCAAGAATAGGCTCATAGCAGAAGTCCAAAGTGACTCGCGTTCAAGCAAATTGAGCGTGACCATTAGCAGCTTCTAGTGTGACAAGAGCTTCTGTTGCGACTACGAGGGATTTCGTTTCTTGAACGTATGCGTTTAATTCGTACAAGTTCTCATGATCAGAAAAAGTAGGCGGAGAATTGTAACTTATCATTTTACCTTGTGTCCATTACTGCTTGTTTTGCGATGGAAGTTATTAAGAGGGTTTCTGAGAGACTAAACATATATGAAATATGCTGCAGTCGATTTTTCGACCCTTTTTTATATGGGTAGGTAAAATATATAGGTAAAAAGTGGTCATTTTCGGTCAAAAAATCATAACTTACTTATTTTTGGGCCTACAACAATTTTAAAAACAAAGAAAAGACCGCTAAATTTTGAGGAATCCGATTCTTTTAAAAAAAAGCCTAGCTACAACCATTCGTGAGAATGAGATATTTAACAAAAACCGTCCGTGATCAGACACACGATCGATCATGAACAAATTATCAAAACAGTCTTACCTGGTTTTCTTAATGAAATAGTAGCCTAGGGTCAGTACATCACAAAACAGCTCGAAATTTCACCCTATGACCATAGATTATTGTGCACATGTGAGATAACTGAGCCCCATTTAGGCAATTTCAGCCAGAACTGATCAATGATTTTAGCTATTGATCAGATGCGCTGATCATAATTGCTTATCTTGTAGCCCCCGGCGAGAGCTCTAAAATGCTTTTTCCGCGTCAGAATCGGTTGATTTTCACCCTAGACATTAAAGAAGACTCAAATCCGGAAGGAGTGCCTTGTGTAGGCACCTTTTGAATTTCCCGCTTGCGTGCCGCTTATGACATGAGAGCGGCTTTGGCTGCTTATACTGGGATTTTCCAATAAATTTTGTAACTTTTCTTACTTTTCTTTCATGAAAGACAGATGCTCCAGCACAGAATTAGACCGACACGTAGTGCACCGTGGGCACCTTTTCTGGCAGGGCAGGGCTCGCCAAGGACACCTTTCCACTTAAAGCACGTTTCGCCTTCACCTGTAAAAAGCTGTTACTTTTCTTCCGTCTGTCTTCCACGAGACCCATTTTACATGGAGTGACAAAATCTTAGTGAAACACTTTTAAGTCTGGCTTGTGATCTTTTCGCTCGTATTTCGGATACCCGTAAGTGGACAGCCTGAAACTGCTGCGGACTCATCGGAATTTATGAGTTTTGTTAAGTGAAACGCAGCTAATTTTAAAACAGTCACTTGCACCCTTGTAACCTTTGTAAGTGCACTGGTGAAGGCCCCCAGCAGGACGCACACGGACCTAATAGGAGGGCACTCACAATCAGTCGCAAAAAGAAGATTTAAAGAATTGTCTAGAAAGAGTTTCCTGCTTCACATTTTTAGTTTACTGCCTCTGTTTCTAGCAGTATAAATTAAATGTTTACAGACCATGGTACAACACAAAATTCGAAATTCAGCTATCCGCTTATTCACAAAGATAAAATGGTCACGCACCTCAAAGCCTGCGTGCCCGTGCAGGAAGGTCTACGTCCAGAAATGGTTTTGGTTTTTAGTGAAAAGACAACGTTGAATCGAAGATATAAACTCGGAAAATTATCAACAAAACAAAACAGTTCCTTAGAAATTAACGCGCGCATAGGCTTAGAAGTGAGGGAATTTTATCTATCTTAATCTGTCGTAGGCAGCTCACAGCGGGAAATTCAAATTTTGTCTTGTTTGGGCCTTGTGAAATGGTCTATTCTCGTAAAACATGCTTGAGTAATAACACAACTGTTTTAGGTCCTGCTCGACGTTAACACTTCCTACGAATTCCCGCCAATCCTTATTTGTCCACAAGTGTGGGTCGACGTGGATAAAGTGGCATCGCTGAACCTGAGTATGAATGCTCTCATTTATTCATTCGGATATTTCGACTACTTTAGCGAGCTGAAAGTACAGAATATCGATGAGTCCCGATCTGAATTCCTAAATTTTTATCAGATAAACGGTTTCTCCAATCTTCAAGATTTTTATAAATACATAGGTATAAATCTGACAAAGTCAGCTTCTGTTCCAGAATTCACCCGCCTATCGGCTCCATCTTACTGGTGTAGTACATGCAGAAGTGATGTCCCGACTGAATTGGTGTTTTTGGGTGACACCATGTGCTATAACTTTGTGTTATCTAGCTTTACTGGAGGCTTGACCAGACCAGATAACTTTATTTATATGAAAAGTAAGCAAGTATCCGAAAGTACGAACACGGGTGCCTTCATACATTGGTGGGGATTCTTTCCCCAAGTTACACCCTTCGAAGCGAACCTATCCCCATTTATGATTTTGAATCCTGGCCAATTGTATCTGTTAAAAGTCACGATGAAAAAATTTGTAAGCTTACCGAGGGAGGGAGCTCAATGTCTGACAGATGTCCAGGTGGACTCTGATGACCCTTTTCTCACGTGCTTAGTAAAATGCGAGACTCAACTGCACCGCGAGCGATTGAATTGTGGTTTGAAATTGGTCAGCTCGAGCAAGCCGAGCGATGTTTGCAATTATTTTGACCTTTTTAATCGCAACATGACATTCCGTCATTTCCGTTTCACTGAAGAGGGTTTGAGGTTTATAAAAAATGTGTCATCTACTTGCTTTGCTCGATGTCCTCAAAGGTGTAAGAAGACAGTTTTCGATGTAGCCTTATTGTCACAGACAGAAATTAAATACTCTGATTATGAGCAAATGCTTGAATTCAGCACGAAACAAAATCTTTCACTTGTGACTTTGTGGGTTTCTCATTCGGCGCTAGAAGAAGGTGGGGTGTTGATTTATGAAGAGATGTATACCTACAGTTCAATCACCTTAGTGAACAATATTGGGGGAACATTGGGTTTGTTCGTGGGAGGCACGTTGATGACGCTTGTACAATTTATTATTGTTTTGATGGTTTATTGCGTTCGGAAATGCGATAGAGTGCTGCAGTTTTAAGAAGTCACAGATTCGAATCATGATTTGTCCGGTTTTTTTTCTGCACCTACTTGCACTGTCATAATGTACTTGCTTGTGGCATTGTCAGTAAAAGTCAATATACGAACGGTGCTTTCGCCCGCTAGCGTAGCACCGATGATAAAGCCGATTTCTTCATGCATGCGACTCTTCAACATGGGCAACAGTGAGAATTACAATTGATCAACACGAAAAGTCACGTTTTTCCAATTTAAGATATCGATGAAAAATAATTGAGATTTTATATCAGCAGAAATTGTCAGCTAATTATCTTGTGATGAGCAAGATCCACTATGATTCGACGTTTTGCCGACTTTTGATCCAGCCCATCCTCGGTGCACGAAATTTAAACCTTGCGAGCAGAGACAGCGGACAACTGACCTGGCTGCGTGGCGGCTGAAGTACTCTACACCAAGCAGGTGGTCCAGGGGCGGTGGGAAGGGTCGGTGGAGGGGACAGCCGGTGGGTGCCACGCGCGCGCGCTCGTTAGGGCGCGGCTGTCCCCTTTATCGCCTGCTTCTCTCTGTTATCATAGTAAAGGTCGGGCCTGATCTAACCCAATAATAATTCAATCCCATCCTTCAAGGACTTTCAACTGCAAGCGGTAATTCCATCCTTCAAGGACATTATTGGTTCGCGGAAAGTAGCTTTCCGTCAAGGCAACGTTATTCCATAATTTTGGAGGGAAGACTGGCGCAAACATACTTTATGGAAAGTATCGAATTTTCAAAAACTAAATGATACTATAGTCCCCAGCACCCCTAAAAACCCGCTAATTAATTGAGTTTTCGCGGCAGTCACCTTTTTTACTCGGAAAATCAGTGATGAAAGGTCGACGTTAGAGCACGACTCACTGTTGGTGTAGCTCAAGCCGACCGATGGAGAAGGCCCCAGCAGGACGCACACGGGCCTGATACGGACTTGACTGTTTTTTAGCGCATACACGCTAAGCTTCATTATTTGCTAGTAGGCACTGCGCACCAAAAAACCAGCTATGAAGTTAGGGCCCTCAATTGCTGCGGAGCGCGCGGGATTTCGGCCCTGGTTGGCTCTGCACCCCAGACCCCCCCCCCCCCCCCCCCAGCTTAAATGGGTTCATAGCCATTGGAAGGGCGTGCTCGGGCTGGTCTAAACCTCTCTTCCCTCTGAGCCCTCCCTCCGAAGAAACAGAATACTTAGCCGGCTTGTCCCTCTTATCTGTACGTGCTTCCTTCACATCGACTCAACGCTATCGATGAGAGCAGCAAATAATTCCTCGCAACTGCGCTCTAAGCCGACAACCTTGCATGCCTGCGGCATATAATCGCGGGGGTCAAATGTCCGCCTACCGATTCGAAGGTACCACGAAAATTTAAGACTGGCCGAAAAATATAAGTGTTCTCTTTACAAAGCGTACTGGTTAAAAAGTCTGTTTAAATGTGAAGAACAAATAATAATTTATTATTAAAATTCATTACCAAGAAAAGAAAGCATACAAATGTGTAAGACGCAGACCCCATCAATTTTTCAAAACTACACACGATCGCGTGTGCGCACGTAATCATCGCGAATTATGAATCCGTTTTTAGCGTGGCACACGATCAAGCTTCGCGCCACTAATATTGACCGAAAACTACAACCAGTGCGACGATAATGACAGACTGGATGGCAATAGCATTCGCTTTTGTTGATGGACCGAATGATGACAGGTAATCGCATAGTTGCACGATGGTTTTATCTGCCTTGTTGCCAGTTATGAACCGAATTCGACCCTCAGTGCCAGTGCTGAGGGGCTGGTGGCTCTTTATGTAATCCTGAACCACATCGCTATCAGCCATTTCGGAACCGTCGGCGCTGATGGTGTTGTCTTTGATCATAGTGTAGCCATCGCCTCCATGGGCCACGTAGGTGACAGTGATCACGTCGTACACCTTTTCCAAATCCATTAAAGTATACTCGGGGATTGGGCAGTCGTTGCAAAGGACTTCTATGTTGACTACGCGACTGTTCTTTGGCTTGGATAGATCGTAGACCACCTTGACACCCGAAACTTGCAGGAATCGACCGTGCGCATCCTCCTCCTTATATTCGGAAACTGAGTGCTCAAAAGCTTGTCGAATTGTCTCCCCTTTCAATTTGACCGACTGGATAGTATTGCCGAATGGAATCACTGTAAGCAGGTCTGCCATAGTGAGGTTGCTCCAGGCGCCTGCAACGAAATCTCTGACACCGCCCCCGTTCCAGAGACATATGGCCGCTCGGCTCCAAGTCGAGGCATTCACTGCCCCCTTCCCGCTGGCTCTTTGAACTTCCAGTTCTTGACCGGTTTTTTTAACGTACGAAAACACAGCTGCATCGGCCAAAATATTGCCCAAATTGCACTCTTTCAAGCGGCAAGACTTTCTTTCGCCATCGAGGGCCACGGCTGTCATCCCTATCACAGAATCCACATAGTGCTTCAGTTCCTTCTCGAATGGTGCCAGCAATGCTTCCATCTCTGAATCTGGTTCAAACTGGCTGTCGATGAGGACAGGGTTATTGTTGTCCCATTTGGTGGGAACCCCGTTATCGTCGAAAACGACTTTCAACTTCCCCAAATACTTGCCGAAGGCGTAGTCTTGGACAACCAAGCAAGGTGAACCCGTGCCGCGATATACTTCCGGATATGCACCTTCAGGTACCTCTGTGCTTGGCGGAGTGCCGGTGTACAAGAAGGTATTTGTATGACCACCGACCACAATATCCACCCCTTTGACCGAATCACAGATCTTCCTATCCATCGTAATACCTGAGTGGCCGATCGCCATGATCTTATTCACCCCCGCCGCTTTCAACTCGTCGGCGACGGCTTGCAAGGACTTGACTTCATCTTCAAAGACGAGATGCGTGCCAGTGTTCGCCAAGTCTGGCGTTTCGGTTGTTGTGTAACCGATTATTCCAATCTTTTGCCCTCCAACCTCCATGACATGTTTGGGTACGAACAGGTTTTTGATGGCACTTCCGCCATCTCGGATGTTGCTATTGACGACGGTCGCGTTCAGATCCTTCAAGTACTGTGCCAAAAAATCAGCGCCCTTGTCGAATTCATGGTTACCCAAGGCTATAGCGTCGTATTTCATCAACTTCATGTACGCGGCCAACGGCTTCCATCCCAAGGCTGGAAACCAGACGGTGCCTTGGAATTGATCACCGCCGTCCACAAAGATCGCATTTGGCTCTTCGTTTTTGAACTTTTTTAGAGCGGTTAGACGCCTGGCTGCACCACCCCAGCACTTTTTCTCATCGATATCTTTCTGTTCACACTTTCGAGTGGCCTTGTTGAAACTGAGGAATCGACAGTGGACATCATTGGTGTGCAGGACGGTCAGCGTGTACTCGCTCAACACAACAGCGGACTGTAAGAAGAACAAAAGAACCGCGAATTCGCTTATCATATTGGCTTATTGGCTGGCTTGCATCGGCTTCTTTTTATTCAGGCCACCTCGGCGCCACAACTAAAGCAACAAAATTTTTTCAGTCTTCCTTTCGGCCAAAGGCCTCTTCAGACTTTGGCGCGTTTTGTTCATGCGGTTGTAGGCACAAACACACTGAAGTCTGAAGGGGTCTTGAAGGACTAGCATAGATCTCGAAGACAGATCTCCCAGATTCCTCGATCAAGCACAGTCCAGATGGATCCAGCTGGATTCAGTTGGGTTTTCAAATGGATCCATATCGGATTCCAGTTGGATTTTCACTTTTTGGAAATCTGGGAAATGCGACGAAAATCTCGATCTTGAATCCTAATCCTAATGCTTGCACCACTGGTGTCATACTGGCAGAAAAAAGTACTTGTATTGTGAATTCGAAGAGTGTACCTAGTGTACTGTACATGTTTCATGCTGAGTATTTGACTCGATATACGAGTATATGTCTTGGGAGAGTCAGGTTCCAGGTTCTATGTAGCTTGCATAAAATGCGCTGGTCCCCGATTTCTTGGCTAGCAACCCTGGACAGAAGACAGGAGTTTGGGTCAGGGTGGGGAGACCAGTTTGATGTCAGGTCTCACGATCAGACTGCGCGAAGTGGTGCACGACAAACTGTTGGTCCCGCATTGCTTGGGCCAGCAACCTTGGCCGCACTTCTGTTCTGACTGAGGACGACATTTTAGAAGGCCCGTCGCTGGCCATGAACACCTGGCTCTAGGCGACTCCTGGTACCTTCAAGTGGCGGACGCTGAACAAGTAAAGAATCAGGAAACTGCTTCCCGAACACTTATCGGGAAGGTCCTTCCTTCTCGCACAGTATCATCCTGGGACGCTGGTGCTGGCACAGGATGCCCTCGTAAGGAGGTGCTCCTAGTGGGGACACACAGAGGGAACCTCTCGTGATAGTCATGACTAGCCCGCAGAGGCAAAACGGGCTGGAAGTCCTATGCGTAAGTGGGGCGGCATGGGGCCCGATCCACAAATTTTTTTTTTTAAAGTGGTGCACGCCAAACGAGTGAAAAATGACGTAGTAATTGAAACACCAGGGCTTTTTTATCTCTGACCTGACCCTGACCTTGACCGAGCCCCAAAAAGTTTTCTGACCTAGAACCTGACTTTTACATGAAGTCGATCAATCGGGGTTCTGATAGATTTCTGAACTTAACCTTAATTAAGGTTATTTCTAACATTACAATGCGGACTGTAGTCCTCGAACAGCAGGGGGGGGGGCGGGTGGCCTGCTATCATCCCAGGACACGTGCTACAGTACCTTTTGGTGGTTTGGGTCCCGCGCCGCCCCAGTTTACCAGCGGGGTCTTCCAGCCCGTTTTTGCCTGAAGCTAGCCAGCAGTCATGTCAAATGCGAGGCCGTGAGGCGACAAGCTTTCACGGCAGCATCCCTCTGAGCGTCTCCACCAGGAGCACCTGCACACGAGGGCATCCTGGACAGGACACAGAGTTCCTCGGACAATGGCGGGCGAATTTTGAACCCTGCCGGTGTCCTAGCTTGGCTTCCGTCTCTCCAATCGGAGGATACCGGGTGAGTCACTTACGGCCTGGCGTTCAAGGTCCAAGGGTTTATGGTTCGCAAACTGACCTCCATCCCTGGGATTAAACCTGGGATGGCCACAGCCACTCGCTGCCATGTAATACGCGTAGATAAATGCCGAATCGCTGCGGCCGCCACGAGCTACAGGATGCTGCAGTACGAATATGCTCTTGGCGGAGGTGCTCCCAGTCGAGACGTCAGAGAGAATCCACTGCTGAAGTTGGTCTCCACATGGCCTCGCTTCAGCATCCTGTAGCGCGCGTCGCAGGATGATAGCGGGCGAAATGGCTCTGTAGGGTTCCACCCCCTGTATTATCGTAGCTGCTGCCCCAAGCCTGAATGAAATAGCGGTCATCCAGGCAGGGCTGCCGGCCAAGCAATTGGAGACCAGCGCATCCTATGCAAACCACAAGAGGTAACCCGACTCCCCTTGGGCATATGGTGAGTCATGACTGCTAGCTGGATATCAGGTTGGAGTCCGCGTGAAGGAATTGTGTAACAAGCTCAAAAAACTTGTGAAAAAGCTGTTCAGCTGTGGGTTCAGCAATGCATCACTGCCTACCGACAAAAATCTGTAAAAGTGAAAAAGTCGCGAATGTTCTCTTGCCCAAGCTTCGTCAAAATCATGTCAAGACTTTTATTATTCAGGCTGTGAAAAGTCGGTTCCGCTACTTCATAGCTAAAACCTCAGCCGTCCTGCTATAATTTCGATACAGGTGCACGCAAAAAAGTCCGAGCGAGCGCAATGTTTTCGTTTACTCAAGTCTCATTTTCGATAACATGAAAAGGCTAGGATCGCACAGAAGTTTGATGCTGTCCGTTTTCATGCTGGCTTGGTACCACAAGATGCCTCTGATCGTGAGGGATGCCTCTCCAGCCATGACCAGATTTGCACTACGACGCGCCAAAATTAGCATAGACAGGCCATGACGAGCCATACAACTTTAATGTTTGGAAAGAATTGGCAAAAAGTAAGCTTTGCGTGAGCTGTTTATGTATCCCCATGGACGGCACCTGAGATTTGGGTGAACCTTCTGAAAACCATTCTTTGGCAACCCTGTTTTTGAAACGGAATGCCAGTTTTCATCACTCAAACTCCACCCCGCTGAGACCGCGGTGGTGCAGTGGTTGGGCATTCGTCTCTCCGTATTGATTGGGAGCGAGCGGCTGCACTCGTCCCGGGTTCGATCGATGGCGATAGATGACGGTTTGCGAGCAACTAACCCTCGCTGCCCTTGCACGCCAGGCATTGACTTGACCGGTACTGTCGAGGTGCTCCGAGTGGAGAGCCGAAAGCCAAACGAGTAGACAGTCTCGGCTGGGTAACACCGACAGAGGTCATGTCATGTCATGTCATACTTTATTTATAGCCAAGTACCATAAGGCGCACTCGAGGGCTGAGGAACACATTCCCGCCCGTCCCACCATCGCTTGAGGAAGCCGGTGTCCAGTCCAGGATGCCCTCGCGCGGAGGCTCTCCGAGTGGAGCCATTGACGCTGCTGTGTGTCCTGATTCCCGCAAACCCTAGCTTTGAGTGGGGCGGCTGTAGGCAAAACGTGCTTGGGCCCACAAAATTTTTAAAAAAGATAAAAAGTGTCGAAGAATGTACCTCGTGTACTGAACGTCGCGATGAATATTTGACTCACTTATATGCCCAGGGGGAGTCGGGTTACCTCTTGTGGTTTGCGTGGAATGCGCTGGTCTCCTATTGCTTGGCCAGCAGCCCTGCCTAGATGACCGCTATTTCATTCAGGCTTGGGACAGCAGCCACGATAATACAGGGGGTGGAACCCTACAGAGCCTTCTCGCCAGCTATCATCCTACGACGCGCGCTACAGGATGCTGCAGTGCTCTCGGCGGGGTGCTCTTGGAAGCCCCTGCTTGATAGGCCGTAGGGAGTGGGGGAGAGTAATCGATCCTCTTCCCTGATTCGAAGACGTCAACCTCTTAGGTTGATGTTCCAGCCGTAGGTACTCGTTTAGCCACAAGACTTGCCTGCTCCAGCCGGAGTTTTTGTCCCACCGACTTTAGTCGGCCAGCTCCCTCCTACTGTACGCCTTCAAGTCTTGATACACTCCTAACCGAGACGTCAAAGAGTACCCAACCGCCCAAAGCCGTGCATCACGTCACGACTGCTAGCTGGCAGCCGGTAGGAAGCCACGTGGAGGAACTATGCCAGCAGGAAGTCAACCCCACAGAACGTTGTACAAAAATAAATCGGCTTCGTGCTCAGCAATGCACCACTGCCTAATCGACGTAAATTTAAATTGCGAAAACGTAGTAGAAGTTCTCTAGCCCTATCCCACGTCAAAATCATGTCGAGACGATGATGATTCAAGCTATGAAAAGTCATTTGCGCTTCTTCAAAGCAAAAAACTCAACCGTCTGCTGCCTAGTAGTCCGATACAGGTGCATGTAAAATTCTGAGCTAGCACAATTTTTTTCACAGGACTGCAATCGCATTTTCGATATTATGAAATGTCCAGGATCGCGCAGGAGCTTGATGCAGCCGCTATACTAGGGTTACCACGAAAGATGCCTTTTCTAGCCATGAGCAGCCTTTACGCTCACCCTAGCGTCGAAATGAGGAGAGACAGGTCATGACGCGCCATAAAAGTTTAAGGAAAGAATTGACAAGAGTAAACCTTGCGTGAATTGCACATACACGTTTCATGGACGGGGTCGCACCCCTTTGACGTCTCCCCCACACCAGAAATGGGAGAGCACACATCACCTCCCACATCCGCATGGGACCCCTTCTCCTAACTAGTATGAGCTCGAATGGAAGTGGTTCACGAAAATCCCTTTGCCTAAACTTATTCTAACATCCTCCCTCAGCACCACACTTCTTCCTCCTGACCTTAGTTCTGCTCATCGGTTAGAAGGAGGGGTCAGTACACCCGAGGAGGGTGCACGCCGGGCTAGGTCCCACAAAAATCAGGGACCATCCAAAGTTTCGAGAGACTGGAATCCTTTTTCTGTTTCTATTTGGCTCGTTCAACTGTCATCCGCATAAAGGAAGGTGAGAGTCACAAAACCGGCAGCGGTAGCTAGGGTCAGCTTGATAGACTGGACATAGAAGAAACGGGTTCGTTTATAAGTAATACAAAAATGAGCCAAGAGACTACTTACCGCGAGAGAGCCCGCCAATCGTGTTCGCAGTACAATGGTGTCAGTAACACTACCGACGACTGGATACGGCTCGGTCAAATGCCAGTGGGAGTGGTAGGAACGCGTCGCGTGAGCAGTCGCCCACACGCCAACAAATCACACCCTCGGTGGTAAATATCTCTCCTGATCAGTGGTGCTGCCAATCGAGCCTAGAACACTGATCGAACGATTAGATTTAGCTACGATGCTCGTTGGAGACCACAGTTCGACGACTGTACGATTATACTTGAGTGACCTGACACCCTTGCGGCTTAGACTGAAGGCTAGAAGATCTTACGGACAAATTTACAAGTTGTAGTTTAGTTGCAAAGCCGTAAGCCGCATACTTCGAATACCATCTCGATATGCCATGTGATGTGGCAAGACACTAGGCATTAGGTATAGATATGAATAAACTGTTGTTCAATCTGAAGGGGGGATAAAAGTTCACGTCGAAGAGGTTGTACACTGCTTAAAAAGAGCGCCAGCTATCGACGGTAGATGATGATGCGTGGCTTTGAGTAGAATATTCCAGAAATGCAGGCGGAGTGATACAAAGGTGACTAATAATTCAAGGAAAATCCTGCTGAGTGAATGAATAATTGCAAAAAAAGACTATCACTGATCGTGAGTTTCATAAAAACAGAGCTTTTGATTGAAGTAATTTAGCATAAGTAATTTAGTAATTTAGCTGGACGAGTGAAATCCTGATCTCATGACTTTTTGCGTTTTTGAAATACCCCTAGTGTCAAGTGCCCGCATATGTCTTTGCGTCTTCGAATAAGCGTCACCAAGCGCGAGAGCTTACTCGTACCAACATTTTCACTTTTAGTCTTTTTGGCATTTATTTATCCCCTAACCGACGCACGCTGCTTTCTTGCTGCAATCACCTTGTTTTTGTAGCCAACCCGTTTATGATAACTCATCGAGTATTTTAACTGCAAACGTTCAGGAATAAATAACTGGACAACTCTGAAGTCCGCTCTTACAAGCGGGATAAGCTGCAGCAATCGATTCAATCGTAGCAGCCGCAGACTGCACATAGCTGGCTATCAATACATTGGCGCCTGTCAGGAACTATTCTAGAGTATTTCCAAAAAGTCTGTTATGACAGACTCAAAACTTTTAGACCAGCTAATGCTCACAGTGGAACCAGGGCTTAGCATGATCGGTCTAATCGCTCTCACACATATTTATTCATTGAGATGTTGGCATCAAAGCCACGAAGATTGTGTTTTGTGTGCTGATGCAGTTAGGACAGTTCCCTAAAGGATATCAGCTGTGCTGCTCCACACGAGCAGCCTGAATATGCTAAAGTTGTAGCGCTGCGAGTATAGTGGCATGACTTATTTGTAGATGCCTAAGCCTCAAAAGGCAAGAACAATCCTTCCTTCCCTTCTTCCGACTTTATGTTCATGCTCATGGTTTATCATATCAGTAAAACAAGCTCGAGGATGACGGGACACATGACACAAAATGATTTACCTAGCCGCGGGTCGTACTTTCGCTACTAATAAGAGCATGTGCGCGCATAGCCCGAGAGTTAGACACTCCTAGCTCACTATGTAGATTATTTCCAAAAAAGTTTGGTATCATAGACTCAAAAGTTTTTGACCAGCCAGTGCACACAGTGGATAACCAGGGATGGCTGGTCTACTCTGCCACTGCAACGGCAGTTGATCAGGAAACGTGCTCAAGCAGCTTTTTTTTCCGAGAGCATCAGCCGCATGACTGATCGTGAGCAACGAGATGCAGTTTGTGGCCGACTTATGGTCAGAGTGTCCGCCTCTCGGGTTGAATGCGCGCTACTGGCGAATGTTCGACTACACCCCCCCTCCCCTGGGCATATAGTGAGTCAAATATTCATCGCGACGTTCAGTACACGAGGTACATTCTTCGACACTTTTTATCTTTTTTAAAATTTTTGTGGGCCCAAGCACGTTTTGCGTATAGCATTTTGTACGTAAACCATTTTGTACGATGTGTTCCTTCATCCTCGAGTGTACCATCACTGATGGAGCGAAGCACGAACACATAAAGTTGGAAAGGGGGAGACTGTTGAAGGTGTCGAGGTTCAGGGCGTCTGAGCCGCCACTTTACTTGCAGCTGCGGGACATCAATCTGGAGGCGTGGATGGAGCTGGGGCTTCAGCATACTCGGGTTGCTGTGGTGTAACGCCAATAGCTGATATCCTTTAAGGAGCCAGTCCAAACAGCAACAGCACACAGACCATGTGGCTTTAGCGCTGACATTGGCAAGCATCTATGTGTGAGTGATTACACATTGTACGAAGCGCGCAGCATGCGAGACCCTCTCTTGTGTGGCCGAGTAGAACAGCCGTCCTGAGCCCTGGTTATACTCTATCTTGCATTGGCTGGTCAAAAAGTTTGCATCTTAATGTTCATGTTTTATCACATCACCAAACGCTTATGCGCACTCGAGGGTGAAGGGACACATTTTACACGAAATGATTTACCGGCCCGCGAGTCGAACACTCGCCCGTAACTGCGCACTTGGCGTGAGAGGCAGACGCCTAACCCACCATTCTGTGATTGCAGTCTGTAATAACAAATTTTTTATATAAATAATTGGACCATTTTTCGTCTTTGTTACAAAGTAGTTTGGCCCAAAACACCGCTTGCCTCTACACAGATAGATCAACTGAGAATACTGGATAACTACCATGCACCTTCTTCCAAACCTCTAAAAAAGCCTCCAACGGAACGTGAACCCCGCGCCCGAGATAGCTCCGAAGTTCCACTACAAGCCTGCATAGACCAGCCAACCAGACGCACAATGCTACAGGAGGATTTTCGCCGGCTAATAACTCAAGAATGGTTTGCCGAAAATTTTTGATTTTGCGCACAAACGAGTAATCTTTACAATGTCGCAGAGTCCCCAGGCTGCAGCTCTCCCTTTATGTTCTTATTGATTTGCACCCAGTTCTGGCTCAAGTACTGGCAGGCGGGTAGATGACTAACCAGCAGCTCGCCCGGGCGTACACATCACCCCTGTGACGTGGCAGCGCTGCCTATAAAGACCTAGCCTGCCTGTGTCACCTAGACACTTTCATTCCTGCCGTCGTGCCGTGGTGACAACGTACTTTGGCACTCTGCCCGACCCTTCAACATTCTCAACATTCTTGATCTTGCATCTCATCTTTGGAAACTAAGATTTTTATCGCTTCTCGATCGAACATGGCATCAAATCTCGCTACTTTGAGTCATTCAATGGCCGATTTTGCCATCAGTTTATACAAGAAAGCCAGCGAATCGGTGGGTAAAGATGAGAATGTATTTTTGTCCCCGTTTTCCGTCTCTTACGCTTTGGCCATGTGCTACGCTGGGGCGAATACAACGACTAAAGATCAAATGAAACGTCTACTTTTTGGGGCCGACCCTAATTTGAGCGATCAAGCAATACACGATACGTTCGCTGAAATCATGCAAGCTTTGAATAATCCAAAAACGACTTACAAACTGGCCATAGCCAATCGTTTGTACGCCCATAAAAGTTTTGCGCAAAACTTATTAGAAAAATTTGTCGAATTGCTTTCGAAGAAATATCAATCCGACATGCATCTGACGAATTTTAGTGAACAAAATGGAGAAGTGGCTCGCAAACAAATCAACGATTGGGTCAGCGAGAAGACCAACGCTAAAATTCAAGACCTTATCGCTTCCGGTGTATTGAACGACGACACGCGTCTCATTTTGGTCAACGCTATCTATTTCAAGGGCGATTGGTTGGCTAAATTTAGTAAAGAGAAAACGCGTCAAGAACCGTTCTATGCATCGCCAAACAAGGAGTTGAAGTTGGAAACTATGCACAAGTACGGCGAGAAGTATCCTTATCATGAAACCGATGAGTTCCAAGTCTTGGGAATTCCTTACCAAGGTGAAGAATTGGCCATGTTCGTCTTCTTGCCCAAGGACAGATACGGATTGGAGAAATTGGAGCAAGGTCTGACGGGCGCGAAAATTTTGGACGCGATTGAAAATACGAGGGATACTGAAATCGAGGTAAGATCACATATCGTAGATGGCAGGGAATATGGTTTGGACGAATTATCGAGATGGCTTTATGGCCGAAACAGCACAGTTCCGAGAAGCAAAAACGAGGATCTGTGCAGTGCCTCATACTGTATCAGGTGCCATAAACGCTCTGTCCCTCGCGCCATTCCGCCTTCTCCTGGCCCACAATGCCATAAGGGGGTATTACTGTTACGGGTCGCGAACTGGAGGTCCTTGCCCCAGGGTGACCCCCCAATGACGACTCAATATTAGCTGGCTTTTTCCACAGTGCTCTCTTCCAACACACAGCAAAGCTAGTACCTTGAAAATCAATTAGGCTATCCAGATATCCCACTAATGCACCTGGGCTTTTGATCTACAGGGTCTGCATTTTGGGTTGCACGTCGTGCTGCCTTATCATCAATATTTTGTATTCTTTTAGGTTGTCGCTCTACCGAAATTCAAACTGACGCAATCGTTCGCTCTTTCGGACGCATTGAAGCAACTGGGAGCTTCGGAAATGTTCAGCGATTGTGCCGACTTTTCTAACATTTCGGGCAAAAAGGACTTGAAAGTTTCTGAAGTTATCCATAAGGCTTTTGTGGAGGTGAGTACTAGTTTTCTTTACCTTGCATATAGATGATGTATTTGGAAAGTGTAGGCCTTGAGCTGGAAAGGTGCAAACATGAGCAGCGACGCGTGGCGTGAGCAATGAGTGTTTGCGTTGGGTGCAGGTGGCAAAGGCGGGCGACGAGTGTTGACAGTGTCTGTGTGATGTAACAAGGTTTAGTTGTTGGCTGAACCTAGGACCTATAAGCAGCCTGGGGATGTGACTCATGCCTACATTACCAGCTTGTTGTGCTTCGGGAAACTAATCTCGAGTGACGAGGCGGTGCCTTTCGATGATTGTAAGATGAATCACCCTGACGTCTTTTTTTTAAAGGATGGCGGCTACTCCCTATCTCCCCTTAAAAAAGTTTTTTGGCATCAAGAAGTGTTTGAACACAAGCAGGTGTTTTTTTAATTCGCATTTGATATTTTTCAAATCCGATTGCCATGATCCAGTCACTGAAAAGAAAATCCACAGTCATATTCCTTTTTAACCCTACAAGGGATCAACATTTTTTGTGTGCATGACATCACTATTTGTGTTTTCTTGTCTTCTAGAAAGTAAGCGATCACATTTTACTTTCTAGGTGAATGAAGAAGGCACTGAGGCAGCGGCAGCCACAGCTGTTCGAATGATGCTTTTATGCGCTCGTATGCCCGAACCACCAAAACCAAAATTTGTTGCTGATCATCCATTCCTTTTCTGTATTTTTGATAAAGCATCGAAAGGATTGTTGTTTGTAGGGCGATATGCAGGAAAATAGGTGGTTTTCATTCTTCAAAATGCGCTTCATAGCGAGGAGACTTTTTCTGCTTTCTTTGTGATCAAGCCAGAATAAAAACTTTTTTCCTCTCGCAATGGCGTAGCAAATTTCAGAAATTGATATGCTCACTTTTTTATCCGCCATGTTACGCTAGCGAGTCCATACTCTCAAGGGTGACTAAAGGGCTCCAAATTTTGGGCTCATGTGTAAAACCTGCTGCAGTATTTAGGCGGATATTTTCCTGCAGTTTTAGCTCCTGACATGACATTTCTTCAGAAAATATTTTGAAACCATTCGCCTCTACTTTCTAGATAAACGAGGAAGGCACCGAGGCTGCAGCTGCGACTGCCGTAGTCATGGTCAGGTGCATGTGCGCAATGTCACCTCCGTCTCGGAAAATCAGATTCATCGCAGATCACTCATTTATGTTTACGATTTTTGATGAACGTTCCAAAAGCGTTTTGTTTTTTGGAAGACTTCGTGGGATACACGATTAGAGGGTGAGGGTTAAGCGATGAAAAATTACTGGTTATTCATGAAAAGCGGAAGCATGCCTACATTGATAAGATGGGTGTAGATGTTTGAGGTGAAGGTCAGTTTGCCCTTTTGTTCTTCTCTGCATAACGTAAATAGTAAAGATCATACTGTAGTTGTCATATATTTTTCGAAATCGCGATGTCGCGGGATAGTTTTCCACCAGTTCTGCTCGAAAATCATGCATTCGCAGCGGTCCCTTTCGTCTCCAATCAGGTACAAAAGTTGTTTTTCTGTTTACCTAAGAACAGTTCCAGCTTGCTAAGAAAGTAGACGCATTTTACTTTCTGCGGTTGATAATAAGAAGGAGCGAAAGCTGCAGCAACGACAGCTGTCCTTGGCTATGCAATTCCAAGCACACAATAGAAGGCAAAATTTATTTTATGTGTACTTTCCGAAAGCGTCTTTTTTCTTGGAAGGGTTTTTCTGGAAAACATTGAAAATACGGCACTGGAATGAGCATAACTGGCACTTTTTAAGCATAGTCTTTGAGCGTTTCTTTCTCAAATGAGTGTTGTGTCGGACGAAAACATTAGATAATTTAGTCCTTTTCCGCTTTTCTCATTCTAATGAAATTTGAGCCGTTGCTTGTGAGCCGATCAGTTTTCAGCAGATTTGTAATAACAACGCTGTACATCTTGAAATTTGCAGCTTTGCTATCATCAAAATAAGAACTGTAGGATTGCTTAATGAATGAATTATTCACTACTGCACAAAGTGCATATAAATTCTGGATATAAAAATGACCCAAATCAATATACTGCATTCAACTTTTCAGTATGTTTCACTAAACGAGGTGCAAAAATGGTGAAAAATTTTCGAAAACCATGTTTACGTGTTTTACGACAGAACGCACTAGGCGCAGTCAAAACCTGAGTAAGGACTTCAAAAAGTGTCCGTGAAATTATGCTCTAGAGAGTTTTAAAGGGTGTCAAAGATCCGGCATTCAGACTTCATCACCGGCATGAGTCAATCTCACCGTGGGAAGCGCCAACATGGCAGCGTTTTCTCTGCGAGAATTATGGATCACACCTTACTTTATTTTGAAAACAGGTTGTAGCTCATTTCTAGCGTAACATAAGGGTAATTTTGGGTAAAAAGCCTGAAAAATTTTATTTATTCGTCTTGTTTCAAGTGTCTCCTGGTTGATTAACTTTATAAGCGGTTGCACATGCAAAAGCCTGCTGAGCAGCCTGTCTGAGCGGGATTTTGAATTTACAATTCATTTGGGCAAAAATATGGCCCACCTTCTGTATTACTGGTAGCGAGTGGGAAATATCAGCTATTACTGTTCCAGGTTCAGTTAGTGCAAGTTAACCTTTTTGTACATCACCTTTTTGCCCCACATTCCCCAACCTTGCAGGACGAGATGGTTTTTTTTTGAATAACCTCTCCAAAGTACTGTTTTTTCGTTCCTAGAGAGTAAAAAATGCGCCACTTTCTAGGTGAACGAACAAGGTACAGAGGCAGCTGCAGCGACAGCAATCCAATTCGTTGGTTATTGCGCTCCGCTTACTCCACCCAGACCAAAACCGAAGTTTATAGCCGATCACTCATTTTCATTTTGCATATTTGACCATACGTCCAACAGTGTTTTGTTTTTTGGAAGATTTACAGGCTAGGTCTTTGAAATTCCTGCTGTACCCTTTTAAGCGCAGAGATTTTAATTTAACGTCAACGCTAAATTTTAGGCTGATATTTTGACCAATATTTACAAAAGATTAAAATTTTTTGATGGTTATCGGCAATCTTATTATAATAATATACCTACCCATTATACTGTTACTGTAGTGTGTCCTTTCTTTTTCGTGGCGGTTTATGTTCTATTTCGGAAAGTAAAAACGCTGTCTTTACTTTCGTTCTAGATAAACGAAGAAGGCTTTGAAGCTGCTGCGGCCACAGCTGTGTGCGTGGTAGACTGTTCCTTCGAGTATCAAGTTCCGCCTGTCGTATTCATCGCAGATCACTCACATTTGTTTCTGATCTACGATGAGCGATCTGAGGGAATCTTGTTCATTGGGCGATTCAGTGGGCAAACTGTGTAGACGGAAAATATACATGAGAGATTTTGGGAGGCAGGACTTTGGATTCAAAATAAAATTGTCCCTTTTTTATTTGACGTGTTGGATGCTCTGTGGTTCATACCCCGTTAATAAATTTTTATTCGATTTTTCCAGCTCTTTTGTGGGCTACCGTATTTTCAGGTATCAGTGAAACATGATGATGATGATTCTCTTGGGGCGAGGGGGGGGGGAGAAATTTTTTTAAATTGGTTTTAGACGGGGTATAATAACGAGAGGAAAGGATTTCCAGGTTGGAGGGGAGGGGGCAAGAAAATGAAACTCAGACATTTCCCAGATGCCAGAAATAAATTATTCTTCAACAAGTACTGCTAAGTTTTTTCATTTCAATACTTCTCTTCCCGTATTCATGCTGCTCCTAACCGAATTCAATCAATATGCTCGACATCTTCGTCTTAAACCGCATTTTCATCATCTGATTCTTCAAGGAAAACATTTTCTATCACGCCAACACTCATATCCTTCACATTTTCCACACCTGATGATTTTGTGCGGTAATTAAAATCTTCCCGGGAAGGATTTCCAGAGGGGGGGGAAGAATAAAGTTCAATCGGGTTCGAGACTAGAGGAAAATTTCGAGGAAATACGATATCTTGCAGTAAACCTATTTGATTTTCCTGTCTTGAGGCCTAATTGAACAGCAGCTTTTTCGAGATTCAGCGATATGGGAAACAGAGCTGGAAACTTTTAAGGTTTTGTTAGTCCATTGCGCATTTTGCTGCATCTCCATGCGCCAGGACTCTGCTGGATACTGCAAACGGATATAGGGTGTTCTAGGAATGCTCCTAAACAAAATTTAAAGCTGTCGGATTATTTCGAGGAAGTGGGAGGATGAGTTCGTAGATCCTGCAGAGATTACGGGTTCTGTTATTGTAGGTGAACGAGGAAGGCACCGAAGCTGCAGCCGCCACTGGGGTGATGATGGCCGTTGCGTGTTCACTCATGATTCCCATCAATCCTCTGCCGCGTTTTATTGCTGATCATCCATATTTATTTGTAATTTTTGACCAAGGTGGAAAAAATCTACTATTTTTTGGCCGATGCGCAGGAAAAGAATAACAAATGTCGTGATAGCAGTATGAAGCGGGCTAAAATATAACCATAGGGGCGCATTTAAAGCTGGTGTACTGTATGTTTTTCTACTGTATATTGCAGGACCAGCGGAATATGAAAATGTGTATCGGGTACTTGCGATTAGTAATCCGTTTGATGCCAGTTTTGAAAGCATACATACTAGATACATGTGAAGGAAATTGCGGTCTAACGCGGAAGCATTTAGAATTTTAGCAAGTAGGCTCTAAACGATCGGTGATGGCCCCCTAGCGCGTTGAGCTCAGCATATAGACCATGTAATTTAGAAAGATATTACTTCAGATCATGTTTAAATCTCGACCTACCGCCAAGATTTAGTGACAGCCCGAATCAGCATGGAACCCCATTTAGAAAAACATGCAAAGCAATACAGCGCTGAGTAATGACAGAACCGTGCTCATTCGACTAAAGGATCTTCGAGTAAACGGGGGAACAATTTGAGTGAAAATGTGTAAAACATATTTACGCCTCTTGCAAGTTTTTGCTTGGCAGCACCAATCCTCAAGAAGGTGTTGTCAGTGCCAGTCAAAATGTGCAAGCAACAAACACAATCTTTGCACATCAAGTCAAAACCTCATAATACGAGGAAATACTCGTAGACCCTTATTAAACTACTTTTTCGTTTGTTGTAAAGCCTCTAAATCATATCCTTCTTTGATTTTTTTAATCAAATATGAAATAAATAGTCTCCATCCGATGCTGGTGTCTTGATTTCTTGCATAGCCTTCAGACATGTGCAAGTAAACCACTTCGGCTATGCTTTGTCCAAATTGTATCAAATATTCATTGCGAAAATCGACTTGATGTTTAAAGTAATGTCTACGACCAAACATGATCAGCAATGGACCGACTTCAGCTTCTAATTCTAAAACGTTTCTTACAGCCAAATCCAATACGTTACCAAACACTTGTACATGTCTGGCCACGTGGAAACAGTTTTCTAAATCGGAGTCTGGCGATGGAATATTGAACATCGTACGAATCGCCACAGATTCTCGAAATAAATTTTCGAAAATCAATGTCGCTGTTTTGAATTTGCCTAATTTCTCTGTGATTTCTTGCCAACTCTCATAAACCAATTGTCGACGTTCATCAGAGAAGACATTCGGCGACGCTGAAGCGCTAGAATATGCTTTTCTGAAAGCTACTTTTAACGATGGTTTGCGTTGTTTGAGTGAAGTGGGTTGCGCTTGGGAAGCGATATTTAGCGCTGACGAATTTGGTTGGCGTTGTTGACTTGTACCATTCGTGTTCATGCTTCGATCGGATGCTGAACTGCCACTGTAGGAGAGTGGTGGATGGTGAGAATCAGTGGACAGTCGCGGCCCGCTGCTGGCGCCCGTGGTGTCCATTTGCGTGACCACACTGATTGCGCCAGACGATGCAGTGCTGACCGCTGATAAAACCCGCTTACGACGGCGACTTTGACGACGACCATTGAGTGGCGGTCGATAATGCGTGAATTGACCAGAAAACAGATTACCCATATTGGAGATTAAAATGTTGAGCTTTTTCACGAGACCCTACAAAAAAAGCGGTTATCTTTAGTCAAACTTTACGATTAGCAATGGAAAACAAAAGGAAGTTTTTAATGGATGTTTTGAGCCTAGAATAAAGTCAAGTTCGGGTGGAATTTAATAAAAATGTTTCAAAAAGTGCAATTTCCTTTTGTAAAATCTATTTAATATTTTTCTCACAAACTCTCCGCATTCTCTAGGTAACTCGTTTGCTGCTCCTCAAATCGATGTAAGGAGGAATGAAGCGAACCAACTCCTGGAAACAGTGAATTATATTTCACAGAGGCCATAGGTGAATTGCCATGTGACGTTTCGTTAGCTACGTTTCAAGAGATTACAAGGAAATATAATAGATTAAACAGACCCCGACTGTCCCGCGCCAGGCTGCTCAGAGAAAGCTAACATAATCAGAGAGAATTATAAAACGGGGTTTGTCCGGATTCGTCCCAACCATTTGTTTATGATCTTCGAACTAATCCGCCCCATTCGACGAGCTAGGCCTTGTTTTTTGTGGACGTGCTCCCTTTTTATGACGCGCAGGATTAGACAAACTAGAATTAGGTGGGGCGAAGAATTAAAATAACAAATTTCTAGGACTGATGACGTTTAGAGCGGAGAAGGGTGACTACGTGCTTCAGTAATTTTCTAAGAAAACCCTTGAGCTTTCAACATTTGACGTGAGAAAACGATTTTCTTGTGAGCGCGAAGAATAAATATGAAGCAGAGATATTGGACATGCTATACAGTACGTCACCCGAATATGTCTTGGTCATATTTGGATATCAAATTAAAACTAATAAATTCTTAGCACCCAAGGGTCTGTTGTTTTCGAGAAATTCCCATAAACATCATTTCTCCGCAGTGAAGCGTGGGCTAATGTTTATAGGCGACAGACAGATTGCCAGGAGAATGTTTCTGCGAAATATTCTAAAGCTAGCCGCAATAATTAGCGAGAACTCTCAGTTTGCCTTACGGGAGCAAGGTGGTGCTAAATGAGTTCCAATAGGCTTTTCGGAGAATGTATTATATTTCTTCGATTCTGCCTCATAAAATGAGCTTTTACACTGTAATTGGCACAGTTGGCATAAAGCATACGATTGAAGCAGAAAACCACTTCGAAAGTGATATCTTTCAAACACTTTTCCTCACTCCATAAATGTATTGCCGACTCACTCCATTTTCATACCCAGTCGTTTCATGAAATTCCAGAAGCAAGGTAAAATTTCATGGCTGTAGAGCGCACCTGGTCTCGGAGAACGTTTCGAGTAGGAATATACGGACTGTGGTACGCAAAGAGGCTGACAGCAGGAAGTTATCTGACGTACTCACAACATGGTTCCCCTTAAGCTCCTCTATTTTTAGCTAACATTCAGCTCATCGTAAGAATGTCACGAAACACACGAAGTTTCGCGATGATAAGATCAGGCCGGCCAAGTCCCTATGATACAAGCCCTACACGGAAACTAATGATCGTCTGGGTTCCTGTTCCACGCACTTTGTACGATAGGATTTGCTTGAGTCGGTTTTTAGGCGTCGCTGTGTCGAATTAGATGTATATTCGGTTTGACACGCGTCTCAGCAGTTATTTGCCCCATGTTCCCTCGAGCACGTCTGGCACTGGGAAGGGAGCGCCGAAGAGTTATTTGCCGATCAATGCATATTCACGTGAAGAAGTTAGTGCTTGAACGCCATATTACGCATGCATTCAGGTCACTCCTGAGGGAATGAGATTTTCATTAGATCGCTTATTGTTCAACGTCGTCGTGACACCTGGTAACGAAAGCGCGCGTAGTCATGAAAGCGGCCTAAGTAAACGTATGTGATGTTTGCTCATTGGCGCTAGTTGAACGCCTACGGGCGAGATCATGAGAGAGCGCGTGTACAAGGGTCACTTGGGAAAATGAACTTCTCAGGTGCTCGCCCACCTTTGCCTTCCACAGCATCCTGGTCCTGCCGACAAAGCCTCGAGCGGATGCAAAGTATGATACTTCGAACCCACAAATTGGTGCTACTTTTCCAACACGAATGCAGGGCGTACAGCATTTCTGAGCTTTCGCAGAGAACAATATCACAAGTTTTCGATTCAAATCTTGCGAAATTTTTCCAAAGAGTTTGAAGTTGGAGACGACTTATAATTAGGACGACGCCCCGCGCATTACAGCCAAAGCTGGCTGCAGAGATACAGCTGACGGATGTTTTACGCTTAGATCTACTATAGAGTAGGCTTGGTTGCGGCTGCGTGATGCGATAGGATGATAGGATGTGGTGCTGATGGATGATGGATAATGGATGGATAGGATGAATTGCCGTTCATGGAATAAGGTATCGAGGGAGGCGGATGGTCTTAAAAAAGTCCAGGCAGGTTTCGTAGAGTCAGGAGCTCAAAACATCAAGCTGACGGGTTTCCCCTGGAGGGAACGTAGCGACAGGCCAACGATGGCAAGCTAATACCCTACCCCGCACATAAGGCAACCAAATACAGACTTCCCCACGGGCATTCCATTACTGTAAATCACTTTAATTTCGCGGTACTCAATTTTCGCGGTTCTGGACTTTTGCAAAATTCCGCGCAAACAAATTTTAGCGGTTTCTGGCTGACCGTCAGTCATCAGTACTGGTTATGCATATGATGAATCTCCAGCTGATACTTCAGACTGTGTGGGAATGTTCGATCTTTTTAAAGAACTTAATCAGCTCCGTTAAACCTGTTTTCCCGCACGCAGGAGCCTCAACCATTCGATGCATGTAAGGGGCCGCCTAGGTGGTGTAGCGGTGAAAGTCGTGTGTCACAGTTTGCTCGGCAGAGCTGGAGTGGAGACCATCAGCCTGGATTCAACTCTAGCCATCTGAGAACTTGGTCAAGTTGTCTCTGTGCCTTGCACGCCTGTTGGTGGTTGACTCTCTCCATTCATTCGGTGTCCATGAACGAGGAGAGGTCTTATGGGGCGAGGGGCTCTCGAATCCAGACCCCTAATGGGGCACGGGCTGGGTAGTTACCCCATGGGGTAGCCACTGACATCGCGGAGTAGAGATCAACACGCGCTCTTGCCATCCTGGATTGACCCTAGTTGATGGCAAGATGAGCTCAGCTAAGAAGCCTCCCAGCCCGCGGGAAAAGGGGCAAAGATTGACTCTTTCTTGAAGGCCAAGATGGGTCGAAAAACTTCGATGTGGAAGGAGCTGTGAATGGATACGCCTGAGCATTCAAAAATGATTTACTCACTGGTACTAGGAAGAAATTCCGAAGGAATAAAAAACTGTGAGCAACTGCCAGAAGTGGGTCTCAGGTTGTCAGGGATCAAACCATTGCATGCTCAATGGGTTCTGAAGGCGTCCCAGATTCCACAATCCATCAGAATCCATCGTGTATCCACCAAAATCCACGTGGATCTGTTCCAATCCAGTTGGATAGCTTCTGGTCAGGTAGGATGAGAACAGGCTGTTCTCTTTAGTACTGTTCAAGATGCTGGACAGTGCATCACTATATTGATAATGTGAGTCAGGTCCACATTTTTTGATAAGGTGGTTTTTAATCGTTAATGGAAACTGATCTTGGTTAAAGTTCAACTTATCGTTAATTTTATGAACAGGTGGTTGAAAGCAAGGTAAAACTGCACCTATGCTCTATCTGAAAATCCAGGTTTTCTACATAAAAATTTCGCGGAAGGAAATTTTCGCGGTCCAGGCCATCCGCGGAAACCGCGAAATTAAAGTGATTTACAGTACATTGGGTGAATCACCCTTTGTGAGACGCAGTGGCTCACAAGGGAACATCGCTAAGCGTTAAGTCGAACTTTAAGAAACCAAAAATTGTAATATGTTCCCAGTTGCAAAAGGCAGCTATGTGCAAAATATTAGAGGCGTCTGGCCAACTGGTCAGCAGTGGACAGCGTCTGAAGTCCCGAATTTTTGTGTGTTAACGAAGCTGAGCGTTGAGAAAAACACGCAAAGTTCTTTCCAAACTAGATTTTTGGGTTTGGAGTTTCGAGTTTGAGCTTCCGACACTCGGGTTTGGGGTTTTTTGCTGAAATAACCAAAAAATCCAGCAGAATTCGAAAATTTCACTGTACTCTTCGCGCTGACCAGAACTGACCAGTTGGCCAGACGCCTCTAATATTTTGCACAGAGCTTTCTTTTGCACTCAGGAACATGTCACAATTTTTGGTTTTTCAAAATTCGACTTAACGGTTGGCGATGTTCCCTTGTCAGTTGGAAGGCATTGGCCCCGCATTGCTCAGGCCAGCAACCCAGATTAGGAGGATGCAGTTCTGAGGCGACTGAGGACTGCAGTTTAGTAAGCCCATTCTCAAAGTGAGCACTGACCTCCGACGGCAGTTTAGTACGTCCGTCGCTGGCCTAGCACACCTGGCTCTGGTTGATTCACCTGGTACCCAGTGGATGCCAGATGAGAAGAGGATCAGTAAACTGGTTTTCGAAAACCTGTCGGAGGTCCCTCCCTTCTCGCTCAGTATCATCCTGGGACGATGGTGCTGGCAGAGGATGCCCTTCAGTGGAGGTGCTCCTAGTGGAGACACACACAGGGAAGCTGCCGTGAGAGATGGTCACCTCACGGCCTCGCTTATCATATCATGACTGATGGCCGGCTTTCGGCAAAAACCGGTTGGAAGCCCCGTGGGCAACTGGGGGCGGCACCGGGCCCAACCCACAGAAATTAAAAAAAAAACAAACAAACAAAGAATCACCCTTTGTAAAAAATGTTGGACGGTGAAAAAATGTTTGCTTGTAATAAGGGGTGAAAGAGAACAAAAAAAAATAATTTTGGTAACCAATCTTGAAGCTTCCTGATTCTCTGAGTCGGCGTTGCTGCTCTACCCAGGCAGTGGCAAAATATGATAGGATAGGAATCTGATAGGCAACCAATTTAACCCCCGTTGCATAACATGACAAAAGAAAGTTAAGAAAACTAGTAGAAGACGAAGTACACTTTAGAATCGATGTCGAAATATTAAACAAAAGAGTGTAATATTCAGATTCACCACCATCGTATTATAGGGGGTGGCCAAAGCTTTTGACCGCCATTCAAGTATTAGGCGTCGAAATTTTCACTCCCCAAAGGGCCACCTTTGCAGTCAAGAATTTAGAACTTTTTTGCCTAGGTATGAAAGGTCCAGAATTTTGGCAACCCCTATAATGCGCGGATGCTGGATCTGAATATTCCTACATGTATTCTAGAGTACTTCGTCTTTAATAAAAATTTTTCTTTGCGTAGTCTGATCAGCATGATTGTTGTTCATAACTGTATGTCTCCTCTTCTCTTCTTGGGATATGGTCTTGCGGAGGAGCTTTGCCGTATTTGCAGCTTCCCACGTGTACAAACTACTACAAATCTGGGAAAGGTGAGGTATACTGTAAAGAAACATCTGATTTACTCTATGTGCGAAATGCAAAGGCACTTAGAACTTAAAAAAACTGGTGTTCAAGTGTAAAATTCTAAAGTTTTTGAAATGCAATAGGATGGGATCGTTTTTCTGCACTGTCGGTACGTGCTCTCACTGATTTGCGACACGTGTGATAGAGTTATATTGAGCGCAGGGCATCGCATGCGGTGTATTTGAATGATAAATATCAGCAAAGATCTTGCAAATTTTTTACTCCATGCGATAAGAACTTTTCTCTTCGTCAAATTGCATATAAATTTGCCGCTTCATTTCTTTTGCTCCCGCGTCTTCTGAATTATGGAGTGCAGTTGATAATGTATGAGCATCCATCCCCAGTGCAATAATGACCTCCCAGCCAGCCTGGGTTTTTGCTCCAGTTGGTGCATATCCTAAAATAAAGTCATGCGTCATCAGAGCGCAGATTATTGAATAAAGGGCAAGTACTTACACGGGGCCTGTCGGGGCATCAGCGTTCGGTCCAGGCTTAATGCACAGTTGGCACTGTGAAATCTTTCCACCCAAGGCATTCGTCAGACTGACGACAAGTAGAGGGTTGCTGCTAGCTGATATGCAGCCTGGGTAAAATATGGTTGCCCCCACTGATTGAAAATTTCCTCATCAAAAGAATGATTTTTTGCCGAGTGCAACGGTTGGCGATGTTCCCTGGTAAGATATTGTATGTTGCTGTGGGGTACGTCTAGCAGCACCAAAGATCGCTCATGAGGAACCCAAAAATCGACCCTCCAAGTAATTGCTGCAGCGACGGCCGGGTTATCAGCTGCCTTCAAGGCCAACTTCCGCCAGTTCCATGTATGAAACGTACAATTCACAGAACATGACGGGGGTACTCGGCGGAATGCTTCCATGCAATCTTTAGACGTGCCACGAATAAAAGTCGCCAATGTGAGGCGCCAGCGAATGAAAAAGCCTGCTGCAAATTTTAATTGCACGCAAAGGTTTTTTTCAATTAATTTCAATCTAGACCAATTCAAAACAGTTACTGATCGATATTCATTATGTTGGTGTCTTATAGCTTATATTAGATAACTATAACAGTAAACAATGCGATGCAAAATCGTTAATGCGAACACACAAATGTGATCACTGCAGACGGCGTCAATTTCCGACCATTGCCCAGTCATGCGAATCATGGCCTGTAAGAATAATGGTAGCAGCAGGGGTCATCGCTGGTAAAGTTGGTGGTGTCCGCATAGTACCACGGAAATAGATCGCATTTATAACTATCTGCGTAGTAATTGAAACTGCGACACCACATGCGTCGAGTGCAATGAGTGGCGCAGTCCTTGACAGTGGGAACGATTGAAAGTGGCTCAATCACTGTTTCCGTCGTGCACTTGTTCGGGACCAGGTCGAAAACTTGTGCTTCATCTGAAATTGTAAAAAACTTATCATATATGTTTCCTAGATCCAAAAAAAAATAAAAAAATTTTTTGACTGCCGCTCATTCGCGACTGTAAACTTGCTGTTTTTCACACTTGCTTTCTGCAAAGGGTTACAGTCATATTTATTTACAGAAATCCTAGCCCCGCCCCAGCCATTGCGGTAATCAGCAGTTTCTTTTGTTCTTGGTTCTCCTCCCCGGGAAACGTCATGGCAGAATGTCGATGCGAAAGGCTGCAGGGTAAAAAGTGGCATGGCATAGACTCCGGATACTTCTCCATTGGCTGACGTGATGGAAGAACGGGATCATAAAAAATTCCACGCCATGCTTTGCGTTTTACTCCAAATTGAAAAGGAAGTTTTCGAGAAAGAGTTTTTAGTGTAAATTGTAACGATTACATATACAGGATATTAGCAAAAAATTCATGAAATAAAACTGGGAAAGGTAGTACACGTAGTTTGATGCGCCTTCGGAGCAGGCCAGTCCAGGCTGACAAGAGGTGATCGAGAAAGAGCCTGCATGGCTCTGTCTGGCTCTGGGACGTTTCCTGCAATTGTAATAACATTTTTAACAACACAGTCCCTGAAATATCCACTATACAAGAGCTGCTGATGTGAGCATTTTCTAGCAGCCACCTTCCCCAAGGTGGTGACATAAATGAGGCTGGTTGTTATGGTCTGCTTGTCAACCCTAAAACCGCGAGTACATGTGACGCAAAGCATGGCGTGGAATTTTTTATGATCCCGTTCTTCCACCATGTCAGCCAAGGGAGCCAATTCCCACTTTCATTCCATAAATTTTTTGCTAATTTCACTTTTTTTTCAGTCCTGTCTCGTCTCCACCTGCCTGAGATATCCCTCGAGGACTGCTGCGTTCGAGAACATGAAATCGTGAGTTCATGTAGAGCCATTATACAAAATTTGCTTCCTACGCATGCGAAAGATTAAAAGCGGTGGCCATTCTTTTGTCGCTCGACAACCATGACGAGTCTTCCACTAAATCTCTCTCTCTGGCTTAGAAGTAAACATCGCCAACCGACCTTTGTTGAACTTTGAAAAACAAAATTGTGGTATGTTCCCAGGTCTGAAAGAAAGCTCTGTGCCAAATATTAGTGGCGTCTGGCCAACTGGTCAGTAGTCGACAGCGTTTTAAGTCCAGGAGTTTTGTGTGGTGAGAAAGACGGGCGTAAAGGTAAACATGCAGAGTTCTTTCCAAACTTGGTTTTTGGGTTCGGAGTTTCAAGTGTAAGCTTCCAACACTCTAGTTCGGGGTTTTTTCCTGAAAAACCCAAAAAATGTGGTAGAGTGAAAAAATTTTACAGTACTTTAAGCACTGACCAGTGCTGACCAGTTGGCCAGACGCCTCCAATATTTTGCACAGAGCTTTCTTTTGAGTCCAGGAACATATTAAAATTTTTCGTTTTCTAAAGTTCGACTTAATGGCTGGCGATGTTCCCTTGTTAGCTAAGTTTAGGCACTCGTTTTCACGTGTCTGAGTACTAGTATTTCAGGGAGATACAACCTTTCACTCAGACTAGGCGTTGCGCTGTAGACTTAGTTCAGCAAGCATTAGGTCAGATCTGTATGTCATTTGGATCTCCTTTATTTTAGCCTCATTGATTTCCGACATGTTGTGCCCGAGTCAAATTTGATGGTGAGTGACAATCGGTTTGGTTACAATGGGACAGGTCAGTTCTTCAATTTGAATTTCGCGCTGTTTTTAAAGATTTTCTAGCATCGTTTTATTTTTCAAGTATAACTGTCATCGTCATTCTTGTGCAGAGACAGCTTTCAAAATGTGCAAGAAGTGATGCATCCCAAATTTTGAATTTCCCGCCATTTTTAAAACTAGACATGGGTTTGACGTTAATATATATGTTAACATAACAGAAATTCCATGAGTCCTATGACCCTGCATCCTCGATGCGCCACCAAGTCATATTCTGCAAAATTTTTCTGCGTTTTTAAATTTTTCAGTTTTTCTTTTCAAATGGACCCCCAAAAAAAACACTTCAAACTTTTGTAGAAAGTAACATTTTTTAGTCCGGTATTGCTCCCCGCACCTCCCTGACTCGTCTGGGCTATAAAAAGTTGCCCTGCGTCTCTTCAGACGCTTTTAAGAAGGTCCAAAAGTGCAAAAAATAATAATTTCGCCTGAGTGGATCCCCTTCTGAGGACCCTACAGCGATCTGGGCAATACCTGGTCAAAGTCAATGCCAAAAGGCACCAGCAGTGATGTTACCCTGTCGCTTGAGAATATAGCTGGATCCCCGCTCACCCACAGCTCCAGATCGGCGTTGTGAGCTATCGTGTCCATACATACTGTACATAGGTACATACGTACATGTATGACGCGGCACATTTCTGACCATAGAAGGCTAACCAGTAGAGATATCAAAAAAGATTTTTGGTACACCCTTTCCCTAGCTAGTCCCTCATGTCCAGACCGAATTTCATCGATTTGGGCAACATGATTCGCGAGGTCGGGATTTCGCGAGGTCGCGAAAATAAAAAACAGGTCGGGATTTTCGCCCTCGCACGCCTAGTATAAGTGGAGCCCGAATAGATGGATATTTTAGAAATTTCTTCGAAAGTACTGAATCTAGTGTAAAGTTACAGTAAGAAACAAATTTTCATCGCCTTGTGACATCAGGCTGTTAAGATATCGTTGCTGGTGAGGCACATGTACTACATGGAGGGGGGGCGCAGCGTCCCCATGGATTGTTGCAAACTTACAAGCGAAATGGCACAATACCAGCAGCGCAGACTTGCAGTAATAATCGGAAAAATATGCTGCACGACTCCACATCGCCATACAGCGTTCTAGCTCGTTCGCGAAAGCAGCATCGCCCTGGCGTAGTCTGTAATAGGTGTTCGCGCCAGTCAGCGTGGGATGGGGTGTGCCATCGGCCTGGTACCATCTTGTGTTGTTCAAAGATAGCAAGTTGGCCACCGATTGATCGGGCGGATCGCGTCTCACCGCACTCCATATGTAGCCTCCCGGAGCCGCAAGTACTCCCTAGGCAATGCACATATGTATATGACTGCTCACACTGTACGGTTGGTCAAAAGTGCGTGGCAGAGCCTACCGCAAAACTCGTTTTGATCATTTGATGCTCACTGCTGCTGTGGACATGGGCAAATTCACCGCCTACACTTCGACAAACTTGAAATGCGTCAGTGTAATTGGCCAGACTGTAAGCAGTGTTGCTAAACTTGGGTGTGCCAGGAGCCGAAGCCAAAAAGAAACATCGGCCGCCATTGACAAAGCCACCGAATGCGCTCGTACAATCAGCGGCAAATTCTGTTTGACTTCGGTAGCATTTTTCGCCTGAAAAAGAATACGTTGCCTCTTTCTTCAAAATGCAAAAGTTATTCCACTAAAAGCAATTTTGATCTTTTCTCTAATTTCAATGTCGGCATTCTCAAAACTACCTTCAGTAAATGATAGTGTTCTGTCATAGTGGATTTTCTTTTTGATATTTTGCTCTCTTTTATCAGCTCCCCTGTCGCCACATACGGTACAATGCCCACAGTCGACTTTGAAGCGATTCGGGCGACTGAAATCGACCACTTCCCCAAATCAAGCTCAATTTTTCAGGTGGATCAGCTCCTATGACGGCAATTTTTGGCGCAATAGCTTACCAGCTGCTGCACTCCGAAATCCAAACGATACGAATATGAGAGCAAGCAGCATTTTTTGACCGGCTTCTTTGAGGACTGAAATGCAAATAATCGTGCCTGTTTGGTCAACTCATCATACTAGGTTTTTTAGTCTAGCTATAGTTTCCCGCCAGGCCCATGTCATACCCTGCTTCTTGTTATTAACGTTAATAGTGTGAAAACGTGTTCGCGTAAATTAATTGGTGTATTTTGTTAGATCGTAGAGAACGATTGATATGATATGAACAAAAAGATAAGTTTTGATCCCTCCCAGTGCTTTGCAGGTTGCAACAGGCGGAATTTCGAGTCCGGAGCAAATTAAACTTTGCGCTTAGAGGTTTCGTTGCTGAAATAAGTTGGTCCTAGGCACCACAAAGTAATATGTACATATATCAACAGGCACGGTAGCTGCCTGTTTAGCCAAGCCACACAGACGCGCAATGGTGGTGCCCGCGCGGGCAACTTTGCTCGTCCATAACTCGACAATAAACCAACAAAAATGCACAAATAATGTATTCGGCGGAGCCCCGCAAAATACGAGTAACTTACCAGTAGCAGCAGACCAAAGTCCCATCGATATTAGCAGTATCAGCATTTGGCAACTCTTTAATGCCAAGAGCGGAGACGTAGACCGCTTGGTATCCACTGAAATACACGATGCCTGAACCAGAGAATATGCTAACTTGTGGCAGGGACCTACTCCCGCGGTTGCAAAGAGGGATATATAGAACGGGACAGGCGTCAGACTGATGTGATGGAGGGCTGGCTTTTTTTTGAGCAGCATTTCGCAGCAGCCAATCTTGAATCGGCTCTGCTGGCACTTATCTAATCTCTATTCACAGTTTCGGCTCCGTTAAACACAACAGGTAGTGGGCGGACCATGCCATGAACATCTGAATAGCCGGAGAGTTAGTTGGAGAATAGCTGAAAAAAATCTTTTTTTCTTTTCCACCGACTCAAAACGTCTTTCAAGCAAGAGAGTCACACTTTTACAATGAGTACAGGATAGATGTAAAATTTTAACGAGATTCACCCTGGGTGCCCATTTGTGCGTCGCCGTGTAACGCCCACCGCCTACGTCCTGCCTGGTTGCCGCTTCCTGAGTCTAGGCGCCTGACTCCTTGGGGCGAATCCTTGGGGCACGTAGGTGGTGCCGCGGGAATCTTGCTCACCAGCTTAAATCTGACGATCAGAACAGAATTCTTAGGCCTCTAGTAGTCTATTTGTAAGACTGGGGAAACATCAATAGGCATTGGTTGACGCGCCACTTGTGTTAATCGATATGCACACTGCCGGCTGAAGAGCACATGTTACGGTAGTGTTTTTCGTTTGTCACGTTGCACAAAATAACTTGAAAACAAAATGTGGTAAGGAACAAGAACCAGATTAGGAAACTTATTCGAAAACGATGGATTTCGCAGATTGCGCACACAAGAATTAGGTTGGAGCTTGAAATCTCAGGCCAACTTTATCCGAGATCAAAATGATAAAAAGTCATTTATATTTACGTTTGCAAAAACGTATTGATATTCGCTTTGGAGGTATGTGTGCGTTACCCGACGCAGATAATTATCTTGGACCTGTTACAGCAGAAATGGGCTTCCTGGTCAGCGGTTTTAGTAGCTAACCGGCTAACCGGCTAGTGGTCCTGCTTGGACGCAAGTCGTATTATTAAAAAACTGGCTTCATCAATCCTTGCCCTTTCTGAAAGAAAGTTAGCTCGAGACTTCAACTTTCCTGTTCCTAACCTCTCTACTAACAATAAGCACAGCTATAAGCACTTCAAGGTGAATCTCTTTAAAAATTCCGTACCGTATCTACTTGTCTAAAAATGTGGCTCTTTCGCCTGAAATACTCATTCTGCGTGGGCAAGGAGGGTGAAAACCAAAAAAGGAAAACGATTTTTCAGATCTTCTCGAACCAACTGTTGAGTTATATGAGTGCTTTTGATACAAGGCGCATCCAAGACCTGCCATTCATGATTAACGAAACCGAAATGGTCAAAAGAGATTAGATGTCTAGCAGAGCTGATTCAAGGTTGACTGCGAGGAAATACGGTGCTAAGTCTGTGAGTACTTCATCACATCACTAAGACGACTGCCAACTGGCCGACGGCCAACTGGGCGCTGGCCAACTGGACGTTAGACTAACTAGGCGCTGGTCAAATAGGCGCCGTTAAACTAGGCGCCGAGCCATCTTGGCGCCAGGGAAGTAAAAAAAAGCAGAAAGAGTCAAGGGAAACTCGACGCGTGGCAATTTTAAAACTTCTTTTTCGTTCAATGTCACTCGTGAGCACACTTTAACATTTGTGCACTTGAGAGAAAAGATAGCACCCGCTAAGATAGCTTTTTGTGGCAAGCTTCTGAAAAATTATTGGTTCGATCATTTCCAGCTATTGTACGTTCATAAACATTCCAGACAGAATAAGGAAACGTTGGTGGGGCCCGCTATTGTACGTTCATAAACATTCCAGACAGAATAAGGAAACGTTGGTGGGGCCCGCGTGCCATTATTGCGCAAACGACCGACAAACGTACTGGTGAACCAGCATATATAGGATCCAAATCTTGAGGCAGCTGCCCTTCCAGAACATTGAGTGCTGTGGTAGCGTTCTCCTCTGGAACGAATGCAACTGACGCGACCATTCTTGCTTGAAGAGAGAACTCAGCATCTGTGCTGTAACGGCCCAGAAGATGCGAAGATGCTAAATGCGCTCGCAAGTTTTGCACCAAGTGAAAAAGACACAACCGATGGTCTTCTTTTCGCGACCTTTACAACCGATGGTCTTCTTTTCGCACCTCCAATAAATTAATGTGGTGTCTGGGCTTTCCTTATCCTTATCCTTTACATAAATATATCCGCTGTGATCATATTTGGATAAACCGCGCTGCGATTCAATACTAGTCATGGTAAAACGTAAAAGTTCCGACCGCAGCACGAGTGATGGCCACACATAGACTAATTATTAGTCAAGTTGCCGCTCACTCAATTCGTACAAGGCTGAGTCAGCGCCCAGTTGGCCAGCGCCTACATGGCTTGGCGCCCAGCTGGAATCGCCTACTTGGGCAGTGCCTAGTTGACCCAGCGTCCAGTCGCCGGCGCCCAGATGGCAGCATGTTGGTGTGTACCGCTGCACAGTACCTATATTCCTGCTACCTACGGTATGCCACCAAATGAGCGGATCTTCTGACTTGGGCATCGTGTATATTCAGCGTGTATACCAATCGCTCAACGTCTCCATTCTCGGCCTTGCAAATTAGCCAAATGCTGCTACTGCTGATATTGATACAGTACAGGACGAAAACTGCACGGGATAGCTTGGAGAATTAGCTGTTAAAATACTTAGAGAAATCGTGTGCGCGGCGAAAAGCCGAGTGTGCGCATCCGTCGATAACGTCTTTGCCCAGGTCAGATCACAAAATCTTTTAACGTTTTGCGGCCCGCATCCATTTTCCTTCCCTCACCCCTTTCTCGTCTTTCGCCCTTTACCATTGTAGGCTAATGGCTATTATTTCGAAAAAAGTCTGTCAGGACAGACTCAAAACTTTTAGACCAGCTGCACAGAGTGGATAACTAGGGCTTAGGATGGCTGGTCTACTCGGCCACTGCTAATCGCAACAACGGCTGATTAGGAAACGTGCTCAAGCTGCTTTTTCTGCGTGAATATAAGCACCACGACTAATCGTGAGGGTCATTGAAAGATCCAGTTCGTAGGCTCGAAGTGCCTGCCTCTCGGGTTGAATGCGCACTACTTGCGAGTGTTCAACCCCCGGCTACGCAAATCATTCCTGATGTAGCGAAACATGACCACGAACATACAGTTGGAAAGGGAAAAGACTGTTGCGAGTGTTAATCAAGGCTTGGGATCTGCCGATAAGCTGTACCACGTTACTCGCAGCGCCAGAGCTTCAGCATATTCAGGTTGCCGTCGTGTGAAACAGCTGGTATTCTTTGGGGAGCATGTCCAAACAGCAGCAGCACACAGACTATTTGGCTTTGGTGCTGACATAGACAAGCATCTGTGTGTTAGTGATTACATACTGCGTGCATTAAGCAGCATGAGAGGACCTTGTCATCGTGCGGCCGAGTAGACCAGCCATTCTAAGCCCTGGTTATCCACTATGTGCATTGGCTGGTCTAAAGGTTTTGATTCTGTCATAACAGACAGTTTTGGAAATAATAAGACCGTTTTTCGTTTTTGTTACAAACTAGTTTCGACCAAAACACTGCGTTCCCCTGCAAAGATCAACTGAGAAATGAGGTGACTGGCTGTCATGCATCTTCATCCAAACCTCTGAAAAGCATAAACCTCAAACGGAACTTGCAGCCGCGCGCCTGAGATTATTCGCACGGTCCGCCTAACAGGATCGAATTCATGCACTTTTTTAAAAATATGTAGAAACGAGGGGAGCTCAAAAAGTTCGTACCCTAACCACATTTTGATTGAAGCTATACAATGCCATAATTATTCTTTTACGACATAACATCTCCTGAGACCAATGCACTTGTTCATTCATTCGTGCAACGCGTAAATATCGGTTAAAAAGAAGGAACTCAGGCTACGAACTTTTTTAACTCCCTCCGTATATATAGACACCAGGAAAAAAACATTACTTCTTTTATGCGCCTATCATATCCGATAGCTTATTCCCTACTTGAAAACACAATCCAAGATCACCCTCATATTCTTTGTTCACAGTAAGGTGCCCCTGCCACGCGAAAAAAACAAAGCAAAAATTCAGTTTAGTGATGGAGTCGAACCGCGTAACTCGTGGTTTCAAAGCTAACTCCCTATCAACAAGCGGCGAAGCCAGCAGGGGCTCCGGTGCTGCCAGGCAGCCCCTGGCAAGAATTTTTGTGCACAGGTCAGACCTTGACACTTTGTCACATCGACACTGATCACCAACATAGAATGAGGGGAATTTGAAAAGTCCCGTGAGTGCTGCTTATAGTTATCAAGCGTGATGCTCCTCATTGACCAGTAGCCGGGTAAGGTGTCGCGCGGCTGGACTTGTCGCTTCTGATTAGTTGACCGTTTTGGGGGGGGGGGGGAGGGGGGAGACGGGGAAAAAGTAAAATTGTGGATCACAATCCTTGGCGCTGCCGCGCAGTTTTTTTTGTGCTCTGTGGTTTTCAGCTAGCCAGTTTCGTTTATCAGCAGTCACTGTAGTTTTTTGATCTGGATTTTAAAGCGTCCTTTCCTCGAGGCGTTTCGGTTTTATGTGGAGCCTGGTGAAATCAATAGCACTGATCAATCTTTCTTGCATGAGTTTTGGCGATGGAAAGACAAAGGGGTAAGAGAGCCAGCAAAAGACAATGCGTCTGAGGCTTAGTCTGTTTGTTTAAAAATTGGAGAAAGATGGTTTCTGATGACTTCTAAATTGCTTAAAGTGAGAGACACTGATGATGATACAGTAATTACGAATTTCGCGCAATATAATCAAAGGCTGAAGTTGAAATGATGCAGTAGTTTGTCGATGAGTCTGTATTTTTTTATTTAGGATTGAATCTAGGAGTCGGCAGTGGCCAAACTGAAAAACCTCCGTAAGGCCAGAAAATGACCTGAAATGGTGCCAGAAGGAGCTACTCTGACCTGAATTTCCAAAATTTTTGCCTCCGGCCCCCCGCCCCGAACCCCACCCCCCCGGCGCCCTCGGGGGAGCGCACAGCGCTCGCAATCCGCTGCCCCACTGATTACTGTCATCGACTTGAAATTTTTCATTCTGGCAGCCCCCAAAAAAAAATTCTGGCTACGCCACTGAAACTGAGCTATACTGGCTCGTTTCCTCGGGTCCTCTTCTGCGTCATGCCCAACTGCCCTTGCAGCGGGAGGAGACGCTCAACTCTAAACGAAATATTTTCAATAATCGATAACTCAAGAACGGATTAACCAGAAAGTTTTTTTTTGCAAGCTTCGCAAGATTGGTCAGGTCCGCTATCGTGTCAATTTTTATCGAAATCCGTCCAGTAGCTGACGGGCGACGGATGAAAAAGACCAAACAAGGGACTATTTTTGGGAATAACTTTTCAGAAATTCTCTATTCTCTAGGCCTCCTCCTCCTCCTCCTCCTCGTCTTCTCCCCCTGAACAAGAAATGGCCTGCTGATGCCGCGACAGGATTGGCGATGAACAATACGCCAGATTGACAACACGCATTCACGCAATGGCCGATAAATTATCAGACAAAACTTTTTTACTTCATAAAATTCGATCGTTTTGATGTTGCAGCTGCACTATTGGCAGAAAACTGACTTTAGCAGTTTAATTTTTTATAATTGTACTGTAATTTAGAAGGTTTCAAGCATTTCTCTGGCAAGAGTTTCCAGTTTGGTTCGACTGTCTTTACTTGTTTTTACTAAATTTTGTGTCGCTAGACTCGGCTAACTGTAAGCAATCTCATGATTTGAAAATTTTTTTGGAAAAGCTACCTTTAAAAATTTTGCAAGCTTTTATTTGTCAGCTAAGAGCTAGCCACGTGGCAGTGGTCTGCCTGCTCTGCCCAGTGGGTCAAATCGCTCAGCCAATGCACAACATGCAAAGGCGGGCGGAGATTTTTTCTAAATCCTTTTCTTCCTTCCTTGCCCTTCTCCCCTCTTCCCCCACCGCCCTCTGCGCCCAGACGATATCTTAAAATATCTGGAGTTATTCCAAACGATCCCGCGCAGGTTTTCGTCCTGTACTGCCTACGTATGTACAGTATGTGCTGTAAAAGAGAGCCAGTCCGTTGTCTGGCGGGTTAGGCGTCGGTCTCTCACGCCTTCGCCCTCGAGTATACCTGCGTTTGATGAGAGAAGTAGAGGCAGTTGAAGACATTTTTCTTTATCTATGTGAATTAAAGAAAAGTTTCAGGTGTTCATGCACAGTAGATCCGAAGCATCGCAGAGTTGACAATTGTTCCTTGCAGAAGCCAACAAAAGCACATCTCAGATTTCTGTTTCAGTTCCCATATTTGATCAGACGCACAACTCCTCTTTTCTTAATTCAAGTGTCTGCTTACATGGTCGAAGCGAAAAGCTAGGGAAATAAAAAAAGCCGGCTGCTTCCAGCGGCTAAAGCAATAATCTCGACAAGGACTGATTGTATCCAAGTAGAACCTGATCACTCTATTTGATTAATTCTACTTTCTGCTATATTGTTTTTTCGCTAATGGACGCGCTTCTGCTGCACTGCGTCACAAATTAACTTTGGTTGACGACAAGTCTTTTACGTACTCCTAGCAGCCGCCAGCAGTTCTGGAGGTTATGAGATTGTGCTGCGCAGACTGGTCCAACATTGGGTCCCAAAACCCAACCCATTTTTCGAGTTTTTGGTTAGGGTCGGGTCCAGCTTTTTTGGCAGAGTGGTTTTGGGTTGTGGGGCTTCACCTTTTTTTGAACGCAACCCCAAAAAACCACTTTTGCACTTGGGGCCGGTGTTATGAGTCAGCATTAGTTTTTTGGGCCAACGTTTTGAAACCACTGCGATCTGATACCCTTTATGATTTCGATTCGACTGATCGTGGTGTGACAGAAATCTGGCGTACAATTCAGTTTATGAGATCAATGCAGCAAACAACGGCCTTGGTCGCTTTAGTGTCCTTCTAACTATTAGTCTGATTCGACGCGCAAGTCTGACTGTGATGGAAGAGAGAAATTGCCTGTCAGCAGATGATAACGAGCTCTGATCTAATCTTGTCAGCTCGCAGTCCCAAACAGGCGGGAGCGAAATATGCCTGCTTACTTGAAACATTCCTTGAATATATTCCCTGTGATGTACCTCGATCACGAATTCGGGAACCATCCTCAATCTAGTCTTCGAAGACGGACTGCCTGGGCCAAGGTTTCACCAAGTTACCACACAACAAGCGACTAGTGCTTCATCAAAATGGGCCATTGACATTTTGATTGTTACAGGACTTGGTAGAATGATTAGGCTTCTGAACTTATAGCCCGAGAAACATTTTACCCGAGTCACAACGAGGTCTGCTGGACTTTTAGAGCCCTTTTCATCAGTTCAGCCACTTTTTATGGGGAGTTTTTTTATTGGGGCATAGCAGGTGAATATGTCACGGCGAGACCAGCATCTGTTGTTAGCGAAATAGGCCTGTAACTCTGCACATGTAGTACCTTGGTGAAACTGGTCTCTGGACTGAGGTCACATGTAAACATGCTGTAGAAAAGGAAGTGGTCGCAGAGACTTGAGCAGGATACTTCTTGTTTCACGATCTGTTTCTAAAAAAGAGAAACCTGAGTTTGAAAATGTGATCCAATAAATCAAGTTGATTTAATCTGTCGCTAGATCAGTTGTTTGTTTTAATTTTTGTGGGCCAGTCCTTTTTGCCTCTAGCTGGCCAGCAGTAAAACCTTTCAAGCAGGGGTGTGCGGGGGCCAGCACACACAGCAGCGTCCCTCTGTGTGTCTCCACTAGGAGTACCTCCACGCGGGGGCATCCTGGTCAGGACACCGACTTCCTCGGACGATGGCGGGCGGGCTTTGATCCCTGTCGGTGTTGGACAGCCGAGACTGTCTACTCGTTTGGCTTCCGTCCCTCCACTGAGAGCACCTCAGCGGTGCCGGGCGAGTCACCCACGGTCTGGCATGCAAGGTCAGCGAGCGTTTATGGTTCGCAAACCGACCTCCATCACCGGGAATCGAACCTGGGACGAGTCCAGCCACACGCTCCCAAGCGAGATGGAGAGACGAATGCCGAACTGTTGCACCACCGCGGCTAGATCATTCTGGGACGTTTGGAGATCTTTATGTCTTCTGGACACGCTCCCTCAACTGCTCAAAAATTTATTCATCGTTTAGGCAAACTTTGAGGGTTACGGCTTTCTCAAAGTGCCAGACCATGCGCATCATTGATTATCTGGGGGATGAGGTCTAGTAAAGTATAATGGTACTGTAGCGTGTTCATAAGAGTGTGAGGCATATTTTATGTTACCCTTTCACTCGCCAAAAGTGGTTTTTTGGGGGTTTAGCATATTTTTTTCAAAAAATGGGGGTTTCGGGGGATTGTGTTTATGTGCTCCTCCTAATGGGTTGGGTTCGACTTTTGAAAAATAAGTTTAAATTGGGCCCGACTTTAAAATTTTTGGGCTGGGTAAGACGAGACGAAAAACAATGCTAAAATTTTAAGCCGCTTTCTGAATTATTGAAGAAGCCAAATTTTCCATGTCCTAAGGCAGTGAAGAATTTCGACTCTCTGCATAGGTGCTGGAGGTCCAGAATTTTGGCTACCCGGTTGCTACGTGGGTGCTGAATCTGAATATCAAATTTCTTTTTTTAAAATATTCCGACGTCGATTATGCTGTAGACAAGTCGAACTTTGACTCATTGTCGGAGCTGGGACTACAGTATGTCTTCAGCGCGCTTACATAGCAGAATAAAATATACAATATTGTAAACGAATTACCGTTGTGTAGCTCCATCGTAGCTATAAAAACCGCGATTTTCTTGTGTGTGCGCCTGACGACGAGACATGTTCCGCATCGTTGTAGCTCGCCGAGGTGAGAGCAGTAGTCTGATTTCTTAGAAGTTGGCATTCGACATTCTAGCTGATATGTCTAGATTTATGCATGGTGAATCTGAGACTGAGTTTATTTTGTAGATCAACATAATCCTGCAAAGTTTCTTCTAGTTTGCTCTTAGCCTCCTGGAAACTCAAACAATTAGCTTACACACAGCGATTTTTCTTCTAGCGCCCTTCAGGCTGTTTGCTTCTACTTTTATTTTAAGAAAATGAGATCCGCTCCAAATCTTACTCTGAGCTTGTGTAATATGAGGGTAAATGGTTCGAAGCCTTTTTCCTTCAACCCCTCGCATTTAATGACGGCGATGCCTCGACGGTTTTGTCTGCATGGGACATTTGATGACGCCTTCAAGCTGTGGGCTTTGCAAATGGATAGCGAAGCGATAAAATCCGCGGGATCAGCCATGCCGCTTGAATGTCCTGTTGGCCTAGTAATCTTAGCCCAGAGCCAACGGAAATAGCACATTTGCGAGGACTCGCAGCTAGATTCATAAATTTTCGTTTTATTCCTTTTCTTCTCTTCCACTGAGCGTAGGTGGCTGCGCCTGCTATTGGATTTCTGCCTTCCTTAACCATAGAACATTGCACTTGGATAAATTTCCTGAGCAAAGAAATACCAACCAATTTTCTTTCGGCTTTCGGGATCGTTTTTCGATTTTTTTGTCGAATAATAAGCATTTGTACAAGCAAAGGCTGTGCGCCGTGCAATTTAGTGCCTATGTTGACGCAGATCGAATGTGGCTGAGCTGTTATGAAATGGGTTTTGGACTGCGATCTCGAATCGACTGTTGAGCATAAATTATGAAAGCAAGATTTGAATCTTGTTCAGTATCTTTGTCTGTTTTTAACAGTTTATTATTGAAAGTCAAAAAAATGCTAGGATTTCACTCAGGTGGATGAAGAGGAGAGAGAAATAAGCAAGTAGAGGATTGCTGCTAGCTGATATGCGGCCTGAGTAAAATATGGTTGCCCCCCACTGATTGAAAATTTCCTCATCAAAAGAATGATTAATGCTAAGAGTAATTTTTTAAAACATTGACTAATCTCTTTTCTCGTCGCTTGATTTCAGGAAACCGTACCTTCAAGGGCGGGTAAGATTTATCAAAAATACATAAAGATTCCGCTCGAAGAAGCTGCCAGAATAATTTACCGCCCATTTTCTCATTTTCCATGATTCCCCTTCCGGCTGTTTACGGACGAGCGTGGTGATGTGGCTGAGCTCGTCGGCATTTTATCTTACCCCGAGGACTATGAATAAAACCAAACTTTGTCATATTTTGCTTCAGTTCAATAACGACCTCGCACTCTTGATATCCTGTTTTGATGCCTTTATGGACGTTCTAGTGCGTGTATGACACCAACAAGAAGGCTTTAAAATTTAGAAGCAAATTATAAGACGGGTTCGTTAGTCTATTGATCGAAATTTGAGTCTTCTAGTTGACGCTTTCCAGCTACTACATAGGTTGTTTAGACAAAAAATAGTGGAATAACCTTGTTTCAAGGCTAATTCTCCATTGCCCAGTCCTTCTGTTTGACATATGCTTTGAATGCGAAGTTGTGGTAAACGAAAAGTGATGATCACTGTTTCGCGAGCCTTTCTTTATATTAGCTCGCAGAAGCTCAATAGTTTGAAACTTTTATGCAACTCGATAGGACGATCTTCCTTACTTTTGTTACTGGTAAAAATATTTTTAGGATGGCTGTCCGAGAATGACCAGTAAATGGTAACAGCGGCGTGAAAACTTGAGCTTGACAGGAAGGTCAACCCAACAGCTACTGTAACCCTTGTCAAATTGATTTATTCGATATAAAAGTGGTCAGACTTTTTGTAAAAACCACCTTGCCTTGAAGAATCTACGGGATGAGGCACTGAAAACCGATCTGGTGGGTCAGGTTTCTGCCTCTCACTCAAAAGGCGCAGTTGCGGGCGAGTGTTCGACTCGCGGTCTGGTAAATCATTTTGTGTAATGCGTATGAATAAGAAAAATTCGGAATAAGTTTTCTTATGTTAGGCGAACATGAAATTCTCGTGTTTGCTAGACTTCAGATTAGTAGCGGCTGTTGGTGTTCTCTGCAGACTTTACCGCCCAGATAAAGTCTCAGAAATAAATCTTTAGCTGGTGCGAAAGTGGTGTCTTATCTTTCGCCCTAGCGCCTTCGTCGAGTTCACCTCAACCCGCTCCCCAAATCCGCGTTCGGTGATATGGTAAAATAAGTAGATAAACATAATACCGGATTTAATAAAGGCGCCATTTACCTGCCATCATCTCTCATTAGGACTTGCTTGAACATACGCGCTTTGATGTTTTATGTCAGTTTGCTTCTCTCCGCCTGCGCGATTTGTTGCTTATTCTAATAAGCTTCCTGGCACGCAATCTTGTTTCTTATCTGTCGTTCATAATTCGTCTGGCGTCACTGAGCTGCTGTGAGTTTCGTTAACCATAAACAACTCAGGGCAGGCACCCGTGTCTGATAAGACATCAACTACGTGCCCTTTTAGGGCTGTCGAGAAAACATTTAGTAGATAACTGTTTAGTTTTTGCGGCCGCCTTAATCGGCTACCATTGCTCGTAGGTCGTGGCTTATGTTCGGACTTATTACGTGCTTGATGTTCTTTAGTTTGTTAAGTGAGTCGAAAGTTGTGGGCGCCCATTCCATGAGATATTCTAGCTGCTTTTTTAACGCCTGGGTACCAATTGTTAATTCACATAGGTACTGTATGTACGTCCCGTAATGTGAGAACTTGCGTCATAGATAAAAAAATTCTAGTTCTATTTATCTAAGTCTCAGTTTTTCTAGGCGACTCCTTTCACGGACGAAATGAACTCGAGTCAAGAACAGAACCAGTCAACTAACAGTGCGTCTGATGCGTTTTCCTTCTCATCGAGCTCATACCCTTGTTTTGCGATCCAGTCCATAGCTCCGGACTATGTGGACCAGCCCTTAGTACAATGGATTTTTGGCTCGCTGTACTCTATTATATGGATATTTGGCATAATCGGTAATCTGACTGTTGTTTACATGGTGGCTGAGAGACGGGTTAATCTAACCGTGCGCACTGTATTCATTGTGAGTTTATCATGCTCCGACCTTCTTATGGGCTTTAGCTCGTTGCCTGTCACGGCTGTGACAATTTTCACACGAATATGGGTCTTCACGGATTTCTTGTGCTATGTTATCGGATTCCTACAAGCAGCGAGCATATTTGTCTCCAGTTTCACTTTGATCACAATCGCTGTCGATCGATATTACCTAATATGTTATCCTCATTCGGTTAAAATTACTTACGAAAAGGCCCGGCTGGCTGTTGGCCTTTTTTGGTCATTCGGGGCTCTGTTGGCAGTGCCCATGTCTGCTTTTCAAAGAATTGAAACCTTGAGAGAAGGCGATTTGGAAATCTGTGGTCGAGTTTGTGTGGAAGAATGGCCTCGTTCGTGGACCTGGGGCAGACGAGCTTACGGTATTGCAGTTATTGTCCTCCAGTACGCCTTACCCCTCGTGTTATGTTCGCTATTATACACGAAAATCAGTTGTCGAATACTCAAGCAATATTCGATGAGGTTGGCATCGCAGGGCACAATTTCAGCTGATTTCGCAGAAAGATCGATGCTGCGAAGGAAACGTACGAATCGAATGATGGCAGCCATGGTGATCAGTTTCGTGCTGGCTTGGTGTCCGTTTAATTTGGTCAATCTTGCTAGAGATTTTGACATGTTCGAATATTTTCTGCATTGGAAGTATTTTACTCTGACGTTTGCCGCGGCGCATTTGATCGCTATGACCTCGATGATTGCCAACCCAGTCATTTACAGTTGGTTCAACTATCGATTCAGGAGGGCGGTTAGAAATTTTTTGAATAATCAGTCAAATGTTGAAAGGACAGCAACAACTTTATTGTGACTCGTTCAGGCAGCTCCCTTTACTGTGAATAAAAACAGAAAGGATGTACTGTAAAATGCGTTGTGACACATTTTTGGATCCAAAATACAAACATAAACAATATCACCGCATACTGTAATTTAGCAGCTTGGATAATTAGCGAGTTCCGTGCCTGTTACAGCAGTCATCATAGGTACGGTATATAAAATATGAGGGACACTTTACTTTTTGCTTTTAAAAAGTTTCCCTTCAAGGAAGACCACCGCTACACTCTAATGTAAACCGATCGGTATTTCACTCATACATCACTGCTGTATGTGAGTAAGCCATTTGGTCACTGCAGGCAATGGCAAACTAAAAAGGGGCAAGGGTATGTGTGACCTGAAGTAGATTGTAAGCCAGTGAAATACGGCACAGAGTAGTGCATGACTGTCTGACTGCTTTACTGTCCCAAGTTCCTAGCCAAAAATTCTGACAGACAAAAAGAAGGAAATACAAAGAAAAAATCATGAGACACATTTGGAGCACCCCCTAATTTTCTGCCCACTGTTTCTCCCTTTCTTATCATTCGTACCATCAGTAACGAAAGTACCCATTCTTGCTTCATACTAGCATGATAGCCTTATAATAAGTACTGCACTTTTTTCTGGAATATAGAAACTTTGCTTGCATTTTGACTTTGACTTCAAATCCTAGGGCACTCGCTTAAAGGGCTCCTGCCCCCTTCGCAATCCTGACGAATTGCCCAAGGTTGACAGGCGAGGATGAAAGTACACATTCTGTCCTCGTGCTCCACTGGGTGATACGGCAGCTGAAGGCGGGAAATACAATTACTGTACGGTGCTACTTAATACTTGGATTGTTCAAATAATCCAACTGCTCCTGAGTGGCGGAAAATTAATTGTTCATAAGCATAAAAATCAGATGATCGAATATAATTTGCAAGCTCCTACTTTCCTCCTCATGTCGTTGCTTTTTTGATTTTGTCCACCTCGCTTTTAGTATTGTACAGCTGACTATAAAAAAGGGCCGGTGTGTAAAGTACATGCCTTATAGTATCTACGAGATACATGGGTGCACGACAACAATGGAGCCTAATATTTCTGGTGGTCTTGTGAGTCATGTCATACTTCATCCAGTCGAACACCATACAGCGCACTCGAGGGCTAAGAACACGTACTTGACAATCATTTTGTACCTAGACGGGATTCGAACCCTCCCCTGTGAGTGCGCACCCAGCGTCAGAGGCAGACGTCTTAACCCGCTAAACGCGACCTGCTTCGAGTACAGCTAACGATAAGATCGGTTCCTGTCATAGTGCGACTTTGTGCTCAAGATCAGTTCTGTGACCAGTCCTTGGCCCAGACTGGATGGAGCCTGAGATTGGAGCCTAGTGCGATCTCTGCCTGACTGCACCTGCCCTAAAATAGAACCAATATCGGTGCCGATGAGGGCCAGGAATAACCGTGGCAAGCTGCCAAGTAGGCTCTAACCCAGAGTGAACTTCTCTTGGTACGTTACTTCAGAGAACCTGTGCACATGAAGAAACGTGTACCTTGTACATATCGAAAACCATACGTTAGAGCGCCCCGACTTGGATAGGACTTATCATGCACCTCTATGGTATTATTGTGTCCCGATTTGGCATCATTCAATGTTCCCTCCTGCCAAGATGTCTCAAGCTTTCGTGTGACACCAAGAAAACGGCCACTCTAGGTAGTTCCCAAGCCACTCTAGGTAGTCAGGCCAAATGTATGTATTATTAGCAAAACCAGTTTTACCCGAAGAGATCCAAATACGAATCGAGTGTGCCGTATTTTAAGGGCAGCTACCCCGGAAATAAACACTGTATACTGTAGGGTCACAGCTGGAAGGCACTATCTCCGCTGGTAGCAAAGACTAGCACCACTACGTAGTCAGCATGATCACGACCAACGACGCCAGCGGGTCTGACGTCGTCGACCACCAACATCGCTTTAACGAACAGCATGGGTCACCATTGAAAAGAGAGAAAGACCAAGAAAATTTTTAAGACTAGTGCATCTTTAACTGAAGAAATAATCAGCACCTGCAAAAATCGAAAGAAAAAAGACGTAATAACTTTATTTGCAAAAAAAGTGCCAATAGCTGGCTTACGGGAAGCTCACGGCGAAGAGCTGAGATCAGTTAGGATCACGTTTCGACTAGCTCTGCTGACATCGTTTATCATGATTTGTTACGAGTCCCTCGGCATCTACCGACAATATGTCAGTCCCACGCCGATCATTTTCGATACTACTCGAGCATCGCGAAGCACCATTTTCAAATGTGACAGTGTGCTATGCCGTCTCGTACCAGCTCAACAAGACATTGCTGAGTAGGTGGATGGACATATCGAGCCGCGTGAAGCGATTGATGCAAAGTTACTCAAAAAAAGAGTCGAAGAATATCACTAATGATGACATCATCGAATTTGTGGCAAGCATGCTATCATGGGGCGTTTACTGGTCCCGAATCGGAAGTGGCATGTACGAGGTGACAAGGAAAGCTTTTCGAGACGCTGCAGAGAATGCTAAAAAAAGACTCGGCCGACATTTTGGACATGCTATTTGTATCATGCCCTCGGGCTCTGACTGACTGCTTCGGCGATGGTAGATCCTTCGATTGCTGCCAGTTTTCCCAAACACAGAAAATGATGTCAACGTCATGTTTTGAGATTTCGGTAAGTGCTCTAGTGCTGACCCCTTTTCTCAAGCTGCTGAATATATATTTCATAGCCCAATAGGTTTCTAACCAGCAGAATCAGTAGTCATGCTGAACAGGTGAACTTCGAATTTAAAATCAACGCGGACTAGTCAACGATGGATATTGCAAGTGGTGGAAGTGCAGACGGGTACCACATATTTATTGATCAAGTGACATCAGTCTTCAGAACGCCGAATCCAATTCCAGCAGGAATTAATGCCATTGTTCAATTAGCAGAACCTATCTATTCAAATGAATGGACAAGTTGCGTTGCACCAAACAAGGCCTCGAAACTCCATTACTATGTATACTTATTATGATCAGCACGGGGTTCAGTGCCAAAATCAGGTTATACTGGAGCTTCTTATGAAGCACATGGGTTGTGTGACCCCGATAGGCACATATTTTAAACCAAATAGCACCTGCATATTTGAGCAAATGTACATCATTGGGGCACTCTTGAACGGTGGTGCTCCTCCATCAGACCAACTCCATCAGATCAGGTTTTGATAAACGGAAATGCGACTAGCGGCACAGCTGTCAAGAAAAATCATGTTAGAGCCATAGAAAATGAAGCAGCTGATGCATGCGCCGATGTGCTGATGCGCCGAACAAATGCCTGGGGATAATCTCCCGTTACATCAGCATTCCTACAGAGTATTCAAAGATGTATCTGTACATCGAAGAGCTGACAGGAATTTAGGTGGACTTCCTGATGGAGGTATAGTTGCCTGCCGTACTGTGTTTCCATGCATTCATACCGATTCAACTGAATCGAGAAATCCAATGAAACCATTCTCTGTCCCAGAACACATTGGCATGTAGTGCGTGTGCGCCGAAGTATGCAGTGTTTATACTTCCCACATTTTCCTTTCAGCCAATACTGAATGCTTTGCTCTGCTTGACTCACTGGCCATGCCCTTTACTCTCGCCGGAAACGAAATGTGAGAATACCGTAGTTGGCTGATTAGAGAACGGAGCGGATCCTTCAAAATAGAAGGCAGAGACACCAACCCGACGGGTTTCTGACTGCCCTGGCTGGAGAAGAGTATCGAGCGGCCTAAAGCTAAAGAGCAGTACTAAAGCGATGTTCATATGTGCTCTGAGACAGGATTTCCCTTTCCCCCAAGCCGAAATGACCCCCCCCCCCCCTAAAATACCTGCCCGAATTCAAAGAGCGGATAAGGCCATTATTCGTAAGGAAAGAATTGGAAATGAAGTTGTCAAGTGGGTTGGCCCAGCCCCACTGTGATATATTTAAGTTTCAACGATACGCATATGAGTACGCTATTAGCTATGCTCTTGCACCGTACATTGTTTAGTCTCCTGTCAGTAGTTGGAAGACTGAATCACAGGCCAGCTTGGTAGGTGAGCTTTGGTAGGAGGCTTATTCACTCATAATGTAGCGGGCTAGTAAAACGGTCGCTCATACCGAGGGTCCGTGTACATTACATTGGCGACGTCGACTGCGGACTTCTGGTGGAGCCAGATTCTGGAATTGTACTGTATACCTTTTGGACAGTTCTTTGGGAATGACCGAGGCTGATCGTTTGGAGCGAGTTCGTAGATTCCGGTTCGATAAGTTCGATCCTACTGGCGAGGATTATCAATACTACATTCAACGATTTGAATTGGAACTGGTACGATTTGGAATCGAGGGGGAGGCGAATGCGCAAGCAAAGAGGTCCCTGCTCTTGACCAGTATTGGCCCGGATGCGTTCAAAGTTCTGGTCGATCATTTTCGTCCGGGGGAGGTTCTACAACAAACGTACAACGATCTGAAAGCAGCCCTGGAAGGGTACTACCGGAAGCAGGTCTGTGCGATGGCGGAACGTGTGCGATTCGTGCAGAGATCCAGGAAGGAGGAGGAGACGGTCGCGATGTGGATCAACAGCTTGAGGGGAATTGCTGGGAACTGTAACTTTGGACCCACGTTAGATGAAAGGATTCGAGACCAGCTGATTCTTGGCATCAACAACGACGCGTGGCAGAAGGAACTGTTCAAGCAACATCCTACGCTGGATGCAACATTGGCCCAAGTGGAGGCAACGGCACTCATTCTAAGAATTTTTAGGAATGCTTGCCAAAATTCCTAATGGATTATAAATTCCTATTGGATTTTCGCGCATCAGGAGCCAACGTTGGTAGCAAGGAGACGCCTACGGGACCAGCAGATAATGGCTAGGCTGACTGGAACGATCCTGGATGTTTGGCCTTGCGTTGCGGTGGATTCATTCGTGTTCTTGCCTATGCCGAAGCATCGTTGTTACAAGGAGATCCCGATCAGGTACGCGATTGGCCATATCACGGCGGTGGGGTTTCTCGATCCAAAAACGTCGATAATTTTTGGGAGTGGAGAACCAGCACAGTGTCACTTGGTGGAAGAACAACACCTGAATGACGATGACGGGCAGGTATGGGTCTACGAGGGTACGAACGGGACGGCTCGATTGTTCAATGGGACCATACTTCCGCTACCTCTTTTTGGGAACCAATCGGCAGTGTTTGGGGACTTTCACACAATTATTCACAAACCTATCACAGCTTACAACGTGGAAGAGATTAGAGGACAGGCAAGTCTCAACGACGTGTTCAAGACGATGGAGGAACATGACCAGATCCTCTCAGAGCTGAGCACTGTGGGCAACAGCAGAAAACCGTCAAATGCAACGAGACAGGTTTTGGATACCTTGCGGCGGTACACCCCATGGGGATTCGTAGACAACTTGGTGAGTCAGTTGAAGGACCTATGGATTTGCTCAGTCTGTGGCGCAGTTACGCTTTGGGCCGTGGTAAAATGGTTTCGTCCTCGTACAGCTTGGAGGTATGCGAAGGCGAGAGGTGTTGCAGTCTGGGAAAGGATGCATCATCGTTTGCGAAGTTCGACAGAGCAAGCGGCAGTGGAAATGGGTCGGCCAGCAAACGAGCGTGTTGATCATCGGGATGCGAATGTTGATCAACGGAGCCGCGTGTTTTGAAGAGGTTATTCAAGAGAGCGGAAGCTGAAGGCATATTTTATTGGGGGAGATATGTGATATATTTAAGTTTCAACGATACGCATATGAGTACGCTATTAGCTATGCTCTTGCACCGTACATTGTTTAGTCTCCTGTCAGTAGTTGGAAGACTGAATCACAGGCCAGCTTGGTAGGTGAGCTTTGGTAGGAGGCTTATTCACTCATAATGTAGCGGGCTAGTAAAACGGTCGCTCATACCGAGGGTCCGTGTACATTACACCCACTTGAGTGCAATGCCAGTCTTCAAGAGAGAATGTTACTCATACCATTCCATCCTAGCACTTTGCAATACGGTTGGTAAAAATACTTGATTTGAATGCGTATGCGTATACGCAAAGTCTTTCGAATGCGTATGCGTATTGCGTAATACGCAAATTGCGTACTACACAAAGTATGCATACAAGTTTGCGTATTGCGTATTGTTTTGTGGTCGGGATCTAGTTCCTTACTGTAACTAATCATGCATCCGTCGCTAAAATTATCAGCGACCATAGCAGCTGCAAGGTCATTTTGACATGGCAGTACATTTTGCTGCCGCTTATGGCCAGCTTTAAAAGTCCGACCGGAAAAATTCCTGTCAGCTTCGATCATGGATTCTTTCCGAGTTATCTCAGCTCCCATCCAATCAATGCCTTAATTGCCATGATTAGTTCCAGCGCGGTACTTTTTGAAACACTTGTTCAGCACTGCCGGAACATGCCATAGCCACGAGGGCACAAGGTGATATTTAGCTATGTATAACACAAAACACCTAGCGCAGACATTGGCTTTGAGGCCGCAGACCTGAATGACTGATAAGTTTCTTTGACATAATATTCTAGTCCAGCTTTTGGAGGCTTGCAGTGCAGCGGCCACACGCTCACAAAACATTCCTAAGACTCACAAGAAGAATGCTAAGACTTTCCAGATTTCCTGCACAAATTTCGGATAAGAACTCTTACATCAGATAAGAATTTTTAGGAATGCTTGCCAAAATTCCTATTGGATTATAAAAACAAGTCTTTTCCCAGCATTCCATATTGTATACTGCTCTGTAGAAACGCAGTTCAGTGGCTGCCCGATTGTGTGAAGAAACAGACGCTTCCAATGGGCATTTTCCTCATACAGTTTTGGAGGATCTTCATTGAGAAACCTTCAGAACTCCTAACAAGTGAATCACGGAGAAGAAACCTCGCGGATCTGAATACAAATTCTTTGACCCATTCTTCTTGGTCTCCTACGTAATGTACATGAGAAATCCTCACCGAAGGAGCTAAATAAATTAGCGTAGTACGGGATCGCTTCAAACTATCATACTCACTCCTTACCGTGGACCTGGATAGGGACCACAGCATGCAAAGTTGCACAAAAACCTTCTCTTTATGCTGGGGCTTTATGAGGCTTTTATGGGAGCTTTATGGCGACATGCAGAAGAATCATAAAAGTCAAAACAAGAAGTTTAAAGGAGATAGATGTGGTAGAAGGATTCTGTACAGTACAGTACGGTAGCCCTTCCATCTTCGAGCAAGCCAGTTTAAACTTGAAATGAGGCATGACTCAAACACGCAGATGCCTTACAGACAATAACTCTGATCATGAGACAAGAAATATGGATTGATAAGAGGATGTGAGCACAATGTCTCTATCTATCGTCGCCATTGTTTCGAAAAAATGCGCGGCTTTCTATGATTTAGCTCGAGCTGCTTATATCGGCGTACGCATTGTATGTATTGCGTAAAAGCCAGTTTGCGTATGCGTACATGCGTACATCGGTTAGAATGCGTGTGCGCATGCGTTTGCGTATACGCATCCAAATTTCAATGCGTAATACGCAAACTTTGCGTATGCGTATTTTGTACGCAACCTACTGTACTTTGCAATAACGAAATTAGAACTCCAAGCACATGAGCTCCATATGCGCGTATGTAAAAGCATGCTGTATTAAACACATAACTCCTAAATCGTGAGATCGCCATGGTGCCAAGTCATTTTTCGTTCAATGAATGAATCGCCCATGTCAGAGCGGCGGATGTGCTTCACCACCTACCCACCCATTCACACTGATTGACAGGTGGATGCAAAAGGACCACCGAAACTGGATTCGTTTATTGCAAAATGGGCGTGTGTCGACGCCCTTCTGCACTGCTTCAGGTCAATAGATCGCCAAAAGTTAGTAGGCCGGAACTTGAAAACTGGTACGCCCACAAAGGACTGCCAAGCGCATTAGGTAGACCATAAAAAGTTCCAACGGTAATGAATTGCACTTTCGTATCCAATAATGTCTGCCCCTGGTTCAAGCAGCTTCAACCCTCTCACAGTCAGTCCTAAATAATGGTAATAATGCTTTTCGACGACTTGGACGACCATCAAAAATTATATCCTTTCATCTGCTTTCACTGCAGCGGTCGCTGAGGTTCAATGCATATGTGTGATGTTGGATGCCTTTTAACCTATAAGCTAAAGTTCGTCATGGAGGCGGTGCGTTGATATTGGCCAACACCGATTTGAGTGCGCAGGCACGTTCAACTTTTTACCTGGTCAACATACTGTAGAAGACGACGACAAGAGTTAATTCATCGATGCATCAAATTGAAACACAATTGATTGATTGCTTTCGGCTTTTTACTCTTATTTCAGATAATTGAAGCGCGCTGATAAAAGCCACTTCTTTCTAATGATTCTTGCCTAATGAGTCGTGTAACACAATTTGGTACGATAGTGGGATTTTTTGTTACACTAAATTTATTTGGTTCAATATTGTTCTATAAGAAATATATGCTAGTTGGTCGCAATTATCGACCCACGTGGAACATATCTCACTCTGGTAAGAATGGTCTGTGTTTGCTGTACAATACCTAGTACCCAACAACGATAAGACACTACGCAATGTTCGAGTACTGTATGAGAGGCTACTTTTAAGCATCAGTCGGGAAAAGTACTGAGTTTGGCTCCATTATACTCTTGTAGGATATCATGGCTAGGAGGATAAGGGGCGGACTCGGCTCTTTCTTCAAGACTTTTTTGCAAATGTTTCTGACAGCTGCTCTAACTATAATGTATTTGCACTGCATTGCATGTTTTTGGCTTAGCGCAATCAGCAATAGACCAACAGCCATATAGCTTAGTTGAGCTAACGATAAGTTGAGCATATTGATTTAAAACTAGGGCTTCACTGTGACCGAATATTCTTTTGCTTTCCTGAAAATGGAGCCAAATTTGAGTTCATTGTGCTACACTCCAATTTTTCTAGTGGATACAATTCGTTGCATATGTAAAAAAGCAAGGATGTCTGAGCTCTCTGATGCACGGTTATTTGCAATCAAGCAAGCGAATTTTGCCTTTTTCGGGTACTTCTAAAAATAGAGTTAGTATATGAGCAGGCATCTGGTTTTCCGACACACGTGTGTCCTACGGGCAGGCATGTGCGGTGTGCAGCTATCAGAACCTGTTTACAAGTCTAACGAAAAGTAAGTCTTCTCAGCTCCTGTCAAGGCAATCAAAAATAGAGATGTGACAGCGCCAAAAGCTTGGCTCATCTGCTGAATACCGCACAGTTTAGGGGTTGAGTGAAATAAGTGCAGCTCGAATTTACGATTAGGGCAATAGCTTCCCATGATCATTGTTCCATATCGACAGCTGGCAGGGCATGTTCAACTCTTTTGCCAAAATCTGTTTAAGCAAGAGTATTTTTTAAAGATCATTTGAATATTTCAGCCATATAAAACAATTCTTCGGAAGCAATGCTTTTTTAATCAAAAAAATTAAGATTCAGATTCTAATTAATAAAATGCAATCGATTTTCAATGGCAGACAAAATTAGCATCCGGCTTTTCAAAGTGTCAAATACTACATTCACAAAATGCTGGTATGTGAATAATTCAATGCTTATGCATGAAAAATGGATTTCTTCAACCGGTGATGGCGATCTCTAGATGAATAATTGTTTTAGCCAGTTTACCGTTGGAATTATCTGAGGATAAGATTCTTTTCTGTTGCGCTAGTTTGACCATTTTTATCAAGATGTTTAATAAATAAATAATGATAAATATGATGCACAGCTATGGACCATTGTCCTCGTAGGGTCAACGTAAATATCAGTCATATTTGCGCACCACCAAACCAGCCAAAATTACAATGGTGCGAAGTCGCCCGCATTGCCGTTTGGGTTTAAATTGTAGCATACCTCATTTTTGAAAAAACCAAATTCCTCTTTTCTTTTAGGTCTGAGGCATCAAAAAATTCAAATTCTTCTCTGGACTCAGTGGTATACGATAAGGATTATTGATGAAAAATTCTTCATTTCGCAACCAGAGTCTTATCGTAATACTACTTGCTCTATCACAGCAAACAGATCATTATTAAATTCAAGCCAAGCCGTTGTATTTCATATTCGAGACTTAAATTGGGATGATTTGCCGTCGACGAGGCATTTGCACCAGTACTACACATTTTTCCTGTGGGAATCACCTTATCATACAGAAACTGAATTTCAAGAGGACTGGAAAAAATGGTATTTCAATTTGACTATGACCTATCGTCGCGATTCCGATATCTATGCCCCTATTGGCAGGATAAGGAAAAGAAAATCGGAGCTGAAAGTTGATTTATTAAGCTTAGCTGAATCTAAAACTGACAGCATCGTTTGGATGGTGAGCCACTGCGAAACTCACAGCAGACGAGAACTTCTGGCTCAACAACTCAACAATTATATTCCAGTCGATATTTTTGGTTTCTGCGGCAAAAAAGAAACATGTGCGAAACATTCGGATATGGTCCGAAATCCGTGGCCGTGCGAAGAAGAATTTGAGAAAAAATATAAATTTTATTTAGCCTTTGAAAACAGTTTATGCATTGACTACGTTACTGAAAAGCTGTTCCAGCATGCCCAGCAATATTTGGTTCCCATAGTTTTGGAGAGACGAAACTATGAGCACTTTTGCCCAGGATATAACAAGCCATGGTTCATTGCTGCTGATGATTTTAGTAGCACCGAACAATTAGCTGATTATTTGAAATATTTGCAGACAAACACGACTGCCTACTACGAATATCTGAGTTGGCACCAACAGTACGAGACCGTGGTGAATGTGAATTCGGATACAGGCCTTATGACTTCAGACCACTGGAGGGATTTGTGCCGGCTTGTTGCAGATTTGAATGGCCAGACTATTCAGAAAAATGTTTACGATTGGTGGACTAACAATACTTGTCACACGAGGATATGGCAGGAAATCGAATCGTGATGGCTGAGCCTATGGCTAGAGATTAATGTATGATTCAATCGTATCTTGTCATTTGCAATTTCAATCTTGCGGTGTCACAGACTTCTCTTCTGCAATCGTGCTTCTGTCTTCTCAGACCTGTCTATGTTCGCTTGTGTTTCGTGTCCACCGCACCAGGTAAACGGGTGGCGAGGCAAGACTAATAATTGCCAATTGCTTAAAGTATGTTCACTCGGGTTCGCAAAAGCATGTTAGGAATCTAATTTATCAGGGAAAGTGTGCATACCATAACAGCAATCAGGTACAGTACTGTTCAGGATGTATCGAAAGCTGTCCACAAACTCGACTGCTGATGATTCTTTCCTTCAGTAACAAGAAAAAGGATGACCAATTTGATGATGGAAAGACGATTATTACTTTACTAAGTTGACGATAAAAACTTTTAAGTCATGGAAAACGGTTCTGGTGTTTAGTACCGAAAATATTAAGAATCTACTTTTTACTCTGCGTGAAACGTGCTCATGGTCCGTACATTTTTGTACAGAGGGTAGTTTTCCCGCTCCAAATTATATTATCTAACCCAGAATTTCGGTTGGGTACATAAGGATAAATCCAGTCCAATCAGGTTAGGGCTCGATCAATCTACCACGTCTTCTGCCTCTGAGACCTCTTTGTTTTTTCGGCATGATCTCATATCACTGTCAGTTCTGATCACACATATGTAAGTTATCTCGAACTGACGATGAGTCGACGAAATGTGCTTCTAGCATGCGCTAGAGCAGAGACATGCACAGCATAAAAATTCTCTAAATAGTCAATATCTTCTCATACAGCAAAACATGCGTTATTTTCCACCATATACTCAGCCATGGTAGCCAAATACTATCTGACAATGGCTCGCGGGTTGCAGCTGTATTCGCTTCTGCGCCACATGGCATGTCAATGTAGTCGGTGGTGTTGAGACGAATTTCATCCTCGCATTTGAAGCCTTTATATTTGTCATTGTTCTGAAAATAGTTATGCCATGCAATAAATCTAAAAAAGCAGCAGCTGCCGCAGGCTAGCTCTGCAGCCAATGAAATACCCATAACATGGCCAGTTTTCCAGGCACCGCTGTATCGTCGAGCCAAGGTTTCTGTTTCACTTCATTTTCTCAAGACACATGTTGTACACTGTAAAGTTGAATTTCGTTAACCAACACCAGTGTACACTTGCATGTGTTGGGAAAGTGAAGTATATACAGTAGCGCCGCCCCGCAAGAGTATGACCTTACGACCATAGTTCCGTAGTGATTATTTGCATAGATGCCCCCAGCACGGGCTGCCCACAACAATACAGACACTGGCAGGCGAGTGAATCCTGCACTACGCTAATGACCTCTTCCAGCATGTCACACGCTTCCAATTTGAAATTCCCGCTCAGGTTGCTTGCGGCAATACCATCAAGTAAGGGAGCAGATCTGGGCGCGACCTTTATGAAAACTTATTAAGGTGAAAACACGTAAAAAATTGTTGTTAAAAATTTTCAAATTACACATTTTCATCCTCCATCTTGACTCATTCAACTTTTTGATCTCCATAACGGGGCCAGATACCCATCCTTACTTACTGTATATCTTTCATGTTTTTTAGAAAATGCGTGAAAATGTTGACTGGTCTGAACAGACTGACGGGTTATGATCATGGTCCTCGTCTGCCATTATCATAACCCGTCGATTTGTTTCTATGTTTCCAGACCTTCTATCTGTCAGAATTATTTCGTTTTCCAACACCAAAAAAGCAATAGATTTCTGGCTATTTCATTATTTTTTAGACCCTTGATTTAGGCATATTTTCTTGAGCTGCTGGCCCTCTTACCTTTTCCAGAATGAATTTATTCAGAAAGGCAAAAATGTTTTCTGGTAACTAAATTACAATGAAAGGTATTACAATTAAGTTTCCCCTTTGAAAAGGACGTAATGACTCCTAAAATTCTAGTCTTCAAAAGTGACGAGCTGTTGGACTCCCAGGCAGCGAACACTTTAGTGACCACATTATTCGAACAGGAAAGGCCTAGCAGCAAAATCAGAAAATTGTAAGGTAAAAACCAACCTCGCACAACTTCTTGCAACTTGGGCATACGATGACACCCTTGTGGAAACGTCGCTTGCCGTTTTCGCCCGAAAATTGATGTCTTCTTATCTGAATAACTAACATAGAATGGAAAATATAAGTTTACGACATCATGGTTTTAGTACGTGTCATTTCTCACCCGCGCCTTCCGCCCAACAGACTTTGTAATGTCTCATGTAGCCGTACTGTGGATCATTATCCAGGGAATAATTAGCTTGAATCATGACCCGTCCACTCTCGCATTTGTACTAGCAAAGTGAAGGTTTTATCTCCGTAAGCATTATTAAGAGAGGGTTTCTGAGAGACCAGACCGAGAGCTAACCAGTCGGAAAAATCGAATAAAAATTAAAAGCGCGAAATTGGTGTCGCTGAGACCAGGTAGTTTTTTGCTCCTTGGCAGAGTGTGAAATGGACTTTAAGAGAGGGTTTCTGAGAGATTCGACCTCGGGCTAGCGAGTCGGTTTTTTTACCCCCGTTTTATGTGCTCTATCGAAAGTACTCACAAAAGTGATTATCTTGACGGAAGTAAAATGTTTTTTAAATGCCTATACATCGAAATATAGCATGTTATAGGTAAAAAGTGATCACTTTTGGTCAAAAAAATCATAACATGCTCATTTTTTGGCCTGGAACAATTGTAATAACACAAAAATGACTGCTATATTCTGAGGAATCTACAGTAAACTGTTTTTTAAATTAGCCTAAATGTAACCGTTCATTAGATATTCAACAAAAACCGTCAGTGATCAGCAGTGACCAGTCACATGATCGATTATGGGGAAATTATTAAAACAGTCCAACCCTGTTTTTTTCACTGAAATAGTAGCCTAGGGCCGCTAAATCGCAAAACAGCACGAACAATCAACAGCTAAGATTATTAATCAGTTTTGGCTAAAATTGCCCGAATGGAATTCAATTATCTCACATGTGCACAATGGTCGTAGGGTGAAATTTCGAGATGTTTTGTGATGCACTGAGCCTAGGCTACTATTTCAGAGAAAAAATTCAGATACCTCAAAATGTAGCGGATATTCCTGTTCTTTTTTAAATTTTTCTGCGCCCAAAATTAGCAAATTATGACTTTTTGACCAAAAGTGACCACTTTTCACCAATAATGTGCATTGTTTCCATATATAGGCATTTTAAAAAACTTTTACTTCCGCCAAAACAATCAGTTTTGTGAGTCCTTTCGGAAGAGCACATAAAAAAGAAGGTCAAAAAATCGACTGGCCAAGTATATTTCATATTTGTCGAGTCTCTCAGAAACCCTCTCTTTAACTGCAAATCCATACTTTATAACATCCAGCACCATGGGCGCCTTTCTCTGTCTCATAACGCGTTAGTCCCAGAGGCAAGCAGTCAAACACTTCAAATTTTCCTTCTTGTTCCAAACAGATTGAGTCCTCGCCGAATAATTCGGCGCCCCAATTTCCTGCGGGCTCTACAGAATAAAACCAAGTGCAGAATTTCAGGATAATAATGAAAAAATTGTTTTACTTGGTTGACTGAATCTGTTTGTGCAAACACTATCACCAACTTTATTTGGGCCTCCAGTTACTTCACTCCATTGAGGGCATCCGTCTGTTGCTGGGTGCCAGCCGTAGACATTATGGCCAGAAACAAAGTCGTTATCAATCATGGCCCAGTCGTCTTTGAAATACTTTTTGTGTGAAAGCGTAAATTTTTATTAAAAAAATTTCCAAACCGTATCCTGTATAAATTTTTACTTACAGTTCTATTTGTTCGAATATGTGTTTTCTCTTCCTGGAAATCGCATTGGGCATAAAATTCTAAATCATCGCTGCATTCACGCACTGAAGATTTTAATCGTTTCTTTGCTGCGTAATCAGCCCAGTTGCAATACGGTTTAGCAGCACCTGGTTTTGAATTTTCCTCGCTGAAGTAGAAGGCTAGGAGGGTAAGACCATTTCAGTATTAGTTAGTATGCTAGGGAGACAACTCGATTTTTGTGAGGTCATTAGGGGACAGTTATGCTCAAGGAAGAAAGTAAGTCTAGAAGGTAGTCAGGTCTACTATAGAGTGTATGAAAAATTTATGTTATTTACACATTTATTCACATATATCTTTATATTATTCACATATATATATATATATACATATGCATATAAATAAACATATATATATATATATATTGCCATAAAGAGTCAATAATTACAAAATAATTAAAAATAGCCACAAAAACGTAATCGTTGAATCTTACAAGGGATACGTAGCCACAATCTCGTCGATCAAATCAAGAAATGGTTTGTCAAATGAACTGAACGCCACAAAGCTTTGGCTTCATGATTCGGAAGCAATGTAGCAGCCGTTCCTCGCACATTGTGCAGTATGATCTTGGGATGCCATACAAATACGACGTCGTATGGAAATGAGCTTTTTTAACCCCCCTCCCCCTGCCGTACAAAATCGTTTTTTCATAGGCCCCCTCAAAACGGCCCAAAACTACGTCGTATGGGCAGCACCCCCACCCCTGTCACGCGGTTAAGGGTTAGTGCGGTTGAGGGTTAGCGTTTAGGTCCTGCATTAAATCTGAAATTTGACCCAACCCAACCCGACCACACCCGCCGCCCCAAGCCCAGACCCTCGAGGGCCCCATCCACTTCAAACCGGCCCACGTAATTTTTTAAAAATTGAACCCAAACCTAACCCAACTTTGTTACCACATATCTTCAGTTTTAATATTTCGAAGCCAAATGTCAAAAACCCGAAGAAACAATTTGCATTCTTCTACCATTAGAATAAATCACTCAAAAAATATTTTGTACAGTTTCAATTGTATCCGCAGGAGGCATTTTAAAAAAGTTAGGTTTATCTTGGTTTGGCTTTTTGACCCAATCCAGCGTGGAAATTTACTAGTCCACCCAACCCAAACCCATGATTCCCATGGACATAACGCCCAACCCAACCAAAAAATGCAGTGGGTCCGGGTGGGTTTGGGACCAATTGCAGGACCTGGGTTGGTGTTGCTATCAGCAGCTTGCAGTCTGTACAGCCGGCAGTATGACTGGCAGTATGGAATATCCAGCGCACAAACGACGTCGTATTTGGCCTGACCCCCCCCTCTCCCCCTGTCGTACAAGATCTTTTTTTAAGCGACCTCCCTCCCCCTGGCGTACGACGTCGTATTCGTACGGCCCCTTGGTCTTCAGGTCTCCACAACATGATTTGATCCACGACGCTACGTGTCCATTGTAAGACTCGCTATTTAACTTTTCGCGACTGGTTTTAATTATTTTGTAACTATTAAAGTTTTTTGACAACATAAACATATGTGAATAATACAAATTTGAAAATATACTCCATGATAGACTTGACCCCCTTTTAGACACTTCCTTACTTGTGCGTAGTTGTCTCCTAGTGTCCCCAAAAAGTCAAGATGTCTAAACAACATACTAAAACCGACGATTTCAAAAGCCTCGTGAAAGCAAAATTTGAATTTCCTGCTGTAAAACGCTTATGGCAGGTTCATAAACAAGTAATTCCTTACTTCGAAGCATGTACTGTACGAACGTTAAAATTTTGTATTTTTTCCCAGCTGACTATTTATGCTTCTTTTTCAATAATATCGAAAACAAAAAAGCGCGCACACGCGCAGAGGCTTGAAAGTAAGGGATTTTTGATCTGTGTAAAACTTTCAAAGGCGGATAGCGAGCGATAAATTCAAATTTTGCCTTGTGCGAGGTCTGCATTGTTTATTTTTTTAAAATTATATCATACCCAAGGCTATTCATGTATGCACGGCAACTTTCCCGGGCAAAAATGCATCCTTTGTTTTTTCCGAATGTCAGCGAGTCGACTGTCTTATAATTGGTTTTGTAAAATCTGAAATGTTTTCGCGAATATTATTCATCTTATTTAGCCAAGTCGGGGTAGAATTTTTTTTTGCTGGCATCTGTACCTCAAGTCTTCGAAAAATGCCAATGTCAATGCGGACAAGTATGAACGCCGACTGATGTAACCTGACATGATTTCTCCCTGAAGCACAGATATGAGGCACAAGCAAGGACTTTGTTTCAGAGACAAGGAACAAACTCCATAAAGCCTTTTCTCCCAGTGCAAAAATTGCGTTCCCTGCATTCCTTCATTTTCCACATCAGCACCCTCCAAGATTGAGCAGTTGAAATGATGTCTGGCAAAACTCTGAAATATGCCGTAGGTGTTTATTGGTTGCCACCAGTGGCTTGTATTTATGAGGTACCTTCACGGTAGGTGTAATTACAGAATGAGTTTCAAGAGTTGAGGTGAGGTTTGAGTTTATCTTCCACACACGTGTGAATTTAGGGAATCCGCTAAATGTACAAAAAAGTGTGTCAATGCAAACGATAACGGGACAAAGGGTATCACCAGCAGTCTATCTAAAAGTAGGCGCAAGATTCGGAAGGACATCAGCTTTTCATGGCGACAATCAGATCAAGTTGAAGACATTGGAAAGGCAACAATAGTTCCAGTGGCGAAGGATATTTTTCTTTTGACCCATCCTGGTCGGTCCAGGGGAGGGTCGATTTTTGGCCCTTTGCCCGTGGGTCCCATCTCAGTTCAGCCAGCGACCCGTTGTGGCCAGAATCCCCTTGTGGCCAGCATTCAGCCAGTCCCAATAAGGCCAGCGTCCTTTTACGACCAGGCTTCAAGGTGCGCAGTGTTTGAATATCCAGGCATACCTGCATCCATGCGTTGTTGTTTATTGAAGGATCACAGCAAAGGATGGCGACCAGTTAGTGATAATTATTGTCTATGTAAATTGACCTAATGCAGGGCTCTTTTGAATTACCTGATCTTATTAGCATCCCACAGGCCGTTCGAAACGTGTACAATACCCAACCTCCAGGCTGCTTATGTATTTCATTTCACGATGGATCCAGACCCACGGCTTGAAGGTAACTTACGACAACGGAAACACTAGTTTAAGGCGATGGGTGCACACAGTCAAAGCTATGGCTTTCCTTCCGTCTGATTTTATACATGTCGCTTGGAATCATTTGGTGCAATCGATGCCGCTGTTGAATGAGCCGCACTTTCGTGATCGACTACTGGAATTCATTCAATATTTTCACGTAAGGTAAAACCAATTGTTTGCAATTTACGCAGATGCTAAAGCTTCCTTTCCTTCAAAACACTTGGCTTTTTGGTAGCTTCAATGCGCTAACCTGGAACCGTTTTAATAATGTTTGGAGGACAATTGATCGCTGGAGTTGTCTACCTGGACCTAGGACGACGAATCATGAAGAAGGCTGGCACTCGAAACTGGATAACAAATTTGCGCGCCCGCACCCAGCATTGGATACGTTTTTAGACTGGTTGCAAAGAAGCGGTCACGTCAATCAAGTGAGCCCAGGGTCGTTTCTATTGGTCATCAAGGGATACTCAATGTAGGCATCCATGTTATACTGTTTGTAGGTACGAATTTTGCAATCCGGAAACGGTGCTGCTCCGCGCCCATGTGACCAAAGATATGCCAATGCTGATCTGAACATTCACAACGCGAAAATTCATTTTGTTCAAATGTGTGATCATCTGCTGGCCATCAGTGCTCGTCATCATTTATTGGCGCGAGAAATTCAAGCTTACTTGGACCATTTGATTCATTTACTCGGACACTAAGTAAAATTCGTGAATCGGACGCCGAGCATGAAGAATGCTGTTGTTTTAAAGAGTGCTGTGCTGTTCTCATGAAATAAAACGACACTGTGTTCTTAGTTATAGTTTCTTTCACAACCTCCAAGCTGGCCTAAACGGGACTGGCTGAACCAGCATTCTGGCTGAACTGGGACTGGCCAAAAGGGGACCCTGGCCAAAAAAAATTCCTGGCCGAGTCGGGACATTGGCTGGACTGGGAATTTTTTTGGCCGGAACGTGACATTGGCTGAAACGGGTCACTGGCTAAAAAGGGACACTGGCTGAAAGGGGGCACAATCTTTGCCGCGGGTTACGGGGCTTGTTAGTTATTTGGCCATCGACTAGGGTCCATCTGGGATGCATGCCGGGCATGGGCTCATGTTAGTCGCAACCCCGCGATGTCAGTGGTTAGCCCGTGGGGCGGCAGCCTTACCCAGCCCGTGGTCCTTGAGGGGACCCGCATTCGAGATCCTCCCGCCCCATAAGGCCTCTCCTCGTTTATGGGCCCCGGAGGGAGGAAGGGTGAGTCATCCACTGCCAGGTGCGCAAGGCTAAGAGAGAACTTTCAGACGGCCAGAGTTGAACTGGCAGTCGACCGGTTTCCAGCTCCGCAAAGCAAGCTGTGACACACGCCTTTAACAGCAACATAACCGAGGCGGCCTGTCGCTAAGGATGAGTTGTATGATCATATTGCATGGAGCGATTTGGTCATAGTCTCAAGAAACGTGTACTGTCTTCCAAAATTTCTGACATGCCTCAAGTTTTTTGTTAAATTCATCCACTTCTTGCGGCCACCTCACTTACAGACCACTGCTTCCGCTGCCATGTGCCCAATATGTGCCTGTACCAAGCAAAAAAAAGTGCAGGTATGCGAGATGTTCAGTCACCTACTTCTTCTCTGTCTTTGTCATCTGTCTAAGTCTTTGTAATGGTAAAGCCAAAGATTTTTGAATTAAGGCAATATATTGTTCAGTACTTTTGTAAAAAACACCTAAAACTTTATGGTGCGGGTCTGAAAAATGATTATTGAGATTTTATCAAGTCCCCGCTTTTAAGGCCATTGTGAAACTGAAATCATGTGAGTGGACCCAATCCTCAGAAATTTCCCCCGGCCATGTTTATGTTCATGTTCATGTTTTACCACGTCGTCAAACGCTCATGCGCACTCGAGGGCAAGGCCATGGCCAAACAGTGCCTACGGTACTAAAATCCTTCCTTCCCCTCTCTCCATCACTCCAGGTCAGTGCATGCGGCAGATCGTGCAATGCCATCAGTCCTGAGATTTTCGCGCGCAGTCAAACAACATGCCTGAGCCAGGACTCTGCGGCATCTCACCCACTGTCAGTAACTGAAAAACAGTGATCACTGGTCGTGGCTGATTTCCCGCTGACGCGACTGAACATTATGTTTGAATTTCCCGCTGAAACGGAGACTGCTCTTACTTTATCTTTTTTCGTTCACGATCGTCATATTGAAGCCCAAAAAGATAGGCGGGATTGAACCCCTGAAATACTTTTATTTTAAACTGTGAGTCGCGAGTGAAATTGGCGCCATTAAAATCAAAAATTTTAGATCCAGACTTTACCAGGATGTAAAACAAGGATTAAAAACTCGAACATTTTCTCTAACGTCATTCATAAAGTCTGCAAAGGATAAGCGGGAATTCAACTTTTTTATCACCAAATCTTGTAAAGACGTCATTAAAATGGTTTGAGTTTTTAATAGAGGGTTTCTGGGAAACACGACCCATATGCAATATACTGCACTTGGCCAGTCGAATTTTCTGACCCTACTTTTATGCGCTCTATCGAAAGTACTTACAAAATTGATTGTCTAGGCGGAAGTGGAATTTTTCTAAATTGCCTATATATGGAAATAAAGCACTTCGAAGATCAAACAGGGTCCCTTTAGTCACAAACTCATACTTGCCCAGTTTCGGGTCTAGAACAATTTTTGAAAAGCAGACATGACCGCTACATTCCAAGGAATCTACACCTGTTTCTAAAATTACTCTAGATACAACCATTCATAAGATAATGAACAAAAACCATCCGTGATCAGCAGTGATTAGGCATGTAATCGATTATGGGTAAAAAGGAATCGCCTCCCTGTTTTTTCACTGAAATAGTAGCCTGGGATCACAACATCATAAAACCACTCCACAGTAGTTTCCGCACAACGGACCGCAGTTATTATGCACTCGGCTGTTAACTGCGCGTAACTTCGGCAATTTCGGCTAATCATGATCGATCATTTTAGCTATTGATTACTCACGCTAATAAGTCATAGCCTATCTTTTAGACCTTTAGAGGAGCTTTAAAATCTTCTTACCGCGTCAAAATTCATTCACTTTTATCAAGGATATTGGAGGAAACTCCAACTCGGCAAGAAGTGCCCGCAGGACGCTACTTTGAATTTCCCGCCCGCGCACTACTAATGACATTGGAGTGGCCGCTTACTTTGTTAATTGCGAGAAAATACACAGCTTTCTCACTTTTTCACGATGTGTCAGTCTAATTCTGTACTGAAGTATCTGTCTTTCGTGAAAAAAAAAAAAAAAGTTATAAATTTTCTGGCGATTTTAAAAGTAAGCAGCCGACCCCGCTCCTATGTCATAAGCGGCACGCGAGCGGGAAATTTAAAGCAGCGTCCTGTGGGCACTTCTTGCTGGGTTTTATGATATTTTAACCCTAGGCTACTATTTCACTGAAAAAAAGGCAGATTTGGTTCCTATAATTTACCCATAATCGATTATATGCCTGATCATGGCTGATCACCAACGGTTTTTGTTGAATATCTCATGAAAGCTTGCAGCTAGAGTTATTGTAAAAACATTTTTAGATTCCTTGGTATGTAGCGGTCATTTCTGTGTTAAAAAATTGTTCTAGACCCAAAACTAAGCAACTTATGATTTTTTGACACTGCTTATTTTCCAAATATTTCAGAAAAATTTGACTTCCGCCAAGACAATCAGTTTTGTAAGCTTTTTCGATAGAGCATATAAAAAAAGCGGTCAAAAAAGTCGACTGGACAGCCCCAGGTCGAGTCTCTCAGAAACCCTCTCTTGCAATCTATTCCACGCTCTGCTAAGGAGCAAAAAACTGCCTGGTCTCAGCGAAACCAATTTCGCCTCTTATTTCTATTCGATTTCATAAGCTTACCAGCGCATGCAGCATTTCGTGCTGTATCGTCCGCATCAGTGTGTGTCTGTTAGCGCTGTCAGTGCTTATTGCGTAAGGGCACAACGAAAGTCGTCCGAAGGTCGGCCTAATTCAAATAGAGTCATTCGTAGGTACATCCGTTCGAAATATGTGTGCTACCTCCCGTCAATATTCTCTGTCCCATCGCAAGAATTAGCTGATGCGATCGTTGACTCCCCTAACTTGCAATCCAATTCTCGAACATAAATCGCGAAATCCGTGTTTGAGATCCCACCAGTATCATTCGGATCGCAAATCTACACAAGCAAAGGCTCTCGTTCCTTTTGTTTCTCGAAGACTGCTTTGCCAGCTCACTTTGTCCACGATGTGCTCTCCAAATTCCTCCTTCCTGCCGACCTGCTGCCTGCCGTTCATGCTTGCGCATCGTTTCGCTAAATCCCTGCAATATTTGTACGTCCTGATCGTCAAAAGATTACTTTTAAGAGAGGAAAGTGTGTCCATTGTTACTCAGTCAGCCCAATTTTGTGCTTTGATCGACGTGCCATTATTGTTTTATGGAAATAATTAGTCGATATGTTCAATAAATCCTGCAAATAATCTCAGTTCAGTGCATCCGACGTATAGCAGGAACTACAGTATATTTCGTCCCGCTTACAAAAATTGTATCTTTATTGTCGTCTGAAAAACTAAAAAAAAAACTGCAGCTCAAAGTTTTGAAAATTGCATTAATTATCTCACTTTGGAAGTGGCAATGCAAACCACTTGATACGAATCGGTTCGAATGGTTTCGCTCTAAAATCTTTTTCGTAGCACGGATCAGTATCAGATTTGGTGCTGTAGAGCTGCACGCGGTCTCCCGGTGGTAAGGCTGGGTTCTTAACCGAAACAAAATACAAAAATATGGAAAAGAAAAATATGTTTGCTTACTTTGTCTACAAAGTCATTATAAATTCGGCCATTCACTGTATTGAGCCAGAGATAAGCTAATGTCAGTGCACGGAGAAGGGTGAAGTGCATGATTTTGTGGGCCTGTATTACAGAGTTGATGGTTGATGGTCATCAGCGCCCAACTGCAACGCTGCTTGTCTTACGACTATGCTGCCTATTGATCGATTTACGTATTCACATGACATGAGTCACATCTGTATCGTGCGGCTCAGGAGATCATTCTTTCAAGCTGATTGGCACTATAAGTTGCCACAAAAGATTATTATACGGGTATTTCACACCAGCTTTTCCGAATGAGCCGCACCATCGGCTGTGCCACCTTTCGAGCCATCCAAGCCAATCGTGCTCGTACAAACGCTGTCGGGCTAAAACGACTGCGCTTGCGCGTGGACCGTTATGCATTTTTTAGTATATTGCAATTTATCATGAGGGGATTTTACTCGGCCACCATACTTGAAAAATATTAAAATGAATAAATAATGAAGCCGTGATTTCTGATTTTTGAATCTTTAGTAATTTCAGGTAAATGACAGCAACGCATCATCGCGAGATGGCGGCGCAAGCATTACTCCGCAGCAAGTAAATCCAAGAAATAATTGTGGTTGATATAATTGGCGGGGTGCTTCTTTATTCCATTTAATTTCTCCTCCAGCCCGTTTTTCATTTTTAAGTGTCCAAACTCGCAGAAATCGAACATCGGGGTCATTAAATGACAGTCTGAGGCGGCTCGCTGAAAACCCTAGTAGTGCCGAAATTGAATGTGGACTCTGTCAGACGTAGCTAGCGCGCTGGCAGCCCGTCTGGGTGACTCGTACCTGGAGTTACAGGGTGCAAAACAATTTGGATTTTGTTCGAGCAGACAAGCTGTCGTCAGAAAAAGTTTTTAGATGCCAAAATCAGTTTTTTCCATAGAAGCCATCCGTGAAAAATAGGTGCCTGTTAAAATCGTGCGCGTGTCAAGCTCTCTTCGGGAGAGCCAGATACGAAAACCAGAGGAGTGATGGCTCAGCGATTTTGTGGGGAAGCCAATTGTCTGACCACGAGAGAAGTGAGCCATGTCTTGCACGCCATCAAGACTTCATGCGCTTGAAACCGTCGGTCTTCGAGGACCGTCTAGTGGGCGGCTGCAAAAGACTCAGGACTGAGAAAGCAACGAATTTTGGAAAAATTCATAGAATGAAACTAGGAAAGGAGGACATGTGCTTTGTGGGGCTGATAAAAGGTGATCAGGAAAGATCCTGCCTGGGCTCGACACAAGTATTCTCATTTCTTGTACCGATTTGGGCATCATGAAATGGCTGATTCCCACAAGTTTTGCGTAGTCATTCTTCCTCTAATCTTATTTGGTCATATGCCCAGTGACGCTTCTCTGAATATCAAGCACCCTGTTTACCTGCCGATCATAACACTTGGCACTCGCAATATAACACTTGGCGTCAGGGCGTCATATATGCACGACAAACTGATACACTCCTGACAAAAAGCTGAAACTTAGAACCATGCCCTAACAAGTATTGAAAAACGTTTTTCTTGCGCTAGTGACCCTGAGATGAATGATGAGATGGTCTCGTTTTATTCGCACGCATTCCTTGAAATGTTTCTCTGCTTCTGGTCATTATAGGGTTAATACTTTGTCATGTCATGTCATTTACTGTCGCCAAGCATCGCTATAATGCACTCATGGGCGCAGCACACATTAAGCCAGTGTCCCATTCCGGCCAAAAAAACCCAGTGCAGCCAGTGTCCCGATTCGGCCAGGATCCTTTTTCGGCGAGTGTCCCCTTTCCGCCAATCCCATTTTAGCCAGAATGTTGATTCAGCCATTCCAGATTTTAAGTATTTGGTAGCTTACATTCTCCATTCTTGTAGCTGATAAACGTATACAACTGGCTATATATGTACATTAGGGACCATGTCGAACGTACCATCGCCAATAACTTATTCTGACATTCCTCGAGTTCGCAAATCAGTGTCGGAAGAGAACAGGAGGAGGATGTCTGCATCTTGCTGCAACAAAATGCGTCCCTTATCGAGAGGCTCCTGTGGATTCTGCTGGATGCTCCTGGTATGGCCATACCTCCAACTCCGCTTTTGTGACCATTTGACATTGCTCGGGAAGACCGATGATCGAATAAGTAACGATTTGCTTGTTCAATGCAGTTGCCCAGATTTGCTGGATGCTCATAAAAAAGCAGCTGCGGTTTCATATATTTTGCCAGGACGGATTGCGCTAGGCCAAAATTTTCAGCCAGGTTCACGTTGAAACGCCAGTTGCAAGTTGAGAATATAGGAACAAGGAACAATGAGTCCTAGACTATCCTAATGTAGGAATGACAGTCTGGGCTTGCAGAATAATGTTGCTTATTCAGAGCTTTCTAAAGCGCGGAAAGAAATTTGCCTGTTACGATAATTATGATTATTTTGTTGACAAAGGCAGGTCTCGTGGACCGAAGCAACTTGCGCAAGTCAGCGTTCCGGCATAAGGATGCCAGAAAAGATGAATAAGCTGCTAAATTTGGGCGTCTGGATCAGCACACTGTAGGGCTCAAATAGGTGATAACCTAACTAATTAAAAATATGAAAACCAAACTTATAATCACTCAATCGATAAGAAACTACCGAAGGAAACTGGGGCCATGCAACAAAACTGGACTGGTAAGTTTATGAGAACTAGGTTTTTTTGTAATGCCTGCATTGATTCATCATTCATGATCACCTCTCTGGTCTCAACTAATAATAACGACAAGATAACTTGTAACTCTATTTGTGAGCAAAAATAAGGAAGCATCGATGCTGAATATTGATCTAATCTAATTCATTACACTACAGAGGGGGTTAGAGAAAAATTTTAGTTAGTTGTTTGCACGCGGTTTTCTAAACACCATTGGCTCGGAACTTCGGATCAGATTATTTGGATCAGATAATCCAATCCAAATTTTCGGATGGTGATTTTTGGATCGGATTAAATTATTGTTTGACCCGTTTGACCCAATCTTTCAAAAAAGTGACCTGACTCGATTTTGACCCGACCCGATCCGACCCGGGGTCCAACCACCGCATTACCACAATGCTTCCATCACGACGACCATGCTACCACAGCTATACCAAGCTGCTACCATCATGCTACCACAGCTATACCAGGCTGCTACCACCAAGCCTCTTTGTGCAGAGAGCAGAAAATGTTCATCTCTGGGACTGCGCCTCTGGAAACGCTGGGACAGAGTCCGAGTTTCTAAAAACGCAGAACGGCGCGCTCTGGATCAGTGGCTCCAGAGGCAGTATAAATGTCTCCTCCGTCTTACAGTGGCAGTGAACCCTGTCCTGCAGCAGTCACAGAGAATTCGGTGGCCAGTATAGACCTGGCTCACAACTGAAAAGCAGTCTTGAAACCGCTTGTGGTAGATGGGTGTACATGAGCATCTTGTTTACAGCAGACATAGGCGCGTAAAAACGGCTCCGAAAAATCGGGAAATTCGAATTCAGGATGAAGAGATCTTCTTCAAGTGAATGCGTATTTCACAAAATCCTTATATGCCAGATGCTTTCGGATCGCGGCCAGCCTGCTATTGATGATGGAAGGTCTCACAATCAGCCATGTTTCCAGTTTGCCAAACGCGGGCAAGTCTGATTTGTGTAATATGGCTGAATAAACTGAGCCTTTAGCTCTACCAGAAATCACGGATACAAGCTTCCACAAAAAATGCATGTCACCTCTTGCACGTTTTTCCTAACTGACAAATTCAAAGGATTATGTAAAGTTATCCAGAAAAAAACGATATGTGCGAGTACTGCAAAATCGTCAACCGAAAAGCTTTTTAAGGAAACTTGGTCTTCATTATAAAATTGCTCCATACATTGCTTCACATTGAGCCCACTTCAATGTTCGATCACAATCATAATCCAATGCACAGGCGGAAAAGATTATCGGGGGGATATGATTCTAGCTACATACCATGAAATCGTGGGATTGGATCAGATGAGGAGTGGAGGTGGCGTTTTGGATTAGGTCACTGCCATGAATTAGGAAAAAAAACTAACATCTACAGTTGATCGAGAGGATATGAAGTTTGTGATAACCACTTTCATCGAGGAGGTTGCATATTTTGCACTGATTGGAATAAACCGATGATCCGGCAATCTAGGCTGGGCTATTTCTAGGTTTTCGTCAAAACAGTCTTATCTTTTCGTCAGATCATTCTCAATTAGAATTTCTCGCGGCGAAGCCATTTTCCGCGCACATGCATGCTGTGAAAAAAGATGATCAAGTACGACCATTTACCACAAGCGGCTTTAAGACTGCTTTTTAGTCGTGACCCAGGTCTATAAGAGAGCCTTGAGCAGGGACGACACACAACAGCGATAGGAGCATCTCTGCACGTGGGCACCCTGGACTGGACACCGACTTCCTAGGACGATGGCGGATGGACTGAGAGCCCTGTCGGTGTTCGACTGCCCAGACTGACTCGTTTGCATTCCGTCTCTCTTCTCAAAGCATCTTGACAGTCGAGTCACCCAAGGCCCGGCGTGCAAGGTCAGCGAGAGTATTTGCACAACTGGCATTTATCTGGTGTTTGTTGCACAGACACGAGCCTTTTCACCTGTGAATGGGCTTGTGTCTGTGCGACCCTAACGTTACAGATCCATAAAAATTCATTCGATGCGAACAGCCACCAAACCATGCGTCCAAAAAAATGGTGCCGAAATTATAGGTTTACACTAAATCTTCCTCGCGCTGTACATCACAGAGCATTTCCACGTACACTCCTCTCACATGACACAAACATCACCCGCACCAACTGGCCTCACAAGCTTCAATCTCATCGTCAGTGGACCATTGGGACCCCATTCATGATTTTTGTTTCTTTCATAGCCAAAACAGCCGTAGGGTGGGGCTAAATTACATTGTGGACAGGACTCAAAAAAAATTGCATCTCTCAAAAAATTCAACAGAAATTTAAACAGTATCATAATGTGAAACATACAACTTGCTTGTTGCGCACAAAAAAAAAATGGAAATTAATTTTTTCAGGTACTTCTCACCGCACACTGCAAGTCATAAGCTAAGCGTTATTCTCCCATCCTCAATCTCCATCTCCACATCGCCAGTCGAATTATCAAAACCATAACCATATCATCAAAAAACCTTCCACTGTTCACTGGACCCTACGATCCGCACGACCATGAATCAACTTGATGTGACTTCGAATTAAGGTCCTATACTTGCTAGTAATCGAGCATTCCCCACATCGATACCAAATCCCATCATCATACCTGTACTGACTTCCGACAATTGCCACACGTTGCTTTGATCCTTTCTTATATTTAAACGTATCGCATACACGAGCCTTCTTTCTTCGTGAATCAAACGCCATCCTGGCTTCTTTCTTTCTCGGTCGTAAATTATAACTGCGCCTTACGCTAGGCATCTCGTGTTCTGAGTCGTCGTCACTGTCCTCTTCCAAGGAATCACTCTCCTCTAATCGCCCATTTCCATTCGCTTCGACCTCTTCGATCTTCCTACCATAGCATCGATCCAGCATTTGTAACACCTCGTCGTTATATTTATAAGAAAAATCCAAATAACCATTAACAGCCGTCTCGGTGTGATAATAAGTGACGTGTTTAACCATAGATCGTTGACCAGTTTTCCAAGTTTTGCAAAATCGACACTGAAACAATGGCTTTCCCAAATGTTCAAAAGCGTGCTCGAGTGCTGGCCTCGTTACGCACGTTTCCCACGAGGAGCGAACCAAAACTTTTTTCGCGCATAATAAACAAGTAATAAAATTAGACCCAGCAAATTGTTTTACAAGAGCGACGCACTGTTTTGAAACCAGCTTTTGCTTAGACCGTTGTATTTGCTCGAGGACATCGTTGGGCAGGCTGAAATGTGACCTAAACGTAGAACTAGTCAAGACCGTCAACATAGGTGCTTAGGAAAAAGATAGGCACCACAATGATAAAACTGAAGTTTCAAAAAAGCCTAGACTAGGGTGGGCAATAGACTTGTCACTAAGAAGCAAGATCCTGGAATGCATCCAATCTATACAGTTTTGAAACCTGTAGATTTTAGTCCCGGGTTGCATCTGAAGACTTGGTTTGCTGCCCTTGGGTTTTCGAGTAATGCAAGAGCTCCACCAGTCACCCCTAACCCAAGCCGGAGTCGAGAACATCATCAAGGTAGTCAAAAAGTATCAAAAAGTTTAGTATCTGCCTCTCATCCCAACACTTTTCCAACGCAATCTAGGTGCCAGCCATGTACATCTATAGTCTTCGAGCCATTGCCTGCACGCATGGCGGCTCCTGGGGTGGATATACTGTATGACCCATAAAGTACTTCTCCAAGAAAGAAAGCATACTAATGAGGGAAACTATTATCTGAGGAGAAACCATTTTACGATGGGCAAGAGATACAGCTAAGGAGCGATCTCTTATTTTCCTATTTAGGTGGTGCATAACCCCTTGAAGTTTCTTTTGGCATGTGTCAATTGCAACAGCACGTGGGGAGCTCAAAAAGTTCGCAGCCTGAATACCTTGCTTGCACATTGTAGATGCTCGACTGGCAATCTATACTCTGCACAGAGCCAGTAGCTGAGGGCGTAACCCGTCTGGGTAATGTTTCAGCCATGGACTAGGTCGGAAGACTTGGGCGTGGCGCAAAAGCTCTATTGGTAATCCCTTCAGCAATACGGACCTAGACGTAATGCAACATGACCTGAAGAAATTATGAATTTCGAACATGGCTCTGGCATCAAGTTTATAAAAAAGAAAGCCCGAAGGCGACACAACTTTATGACCGCAGTCTAAATGTATGGCGATGTGCACCAAAATTGCCGACAAGGAAGAATGTGGAGCACAATCGATTGAAGAAAACCCGAGATCTAGACGCGGGGTGAACTTTTTGAGCCTCTCCTCGTATATGTGCTACGGTCATGAACGATATGGGCCACTGGGCATGCATAAACTGTCTCCGACGCAAAATATCTACATGACTAGCACCATGACTGCAAAGGAAAATTGTAGTGATGAGAGGCAAACTACAAGGATTTCTTTCGCTATCTTTTTGGGGCTCTCGACTCTAGCAGTGGTGCCAACAGTTAAAAAATGAATAAGAGACCAGCATCAGCCAATCCAACTCAATCCGGCCTGGATATTGATCCCGATCCGATCTAGGGTCTGGATCAGCCCGCTCTGGATCCAATCCACTACAAAAAATTTAAGATTGATGGGGATGACGCAACTGGCACCACTCCCTCATCAATCTGCTCCGTTTCCTCGCTGTCACTCTCTGTCAATATACTCCAAAGGACACAGGAGAGATAAGCAGAGCCTAGAGTGGGATTGAATGCTGATTTGAGAGGGAAAACGGGATTTTTTCATCGTAGTACGTCACACTTTATCATTTTTCAGCAAATACGGAGCGAAAAATTTCAGTTGCCGACCCGCCAGATCCAGCGGCCGGATCGGGGACTGATCCATCACTCGGATCGGCGGATAGGTCGATGCAGATAAAAGAATTCCATTCCTTGCATCTTTTATGTGAGATAACTTGATTTTTCTTACGGGCTTTCTCAAGACATCGCGGATCGCTTGCATTTTTTGCCCATCACTGTCACTGGCAGACTCCCTATGTTACCCTTTCCATCCTTGGCACCAAACAGGGGCCGCCACCCCTCACTTACTCTTTCTTGCCATCTGGACATCCATAACAAAGATCAATCAAAGCCTTGATCTCACAGCGATACTTGCCACTTCCATCGTCCGCTGTATCATCGCTCCACAATTCATTATGAGCACTTTTCAAATGATGCTTGATAGCATAAGTGGTGCGACCTCGATAATTGCATAACCGGCAAAAATAAACGTCCTTGTGTAAATGCCGAAGCACATGATTGATCATCGACGATTGCATTCCACGATTCACATCTGTGACTCGTACTCTATCTGCGCACGCCAGGCATTGAATCGATCTGTTCTTGATTCGACTCGCGCTGCTACGAACGGCAAGGCGGCAATAGTCAGTTACAGTCATATCGATGACAGAGACAGAAATTTGTGAGTCGGGTTTTGAATCACCATGTGATCGAGAACAATGAGCACAATTGACAGTGTGTTGACAATACTGAATTGAAACCTTTTTCGTGGTTGCAGGACCAAGAGGAAGCGAATCTGAACCTACAGCAGGCTCACCCAGTGTCCTACGGCCAGCATTGAGTCTGAAATAGGCAAAAGTTAAATTATAAGGCCCATCTGAACGATGTAATATAAAAAACAGGTGCTCACTGATTCGGGAATATCCTCGCTCTGATGCGCAACGGGGTTTGAGCATTTGCCATGGTTGGTACATGTGACTGAACAGGCGCTCGAATCAAAGCAGGCTTTCGCACTCGAATGGTTTCAGGTGGCGCTGGCGCCGGCGCTGATAAGTGTAACGAAGCAGTCTGCCCTCGAAACGCGGTCGAAGGCCTAAAAGCCAGAAGCTTCACAGCAATCTTTCGTAACTCGTGATCACAGGACGGCAGTCGTAAAGTTGTCTTTAACCTGCCGCGTTGATGTTTCAGCGCCTGACGGCCATAAAAAACCAGAGACTGATAGAACGAGGCATCCCTTCCCTCAGTTTTAGACAAAAGATTCAGTTTCAGTTTACTGTATCAACGCTACTCACCCCGCACCGACCAGCCGATCTCATAAAAATTTGAAATTCCCGCCAAAATATTGTTCACTGCGGGCAAAAATATCCTTCAGCCCCTCTCCTGACTGGAAGTGTGCTTTATCTGCTTGTCAGTAGGGGCAGCCCACCAGTCTCTGGGATTCATAGGGCTATGTATGTGTCAGGATGACTGTTTCCAAACGGGATCAACATAAACTCAGGCGCTGGATAAATGATCATTCCAGCCAGCCGCGGGTGGCCACTCTAGTTGGTGTACCAGTAACATTGACTTACATGGTTGCTTCCGTGGGTTCGTAATCTCCGAAGCACTGATCAATCGTGGTCACCAACCCTCTTAAATTTCGCTCGCTCAAAGTACGTTCGGCGTCAACTTTACTCAGTCCATGTTCTTGTTGTAAGTGAACAATATTGTAGCGAGCCGCCGAATTGAATGGGCATAAATGACAGGAAAAAATAGTTGGTTTCAAATGTCTTCGGGCGTGATGAGCCACACGAACGGGAAAAGTGTCCAAATTGAACGAGACTGTTACCACTTCGCCACAAATACGACAAGGAATTTTTCCATCGCTCATACCATAGCGAATAACGTACGAGCAATAATTAGCAAGCGAAATCGTGTTTTTTAAAAGCCTAGAATTAACGGATGAAAGACACACGAAAAAACCATGAACAAAATAAGCGGAAATCCAAAGACCATTCATGCTAGCAACAAAAACATATCACATAGGCCATCACTTACATTTTTCTCGCATTATTAACGACGATTCTGTGCTTATAAAGATCCGGAGCGAGCGGAAGCCGTAATGAGTCCGATTCAGCTGACCATCGGGCAGCCCCAGCTGATCCCACATTTCTCCTCACATCATTCGACTGAACTCCCATCGCGTTTCTTATAATAGATGTTACGGAATCAGTCGATGATCCAGGTTGATTAGGAATATTCGGCTGCCGAATGTTCGACCATGACTGCTGGGACCGATGAGCCAACGGAGAAATTTTCAGAAAATTGTTTGCAGTCGATCGTCGAGTAGAGATCGACGAGGGCGATGGATTCGAAGGGACTGATGTAGTAGTAGGCGGAGGAGGCCGAATGGAAGGAATTTGTCGATCTTCACGAGAAAATGCATGAGCCATCGTGTAGATCCTAGAATTTTAATATTTGGGCAAATTCCAACCAATACAGTAACCAGTTTGAAACGAAAATTAAATATCGCAAGTATTTATCACCCTTTTAAAGTTTTCTGCAAAGGTTCACTACGAAAACATGGGAAGATTGGAAAAAATTTCAAAACCCTTGATTTAAAAATTTAAAAACAACACACAAGTAACGATTTTTGCTCCTGGATGATGCCATCTTTAGTTAATTAGGTTTAACGAGTGGTAAATACTTTCAGCAAGAATCAGTGATTTTTTACGCGCCAAATTGGTTCATTCATTTCCAAATTAATTTCGTAATAGCACCTCCAGAAAACAGTGAGGTCATGTAATATTCTTCTGTACCGTATACGTCTACGTTTTTCAAAAAAACAAAGACAGCATTCATTCACTAGCAGGTTCGGTTGGAGGTTCAACATTTTCGCACACGGGAGTAAAATATGCTTCAGATATGTGCTTCATCGACCTAGTTCAAGTGGACAGGAGCAGTCATCTACATTCGATTGCCGTCAATCAAAGTTGCCAACAGATGCACAATATTTTTGGACCCATCCTCGTCGTTCGAGTGGAGGGTCGATTTCGGCCCTTTCCCCGCGGGCTAGGGGGCTCTTTAGTTGACCCTATCTTGCCATCGACTAGGGTCAATCCGGGATGCATGCCGGGCAAGGGTGCGTGTTAATTGTGTAATAGGTGTATCCTATGCATGTACTACCATACGCTCTGGCCTATTGCTGCACTGGTTCAGGGAACTGGTCTCTCTCTCCTAAGTCAGCACGAGACCGAGAGCGGGGTCGAGGTCGAGTGACTGGTCTGGTTTGCAGGCATCGCTGGGGAACTGGTCTTCAGCTCCTTGTCTGAACTTGCCCTGCGAGCACTTCGGGTTCAGGTCCGTCAGAACTTCTTCGGGGGCCAGCACGTGCGGCGTCTCGAATTGTGAGTCTACACTGCCTTCTTGGTGTGGGACAGTAAAACGTCGAGAAGTGTCCGTGGACCGCGAGGGTTGCTTCCTGTGGCTTGAGTCGTCCTCTGGTCAGCCCTAGTCCTATCCTGGGGCGAGCCCAGGATTTCAGTAGCTACACCGCGATGTCGGCGAAGATCACCCTGAACGTGAGCGAGCTCTCCTTAATAGGCAGAGTGGCTTTCCACACATTTGTTTTGCGACCATGAGCCTCTCAGTTCGACTCCTTCACGGGTTAGAATTTTTGGTTTCTTGTTTCTCTTCTTTCCACGAGACAGAGGAACGTTATTGTGAACAAAGATGAGGGTAGCCTTAGAATTTTTTGCGCAATAGAGGCATAAGATAGAGTAGGCATAGAGCAGGCATAGATAGAGGCAATAGAAGTAATTTTGTTGTTTTTCCTGCCGCCTGTATATCGAAGTACATTTTCGAAAAATCTGCGCTGTTTATCTGTAAGAGTTCGGGTTCACGTTTCATTTTCGGGTTTATGTCTGTCTGAGGTTTGGAAGAAGGCGTATGGCAGTCCTGCATCTCAGTTGATCTATGCAGGAACAAGTGTTTTGGGCCGAACTAGTTTGTAGCAAAAAAGGAAAAACGGTTTCATTATATCCAAAAAAGTCTGTTATGACAGACTCAAAACTTTCAGGCCAGCCATTGCACACAGCGGAACCAGGGCTTAGGATGGCTGGTCTACTCGGCCAATGCTTGGCGCTGCCACGGTTTAGGAAAAATGTCTGAGCAGAAGCTGCTTTTGCTGCACGAATATCAGCAAGACGACTGACCCTGGCCACGAGCAGAGGATCCTGTAATCCTGTGCTTGTGGTCTACTAGTCGGCTAGGAGTGTCTAACTCTCGGGCTATGCGCAGATATGCTCGTAGTAGGTAATGTTCAAGCCGCAGCTAGGTAAATCGTTTCGTGTCATGTGTCCCTTCATCCTCGAGCGTGGCATCACTGATATGATAAAACATGAGGATGAACACAAAGTTGGAAGAAGAGGAAAAAATTTTTCAGTGTTCCTCGAGGCATAAGCATGTATCGATAAGCCGTATCATTTTACTCACAGCGCTACAGCCTCAGCGTACAGTATACAGGTTGCTCGCGTGGAACAGCACAGGGGAGCCTATCTGAACAGCAGCAGTACACAGCAGAGAAGCATCTGTTGGATTCGATTCTGACATCGGCAAGCATCTGTGTGGGAGTAGGCCACCTCTTCTTTCATACATACACTGTGCAGTGCAGTGCAGGCCACCTCTCCTTTTCTTGTAGCCGAGTAGACCAGCCATCCCAAGCCCTGGTTCCAATGTGTGCATTGGCTGGTCTAAAAGTTTTGAGTCTGTCATAACATTCTTCTTTGGAAAGAATGTGATGTGATGCTCGAGAGATGAAGGAAGTTTACAATAGTGTAGCCTCTGCATAGATGTCTTTTCAGCAGCATCACTTCTAAGTAACGCAATTTCAATGTTTCGAAAATGGCTGAATTTATCTCTGACTTCACCCTATGTATGTTAGTCCTGCGCATACGACAGCTACGCTCGCAATCTCACAGCGCTTCTGTCGAAGTTTCATTGCCGGAAAAGAGGGAAGGGTCCGAGAATGCCGGCCTAGTGGCCTGGTGGGTTAGGCGTCTGCCTCTCACGCCAGGTGCGCAGTTACGGGCGAGTGTTCGACTCGCGGGCTGGTAAATCATTTCGTGTAAAATGTGTCCCTTCACCCTCGAGTGCGCATAAGTGTTTGGTGATGTGGTAAAACATGAACATGAGAAGCCAGACGACTTCTTCATTTCCATCAGGCCATTTGCGTTCCTTCCTGTGATCACATCTACTTCCAGAATTCCAGATGTGATCACATGAGTCAGCAAAACTGAAGAGAATGACAGATGACAGGGGGCGTGATGTCTATTTCTAACAAGAACTTGCTTCAGTACGACTGCTGGAGCGATTGTTTGACAAATTTTCCAATCTTAATGAACAAAAAATTAATGCATTTCAAACTGCATGACCCAAGATTTCCAAGCAATATATCAAGCATCTCTCGTTCACTGACGATCATAAGTTTACAATTTATTCACATTTTACCAAAATTTACTTCAGAATACCACGGAATAGGCATCACGAATGAAATAACCTGACATGACTCCTCACCAACGTCTTATACTTACTCGTCATAAAACACTGCCTACAGCTGTACGAAATTCCCACCTCTTGAATCGACCTCATCGCAACAGAAGCTATATGATTTGGTGGCAAATCAATGTACCCAAATCCTGGTTCAAAATCACTTTTAGGTTTAAACTGCTGTTGTCCTTTAATTTTTTTTATGGCAGCCATTTTGCGTTTCCAGTTACCAGTAACAAGTATCTTCTTTTTGTTCCATCGTGGTCGCAAATTGTATTTCAGCTTTCGATTGGCTTTAGACCGAATTTCGTCGTTTTCCAGCACAAATTTTCCAAATTTTTCACCATCCTCTAAATTTTCATTGTAACATTTGTCTAACATCTGAAATATTTCACTTGTAAATTTGTACGATGGTTCGATATGGCCGCCATGATGATAGGCCAAATGAAACGCGAGTTGACGATATCCAGCTGTCCATTTATGACATTGTTGGCATCGATGTCTTCCTCTTCCCAAATGTTCGTAAGCATGATCAATAGCCGTCCGGACCATATAGTACTGTGATACTATCCGAACTTGAATGGCTCTCAAACATAATCGGCAATAAAAACGACCACTTTCTATATATTTGCCAATCAATTCTACACATCGCTTTGACAATATTTCTTTGCTTAACTGAAGACATATCTGCGCACTTTTGAGCAGACCAACGCTGGATCTAGAACAGTATGAAATCAATATCAATACAGTTAATTGTCCCTTATACCCAAGTTCGACCTTTCGGCTTTTGCAGCCGAGCCAGACCCCCTTCCCCTGGGTGAAATCGATGTGTGCACCTGTATTTATTGAAAATCGATACGAAATCAACCCTCCCAGTTCGATGTCGCAGCCGCATGTGTAACGCTAATAATTGCCATGCAGCAGGTCGGGGGTTTCTATCTATCCTTCAATCCCTCAACCTGCCGCTTAGGTGAACTAAATGCACTACTTATGCGAGCAATCAATTCGCTTGATTGCGCGCCCACTTTTTGATTTTCTATTCAAAATATGCCTTCTCATCATCGCTTTTATTGCTATGACTAACAAAGTTCTTATAAAAGGGGTCAACAAACAAAGGCGCTATCGCACAGGAACATTGTCAGTATGGCCCTCACAACAGCATATCCCCTGGGATAGACCCCTCGGAAACATTATGCATTCCCCCTGGGGTAACAAGTAGGGAGTAGAGTTCGATGACTGGGACAGTACCGTATTTCCTCGAAATTCTACTCACTTCCTTAAAATCTCCCCTCTCTGGTTATTCTCTGCCGTCTAGACCCCGATTAAACATTATTCTCCCCCCCCCCCCCTTCTGAAAATCCTCCCCCTCTGGTTTCTCCCCCCCCCCCCCCCCCCCGTCTGGGACCCATTTGAAATTTCTCCCCTGGGGAGAATTTCGAGGAAATACGCTAGCTTCTTTTAAATGTTGTATGGTTCAAAGCCATAATACAGCAGCTTTTTTAAATTGAGGAAACTTAGAACAAATTCTTACTTTTGATCTCCTTCATTCCAGCCGCAACACTGATGAATCAAAGTTAAAATTTCGCGGAAGTAATCAATCATCTTATCATCGACAATTTCGTTGTTTAAAGACAGATTATGAACAAACTTCAAATGCTTTCTCATCATTTTGGTTGTTCGGCATCGATAAGAGCAAAGATGACAGAAGAATACATTTCTTTTCAAATGAGTCAGAACATGATCAATCAGCGCCACAAAGGCCCATTTGCTAACCAGAATTTTAATCTGACATAGTTTGCATCGCGCATAATTGCTGGGACCACCAATGCGTTGATCAGAGCCGCCTGGTGCCGGTTTTTTGACGAGGTGACTGAAAGATACGACTTCTGTAAAAGGGAGTTAGAAAAATTTGGATGAAGTCAGAATGGCGTCAAAAAGGGGGCCATCTGTTTTGTTGGCCACCGCATAAGAGCCGCTGAGATGTCATTTCTGGCATCATAAAATAAAGTCGAGCTACAGAATCGAAACAGATTAGCATTCGACTATTTTACTGCATGGTTTTGAACTTAAGGTACTAATTGCCGCAAGTCTTATCATTATTTGTTTTATTCCGATTGAGATGGGTGTCTGGAAAGATTGACTCATCCGAAAATTCATTTGCCGAGTAAAAAGCTTGACCCCATGATTTTTTGTGCTTAGTCTTAAGTACCCCTTGATTGCATGATGACGCAAAAGTCATAATCTTTTTACCCCTCTCCCTATGGAAATATACACATGAAACCGTGTTGCTTGGGTGATATCGGTCATATCTTCCTATCCCTTGGTCCTGGGATGATTTAGAACACATCAAAATGGCCGCATGATGATAAGCGATCGAATGCTGTTAAAAATTTTTCCTAGGACGCACCGGTCGTGAAATATTCCCGCCAAAAGTCAAAATTCAAATTTTTTCACTAAGCATGGGCTTATACATAGATCGAAATAGTAGTGATAGGAGCGACAATTTTACCATAGATGGCCCTCTGGTGTGTTTAATCGGAAAATATGCGTATGTTATGTACAGTACATTAGATGTACATATGAACGAGATAATTGCATAAAACCGAAATTTTCCGGATCTTTTTTGGGTTATACCAGTCTTATAAGACGTGTAACTTCAAGACAGGCTTCGGACATAAATTGTCTTGTATGGGAAGACAATGCTACAAAAAACCCTGTTCGATGTTTAGAACTCACAAATAACCGCGCACAGACTTCAGACATAGGCACTCTTGTAGGGAAAAAAATGCCACCAGAATAGCCTTATCCGATGTTCAGGAGTCACAAACCGCGTATAGGACGTGTGTTTCTAAAGGGAACCACTGCAGGGGCAGCGCGGCTGCGACTGCGACTGTTTGCGACCGCAATGAAAGCGTGTCCGCAGTCGCAGATCCTAAAAACAGCCGAGGAAACGTCGCGAGCTCCGATTTCCGCCCAGCATCGACCGACCCACCGACCCGGCCGAACCGACCCGCCGATCCGGGCCGGATCGGTTTGGGGGAGCCGACCCAAGCTGTGGGTCGGCCGGATCGGAATTTTGAATTCCCGCCAAAATTTTTTCTTTGGCGTCCAGTCATGTCTTCATGCAGGCAGCTAGGATCGACATCTCAACCCACTGGACTGGCCGCCCATGCATGACATCGACATTTTTTTGCAAGTTTCGACCCCACCCACCTTCTGTCCACATAGGAGCGCGGCTCATTTGGCTTGTGAGAGGTTGATTGGGGGGGGGGGGGGGAGCCCTGACTGAAACACATCAGTTCTATTCTGGCTGAAGACGTCAGTTTAGGAAACCCGTTCTCAGAGAACTGGCTGTGGGCGATTCACCAGGAATTCAATTGGAGGTGGAAGCGGTGCCCTCGATTGAGAAAACTGGTCCTAATTGCCAGTCGGGCCCTCCGTTCTTGCCCTCCATCATCCAGAAACGCCGATTCTGGCGCAGGATGCCCTCGGCGGTGATGCTCAAGCGGAGCAGCTACAAGTGAGGCCGTCAGAGGGAGCCTGCCATGTGAGTTGATCGCCTCACACACTGCCGCACCCGTCATTAAGACTGCTGGCTGGCAACTGGCAAAACCCATAGGACCTTGGGGTAGGTGGGCCCAGCCTCCAAAATTTAAAAAGCTGTCCTCATACCGGCCACCTTCCACTCTAAGAAGTCAAGTCTAGAAGGGAAACGGGATATTGCAGGTGCAGTTGGACAGTAATAATTTGTGAAATTCTACGCTGTCGCCTCAGACAGCATGGGGCAAGGGACGAGCACGTTAACTTACGATTAGTCCTAAAGTTCTCCTCCTCCTTCCCCTTCCGTTTTTGTCCGAAATCCGTCAGCCCCTTCCTGACGGCTGGTGTCTGTTATCGATGGTTATCGATTGAAGAAACAATGCATCATGCCAGAAAACAAATGAGTGGGCGCAATATAACGTGGGGTCGGGTGGATCGGGTCGGTTCTGGATCGGGTCGGGCCGATCCACACCCTGGGTCGGGTCGGGTCGGTTTGGTGACCTCTCACCCGGGTCGCTCGATGCTGGATTCCCGCACGTTAGAAATACGCATCCTGCACGCAGGGCACGGCTATTTTGTAGCATTTTTCCCTGAAGGGCAAAGGAACCCATGGAAGGAGAGTTAGTCAGTCGGCTTGTCGGTTAGTAAAATAAAGTACCGCCCGAGAGCCTTTGTCTTACAATATTGATATATTATGGATCATTTCTGGAGCAAGGGTTAGGAGATATAGGCGATATCGCTTAAAAACAACGCGTTCTTATAAGCGGCCGCGGTGGTGCAGCGGTTCGGCATCCGTCTCTCCGTAATGCTTGGGAGCGTGTGGCTGGACTCGTCCCGGGTTCGATCCCCGGTGATAGAGGTCAGTTTGCGAACCATAAACCCTCGCTGAGCTTCCACGCCAGGCCGTAAGTGACTCACCCGGTACCGTCGAGGTGCTCCGAGTGGAGAGACAGAAGCCAAACGAGTAGACAGTCTCAGCTGTCCAACACCAACAGGCCCGCCCGCCATCGTCCGAGGAAGTCGGTGTCCAGTCAAGGATGACCTCGCGACCCTCCGAGTAAGAAGGTGTCCAGTCCAGGATGAACCATTGATCGCCGCATCGAAACTTTGCAACGCCAATTAGATTCTGGTAAAATTGACGCCCTGCGGTTTATTCGTGGCACTTCATACAGTTTGGCTAGTCCTGTGGCGTTCTAATTAGGATTTGTGTTGTTAAGATTAGCGACAAATAATTATATTTTATATTGTATTCGTTAATGTTTCATTCAATGACAATAAGTATTTACTGTGTGCACTGATGTACTGAGTCTGTATGTACTGATATCGAATTACAACCAGAGAAAACAGCTAAATTAGTGACCGGCGCAACTCAAAGCGGCGCAACTCAAAGCGGCGCAACTCAAAACGGCGCATTCAGGAAACGGCGCAATCCGAACGGCGCAATTCGGGAGCGGCGCAGCTGGGTATCTCCCGACCTCGCGCGGAGGTGCTCCTGGTGGAGGCACGCAGAGGGAAGCTGCTGTGTGTGTTGGTCCCCGCACAGCCATGCTTACAGCCCTTTGACTGCTGGCCAGCTATAAGCAAAACGGACTTCGGCCCACAGATATTAAAAAAAAACGTTTTTATGTGTATTTCCATAGGAGGAAGGGGTGAAAAACATGCTTGACTTTACCAGCGCCATACCGTCATGGAATACATAGGGCACAAAAAATCATGGGATTCAGCTTTCACTCAGGAAGGCCGTGGTCGATCCATGCAGACTCCATCAGTTTAAAGATTTTAGGTTGCCGCAAAATTTTCGATTTAGAATCTGCAAAATTGTTTACTTACTCTTTTTGTTTCTGACAACCACCTCTTCTATTCCCGCCTTTCTTGCCACGTACAACCTCCTCTCTTGCCAATTTTTTGTTCCGCAGGTCTTCAAATGTGCTGCTTATCGATCTGTTCTCTTCGATTTGATTGGGCTCCGGCCTTGTTTGTCTCGTCGCAAGCTTCTCAGACTCTGCCCTACAATATTTGGGAGTAAAAGATAAAAAGCGAAAGCACGCACTAGCGTTGATACAGTTTTGGATAAAAGAGTCACTTTCAGTTAAGTCAACTGAATCTCAGAATAGATTTAGTTTCAGTTACAGTTAACTGGATCTATTCGGAGATTCAGTTGATTTAACTGATTTGGCCAACTGAATATAACTGAATGATTCAGTTTTCGCGGCAAAAAATTTTTGCATCTGAATATGAACGCTTGGCGAGCGAAAATCTCCACTTTCTGTCATTTAGATAACGCCTTTTTGCATGTGAGGCTCCAACAGTTCACAAAAGACCCTAGTCAACCACGTCGAACTTGACATAATGAATGACTGTAATTTATATAAGTCAAAAGATAGTTCTCAGCATAATATTGGGTCCGTCTGACGAATTGGTCAGCAGTGGTGCGCCTGAAATCCTGCGAATTTCTGAAGCCATCCCGCTATGTCGGCGCCCAAAATCCGAGTGTTGGAACACTAGCCCGAAGCCTAGAACTTGAAAACCGAGTTTAGGAAAACCCTGCAAGTTTATTTCAATACTCTGTCTTCGCACAGAGTTCAAAAAACTTGCAGGACTTTAGTCGCTGACAAGCTGGCCAGACGGGTCCAATATTGTACAAAAAGCTTCTTTTTGTACATAAGAAAAAATACAGCAATTGATTATGTCAAGTTGAACTTGACAGTTGGCAAGACTTCCTCAGATCAAGGTTGGACTCTGTATTGAAATTACTCGAGAAGTTAGCATGGCTGATTCGTTTAATTCCACCGCGTCTTCTGTAAAATGATTAAAATAATAAAAACCCTCTTTTTTATACAGTTTTTGAAGTACGCTGACTCCTTTTTCAACATGGAGGTCGCTTTGACAACTCTTTCGATCAGTGTTAATGAAGTAGGAGCTTTTAAAGTCTTGCGACATTGCAAAGATACGGCAATTACCTACCTTTGGACCAAAATTCAAAATGAAATGATTTTAAACTCAGTTTTGGCAAAGAGATCCAGTTTCAGTTAAATGAACAGAACTGAACTGATAGATTCAGTTTCAGTCAACTGTAACAACGCTAACACGCACATATGCAACTTACTTTACACTGGAGCTAGCAATATTGTTTTCACTGGTTTCAGGGCAGGCCATGTTGGTCAGCTGAGCGTAGACTTGTAATTCTGACGTACAGTCATTCGTGTTTTCATCGGACCATCCAGTCAGAGCGATTTCGATTATCTCTTTGGACTCTTGTAGTTTTAGGGAATTCGAAGACGTTGCATTTCCCACACTTTCAGTTTGACCATTGAGTAGGTTTTGAGTTGTTGGAACATTCGACTCACCCTGGGCGACCATAATGATTGGGTGAGCCGAATGGAGCACGGCGGGTGTCATTTGTTCATGATGGCTGGCCGGAGGCATCGAGTCGTACGATAAAATTAGTAAAGGCTTTTGGAAACAAATATTTGCCGAAGGATCGAGCAGGTAATACGACATTGTAAATGATGCGAGAGGAGGAAATTTCGGTTTCAAAAATTAATTCAAAATTATTTTGGATTAACCATCGACATAGTATGCCCGGCCTGGCCAGACCACTTGATCTGTTTCAGACTTGACAGGGGCCTGTACGTACAGAAACAGTCTTTAATTACAGCATATGCCTTTTGTACTCAGAAACTAGCGATCAGTTAAAACTGGAGAGTATGGTTCCGCGCCCAACGGGTTATGTACAGGTGCCGGCCTAAGGCGCTAGGTGGGCATCGTTTGCGAGGAACTTAGGTATACCGGATGATTTTTTGGAAACCATGCACGCAGGGCCGCCTGATAATTGTATTATCGGCTATCGGCCAATAACCAATAATCGATGAGGTAATTATCAAATCGATACATCGGTCGGTGCTGGCCGCTCACCACAACTGCTTTATGGTTACTGGAAAGCAGCTGATTTATCAAATACTCAAATAGGGCCAAAAAACGCGGAATTCGTTGTTCTGTACGTGCGCACATATGTATAATATATAGCAGATATGAGATCCGTAAATCCTATTCCCGAGCGCGACACAACAAGCAAAATTACAACATTTTATCTAGTTAACAGCTGAATGATGACCAACATTCTGCCATGAAAGCTGACCAGAAATGCAAATAAATAATAGGAGTGAGATTTTAATAGAAAAACAGTTTCCGCATACTGAAATCGAACTGTGCTAGCGATATATTCTTTAAAGACAAGAAACCCAGCTAGTGGCTTATTGCCACTTGATTTAGACCATAGCACTTCAGTAGCCTGAGTCCTCTCAGGATGATCACCCAAGACCTAGATCGAACACGCAATACTCACTTTACTCACCTGTCAGAAGGACAAAAAATGTCTTTTTCTTTTAGAGCAAATACTGCCCCATACACGGATACCCTTTAACATAAGTACTATTCGCTGCGCACTTGGCCACTGGCCAAGACGAGCCAAACGAGACGCGCCCAACCATTCTACTCTGTAAAACCCCAGAATCCGATTGATTAGGCCAACTTTATAGAAAAGAATTCTTCACGGTTTCATCTTAAAAAAAACATTCATTAGGTACGTTGCTGACAATTTTAATAAAGTGGGCCTAAGTCGCTGCCGCGCTGCCACCTAAAGTCACAACGGTTGTGCATGCATACACTGACGCGAGTGGTGTGCACGCCCCTGAAGCCCGCCGTATGCTGGTTGGCACGCACGCGCATCGATCGATCAATACGATGGTGTGCGCGCAGTTGTTGGCCACCGCGCGCATCAACAATTTTCGCGCCAGCAGCAGACAGCTGCATATTTTGTCAGAAGCTACGTACAATACAACTGGTAAGCTCAAATCTCGACATGCAAAGACAAAAAACGCGCATTGCTTGTGCTGCGCCGAAACAATCACTGCCTGCCAACCTATAGTACGGTACTTAGATGCTTTCAATCAATCAGTCAATCTTTACTTTTTATCAAACACATAAGAATGCACTCGAGTATCAAAAGAGCTTTCTCATTGATGCACAGTCTCCTCGGGCCGTAAGAGATATGAATATGGTCTAAGCTTTAATGACAGCAAAACATGGCTATCTCTCACCCCACTAAAAAAGGTCCATGAAATGGACCAACCCCTAGGTGCTTAGGAATAGAGAACACAAACCTGCCACCAAAAAACCGTGCGAAAAATTTCCCCTCTCCACGCGCTTCTCTATTCCTAAGCCCTGATATACGCTTGCGTTAGGTATAGCGTGGAGAATACATTGCATGCCGAGTCATAATGCATAGAAGCATTTGCTGCATTGCTTGCATGGTTGGAGGCATGAGATTTTGCTGTTATGGGTTCGGTGCAGTGATTCATTTAGTTTTTCAAGTAAACTATGCATTTTGTGAATGGACAGTGCGTTATGTCACTATAACTGTAGGCATGTTACGATTGCAAGCTGTAGGTCAATTAATAGAATGCAAAGTGTCCGGATATAATGGCTGTGTCGGTTACTCATAGTGTCAGAGAGCAAGCTTCCTGTGCAATGTTTATTTCACGTTATACATAGAACGTGACTGTAGTGACCGCATGCCACGAAGCTTCAGTGTTCCTGCAGCAACGCACAACGGTATCATTTGTCAGGGCTTAGGAATAGAGAAGCGCGTGGAGAGGGGAAATTTGTCGCACGGTTTTTTGGTGGCAGGTTTGTGTTCTCTATTCCTAAGCACCTAGGGGTTGGTCCATTTCATGGACCTTTTTTAGTGGGGGTCTTGTCTACTGGCAGGTTGCCAGTAGTAGTATATGGCATGATTGACGTTGTGGATGATTTGTCGACCGAATTAGCGACAATAGATAAGTGAAAAAATAAATTTCACTGCTAAGAATCACGACGACATTAAGTCTTGTTTTCTGGTCGAAAATATGTCCGAAATGTGCCGATCAGATGATGGGAGTGCATGCGATTTCAGGCAAGGGAACTATAGAATTCGAAGAGTTCATATTCGTAAGTCGTCATGTATGATTTGGCAGATACCGATGGAGATGACGACCGGCAGTGTGGCGAGGAAGACTTCCAGGCTGTATTTGAGGTGGGTGGCTGTTGGGCGAGAGTGGTGTTTTCAGAAAACACTGGTGATAAGGCCCCCTCGCTGCCACCCGCCGCCTTCCCTTCAACAAATCCGTGTCCACACCGCATTATACTTTCCACAGAACTCACACGCAAAACATACCCGCCCCTTTACTCGCCTATAACGATACTCTCTATTCCTAAACTAATCGTTACCGCACTAACGATTAGAACCTGTTTCGTCCTATTCGCCTACACATTTCATACTTCCACTAACCATGTAAATAACCTAAAACTGGAGATGCACAGAGGGAAGCTGCCGAGAACGCTGGTCACCTCACAGCCTACTCGTAACATGACCGCTGACCAGCTCTGTATCGGCCAAACAGGTCGGAAGTCTGGTGGGGGAACTGGGACGGCATGGGGCCCAACCCACAAAAATAAAAGAAACGCGTGACATTGGACGCTGGGTGCTCAGCCTCCGAGACCCCGGGGAACCAGTCGCCCTCCCTCAGCAGCCTTTCAGTCATTGGCGAGAAAACAGGAGAAATACTAGCAGCTCTTGCTGTATACCGTCGCTTTAAGGCCCCACTCTGCTTGGAAAAATAAGTCGAACGAGCTCAAAACACGGGCCTAACAAAGTGTCTGGAACTCCATCAATGCGCGTTTTTCATCTCGGAGACGCAGCATCAAGTGCATTTCATAATGCTAAGCGCAAAATCCGAATTTTGCAAGAATTCTGAAAGAAGAATTTTTTCCAAGTGACTACCTGCCAAATTTTTTACATATTGACCCCTTTAAAACAGCCTAAAACATTCGTCACAAAACTACTAATAATAATCATATTTCACTGAACCGACACCTTGGTAAATAACCACCTGTTTGTACACCCACCACACCCCGAAACTCTCGTCATACTGCCCAATAAAACAGCACTGCAGTACCCAACCTATTCCTACATTTCACACCCATCGACAATCCTGCATACTTTCCTTTACCTCGATAATTTGTTCCACAACCAACTTGTTGCCCACCTATGCCCACGAACACGACTATTGCCCCCTATCACGCAATACACATGACTCATACTTCTACTAAAACTCGTACTAATTGCTATGCCTCAAAAAACCCTAATCAGCAACGCCCCCATTTTCTTTTCCGCTTGAAACAGTCACACAACCACCTACATTTTCCACAACAAAACTCAAAACTTTCGGCATATCCTGACCCATACTGCAACTAATTTCCCCAATAAAAAATTTCCTTCATTCCGAAGAATTGCCCAAACCATCACACACACACACTTCTCCAAACATTTTTAAAAACTTACCCCTATATGCGAAAATTGTGAAATAACTAACCAAGCAAACGTTATAGCTTAGTAAACAGATCTTGCCACAAACAATCACGGCGACATCAAACCGCGAGCATCCTTCCAAACGTTCACCCGACGTAAAATGAATTGCACAACGCACCGCAACGCGGCTGCCTATAACAAACACGCACGGCTACCTATGTACATCGCGTCTCGCCACGAACCCCCTTCCTCTCACTTTTTTACCTCATCCCACCTAGAAAAACCTCGAAATTAATTTTATCTTGTCCAGCGCAAAATTCTCCACACACTTCATCCATAAAATACCTATGTCATCACTAAAAATTTCGAGAAAACACTGATCATAACATCACCTTGCTGCCACCCGCCGCCACGCCTTCAACACGTGACCATGCATACCCCCGTGCTATACCACATGCGCGCGGCCGGTGCGAAAATGTCCCGTCTGTACTTTCCACAGGCCACACACTCAAAACATACGCACCCCACCCCTCACCTATACTTTTTCTACTCTATTCCTAAGGTAAGCGCTACCGCGCTTACGATTCGACTCACAATCTACAGTGATCCAGTAGATCCATTTTACAGCCAAACTCGCTTAACAGCAACCGCTCAGGACCGCCAAATGAGTCGTTGTTAGCTGAGGTTGCTGCTATCCAATGTTTGCCAAAAGAGCTTTCCTACAGCATTGGTACAACATAAGAATAGGCTTTCCATCAAGTATCAAGTATTTATATCAACGGCAATATACGAGCCCTACATGCACATGGACAGTGTATTCATTCTTCAAAGAGGTCAGGGAGCTTTCTCTGCCGCCTACACTTTGTCAAAGCATCTTTTTGGTTTCTGCTTTTTCCCACTGGCCATAACTAAAGCTACGAAAAGGAAATGTAAAGTAAATTAGCGCTACGCAAAAAATTGCTTTTACTGTAAATATGATCTGATCATCGTTAGTCGCTCCTTAGCGTCAAATGCAGACACTGACCGTTTCATATTGACAAAAGTTGCTGTTATCCGGTTAAAGGCTACTTGGGGCGGCAAAAATGGTTGCTGTTATCAGAATATTAATGTTATCAGGGCTGCTCTATGCAGGCCTCAACAGTGTACAACACATGGCTGAAAAAATCAGTGCCGGGCAAACAATTGCTGTTATCCACAAGCTGTTGCTATCCGGGTTGCTGTTAGGTGAGTTCGGCTGTACATCAAATCCTTTTTGCAGGCGGTTGAAACAAAAGGCGGTATATTCAAATTTCAATAAGATGCCTGTGGAGCTACAGCACAGTACATTCAGAACGCACAAATATATATCGCTGCTCGTCGTTAGTATAGACCAGTTGCAACTCTAGGAAAAATTCATAATATAATATTGCAAGAAGATACACTTCAAAAATTTGCCATTCTATAAGACCATGGTTTGATCATCGCGACTACTGAACCAGTCCAAAATATGTACGCCTACCCGACTAGACACAAGAATAACAGGTGTTTTTAACAAAATGAGGGCAGCCAAAGGTAAGGGGCAACCAAGAACAGATCTGTGCGGCACACTCGTTCTCCGCACTCAAGACTGGTCATCCCGGGGTAGCTCGCATTTTTGTTTCAGGTTCCATCAGTCTTTATTTTGCCAAGCCATCTTCCGAACTCATGATCATGAAGAATTACGAAAATATTATTGTCTCATTCCAAAAGAGTGCTTACTCTGCGCACAAAAAAAGGAAAAATACAGATACCTCACAAAATGCCATCACATCGAAAGTATTATACCCAAACCATCAATAGTCATACATTTCTATGCATCAATCTGACATGGCTTTTCATCAAAGATCTATGCTTAGTCATCCAAACACAATTTTTACATTCATACCACATTCCTACATCATACACAAACCTCATTCCAACTTCAGCGCGAAGTTCCAAAAAACCATATTTATTTGGTCTTTCTCCAGTTGCTCCTAAGGAATGACTTGGCAGGAAGTCATTCAATTTTCTCTTCCGCAATTGGCGCTCACTTCTTCGCAGCTGACCATCTCTCTCAGCGCGACGTTTCTTAGTTTCTCTCAATCGACTGCACGCCTCATCAAATATGTCATTATTAGAATTCTTGAAACATCGGTCCAACATTTGAATAATTTCGTCCTTATATTTATAGGAAATATCGTCATATGCATCCGTACTTGGTTTGCCATGAGCCCGATTAACATGCTTCATAATTATTCCTTGTTCTGCTGACTTTTCTTGACAATAAAGACATTTATAAAGGAGTATTCCCAAATGTTTTTTGGCATGATCCACAGCTGCTGTATAATGCGATTTCATGGAAGGCGATCGAATCAAAACGCAATGTTGACATAATTGGCATGTAATCCTATTGGATTTAGCGAATTGATTGATCAGTTTAAAGCAATGTTTCGAGACGTGCCTTCCTTGAGAACGTTGCATTAATTGGAGAACGCTCGCAAGTAGAGCAGCATCGGGTCTGAAAAGGTCAGAAACGATTTCAGGTGACTACCATGCGTTTCCTTTGATCCCGAGATTGAACCTATCCGCCAGTAACCAGGGCAGCCAAGCGGCGGGAGATATACGCACTACAGATCAAAGTCTCTGGGTCAAAAAACTCCGACTGAAGCAAGGTAAGTCTCGCGACTTCGCCTACCGTGAAACATCAACCAGAGAGGCTGACGTCTCCCAGACAGGGGAGGTATCGATCTCACGACCGCCAAGAATGCTGGTTACATTCCTTTCACCGTCAGAAATCTGGCGTCCCTGCCATTCTCTAACCGGGAGAACCAACACTCCAATGGAGGTGCCTTATCAGCCTTACAAGGTCGCAGCATCAAACGCTCACCTCAGCCTACTCACGATCAGAGGGTGACACCTCAACAGGCACATCACGCGCCGTTCACGGAATCCCGAACCCCCGATATTTAGCCATCCGCCTGATCCAATTAGGAAGGTGTTAGGGCCGAATGGACGAGAAGCGGATAGGGGGTTGGAAGTCAGTAAAGCGCTTTTGATGGATGGCTCCGATTGTAAGTTTCAAGCATCATCTCAAACAAACATAAAAAGGCCGGTTGATATCACACACAGCCCAACTTTCTGTCATCAACCTTTGCAATCTGCAAAGTCTCCCATCTTAATCTCCCATCGCTTTTCAAGGGAGCCCAAAACCATTAATCGATATCCTAAACTCACTCTTCGAATCCATCCGGCCTTCCAAAACAATAATCGATGGCGGCTTTTATCTCAGCTGAATACTCTTCCGTTCTGTCTTCCACATTCTCCATGAACGAATGCCGCCTTGGTTCTTGTCTGTGCGTAAAACTCATATGGCTGTTCATCGAAGACGTGCTCCAACTTTCAAACGAGCACAGAAGACAGGTATACATCCTTCTTCGCATGTGTTTCAGTACGTGATCAACAGCCGCCAATGGAGCGCCTCTTTTTAAATTTCCCGCGTAAACGTTTTCTCGGCAAACAAGACATTCAACGTGACCTTTTTCGAGTCTTGCGAGCAAGGAACGATAGAAGTACTCTGCTGTAGAGATATCGCTTGGTAAAAGCCTAAAAATTAAGAGACGACAAAAGCCATGAACACCAATAAGACAATAAATACTGCTTACTTTTTCTCTTCCACTTCTTCGAAACATGCCTCAATTTTATTAACCAAATGTTGCACATTTGTTTCACGCGATGCTCGCTCTTGTAATTCTGCCGCTTCCGTTAAAAACTGATGCTTCTTAACCAAATGTTCGACAGCAATTGAACGAATGCACGATGAGAATTGGCATAAATGACAGGAAAATGCCACCTTGCCCAAATGTCGTCGGGCGTGATCGACGAGACAATCGATTGTCTCAAATGTGACAGAGATCGATATACTGCAAATATTGCATTTGATTTGACCATCAATCACTCGGCCATCGATTAACTTCAAACAATATACGCGCAAGGGGATCTCATCCGTGAGGAGCCTGAAAAAGGAAACGAATGATCAAGTGTGCAGTGAGTGGTGGAGAGGAGCTTTCGGCTTTTGCACTGTTTTTGAAACCTACGATGCCTCATTTGGATAAAACTCGTTCAGGCGGTAAGGGTACAAGCCAAAGTTCGTTTTTACAGCTCGTGGTTCAATTTTGAGCGCTCAGATTGGCAAAAAGAAGTGCAATATGACTGACAAGTTTTATCGCTGTTGAAGTGTCGCGCCTCCACAACAGTAACAAGGTGGCTGATCTGACTTGATAATGCAAGATGATCGAAAGACGCTCCTTCGCACCATGTAACACATTGTTGAGAATCTTGACGGCTGATGGTGTAATAGCCCTACATTGGAGGAGGTACTGTATGTGGTAGTCTTGACTGGCCACCGCATATATCGTATCAGTTGCCTTCGTTGGCAGCTCGATACGCTCCTCCACGCGAGGCTGAAACCCGTCGGGTTTATGTCTCAGGCACCCACGACTAGGTGACCTGCATGGAGGGTTTTGAAGACCATTGTAATAAACGGAATAGCCATACATTGAAGAAGATACCGCAGGGAGCGGAGGGTCTCAAAAACCCTCCAGGCAGGCCACCTAGACGAAGGAGCCGAAAACATCATCCCGGCGGATTTCAGCCTCGCCTGGAGGAGCGTATCGAGCTGCCAACGAGGTATGGAGGAGTGGCCAACGAAGGCAACTGACCCGCTGTATGCGACGGCCAGTCAAGACTACCACATACACTAACTACACCAATGGCCGCGTGGTCAGCCGTGGTGACCCAACACATGCATCATATATCCAGCGCACAATCGACCCCATGATAGGAGATAGGAGGCGAATGCCAATGCACATCATTCAGTAGAATCGGATCACTTTGATGCTCGTCCCTGCACCTGCCGCTTGGGTTTCCGCAATCTTCCCTTGTTACATATGTTACAGGCTTATGGCTATACTTGAGCAATCCCATAATTGACGATAGAACCTGTTCCGCAAGCTGGAATAGAATCGTCTTTGCACACTTCGATGTGACATCGAAACATTTATGTTGAGAAGCGATAGGCAGATTCTATTCCAGCGTACTTAACGGATATTGTCGCTACGTTTGAGCCTGAGATGCCTGCAGTAAAGCCATGGCTGCACATAATGTTACACTTACATTTCTTTCAGACGCATCATGTATCTTTTTCGTCGAGCAGTAGCCATCTTCCTTTCCATGCCATCCAGCTCATTATCCTGGTATTCCATTGGATTGAAAACACATTGACCCGAGAATGGGATCACGACGAGGCCTCCTCGAGTCGACGCTGTGTAAGCGGCTGGCCACGGCGATGTGTTCGACTCAGCGGTTTCTCCAGCCGACTGATCAGCAGTATTCGTATAATCAATGTCAGTCTCCTGATACCCTGCACAATCCTCTGACGACGATGGCTCCTTTTTTGCATGGTCGTCAAGTTCTGATTTTTCAGCAGGCGCACTTGGACCAGCCAGGCTTGATCCATCGCCCCCTTCGGTGTCGACTGGGGCCTGCGATGCCATGCTACTCTCCGACAGGCAATATCGATGCTCTTCAGGAGCAGGTGTCGAGCCAGTGAACACGTGTGGATTGACTTTGTTGGAAACAGACGATTGCTGTTGCTTAGATTCCAATTCCGATCGCCAAAACGGGGATAACTCAAACTAGAAAAAATTGTTCAATTGTATTCGCGGCTGAGTGCCGTGAGTGTGAGGAAGAGTGTGATAGATAACTGTCAGCGCAACTCTAGCCCAGAAAAATTCAGAACCGTCTCTTTATCTGCGAAGGGGTGATAAGTGAACACAGGGTGGAGGGGGGTCAAAAACACCTGTTAGAGGTGATGTCCATTAGGGGTGGCCACTTATGGTAGCCAGAAACTACAGTACATATTTGTGTCCTCCATCAATCAGTTCTCCGTTTAGAAGCGTCTTTACTTTCAAAGACCCTCTCTAATCACAAAAATTAAGGCTGACCACCTTCTGAACTGCACTTTTGACTTGATCTTTGACTCTAACGTTGAGTTATCTGCCTTGAACAATGAACAATGCAAAAAAAAGCAGCATAGAACTCTAGACTACAGTTACAGTACTTGCCTACCGCAGTAGCGCAGCTTTATAAAGTAGGATAGACAAGTTCGGAAATGGTATCTATAACAAGCATGCTCCATCCCTTTGAAAAAATTGATTACACTGCAAATATTCGACTCAGATAATCCTAGTTTAGTTGGACCTGCATTTGTGAAAAGTAACAAATATATTGGGATTTCTTCCAGATATGGCTTATTTGACCGAATCTGGGCAGATTCTCATTGAAAGGAACCAATGCATAGAAAAATGCCAAACAGCTTCTACGCAAAGCAAAGCTTTGAATTCACGCAAATTTCTAACTGTTCAGGACGTTGTCAAATCAAACACTAACTTGACTGGACTGTGCCTAAGTACTTTCCTACAGAAAAAGTTCGGAGAAGCATATAAAAAAGGCGAAGCGAGACATTTTCGAAGAATAAGCCTAGAATAATTTTCAAAACCTGAAAATTTTTGAGAAGTCCATATTAGCATACCAACATGGCTATATGAGACGCGAGCATGTCCTCCAAAATGACTACTACAATTACGTACCATTACATTCCAGTCAGGTTTGTCGAATAAGCAAGGGCACGCTTTTTCGTTCAAAGTGAACCGCTTGACGTGGGCACCAAGACGAGCGAACATCGAAGGCAGAAAATGCCTCCCGCAAATCAAGAATGATCCTGGCAAAGTTACACCCTCTGCTACTTGCAAAGCCGAGAGCCACCGTTTTAATTTGGCTTGATCTTTGGGAAGACGAAAAAATGGAATATCGTATTTTTCTAGAGCGTATTTGGATAATCCGCAAATATTGCAACACGATTTGCCGACATTCAGATTGAACATATCGAAGATTTTAATTACCGAACTAATCCTTTGTCATTGATATACCTAGTCAAAAATAGCTAAAATGCCTCGGTTTTTATCTCTTCTCCTGTTTTTTTGTACTGTACCTAGATACATACTTGTACTAATCTAGATCGATATTTTTTGAGAAAATTCTGCAGACAGGATACCTACTGTCACACGCACACTACCCAGCCTACTTTGTAGTAAGCAGCAACCTGCTGAGCAATGAGAAATCGGCGCGAACTCAATGCTCCGACTTTCCAAACCTTTAAGAGTGCTCTAATGAGATTTCCTAGTATTGCAAAGTGTCTTCAGGTGCAGTGCAATGAAAAGTTGGGGTAAAGTGGGCCTTACAGTCTGCTCTTACCAAAACGGAGTGGAGTGGGGTATTGCCCAATACATGTGATATACTCACTAGGACAGTTTTAATCTTCTTTGGAAAACAAGCACGGATAAGCAGTCGAATTCAAAGTGTATCCTTTAACCTTGTCTAACAGATCGATCTTAACGAACATTGCAGGCAAGAAATGGCGTCCACAAACGGAAAATGTAAACGGTAGAACATCCTCTGATGAAAGATTCTATCCGCTGTACCACAACCACTGCCCTCCTGTTGGTACACAGAACAATGGCACTGAAGAACCTTCGCGCGCTAAATTACTAATGTTACATCGAGTTTGAGGAGAAAAAAACGCAAACATGTTCCCCATTTGCATCTATTCTAATACTACGAGTTCTTGCCACCAGCAGCTTTAATGAACAAGTAAATCTCACCCAAAGACGTCAGGTTTTAACCGAAAACGAAAACTATGAATATTTTCGATGTACTCGTGAGCCAGATGGAATCAAGGTTGAAAAGAGCCGGATGGTTTATAGAAAGTCTATGCGACGTTTGACTATCGGCAGTATCTTTTTATTAGGGCTAGATACTCGCGATGCGACCTTACTTTGCCGCTACTAGCAGACATAAAACAGTACGATGTGTTAAGCTTAACGCGCGTTGGCGATCGTAGAACCAAAAGCTCTTCCGATTCGACCAGTGTGTGTATCCATGCTTTTTTTTGCACGATCAATGGGTAGGACTGAGACTAGATGGCTAGCTGGCAGCTCAAACTAAAATTGACGAAGATTCTTCTGTATATGTAGCATACGATAATGCAATGGGGAGGAAAATTTTGGTTGCCCAGTGAAGAAAACTATATTTAAACAAAGTACAGGGTGCGTAATAAGTCCTTGGACTAACTTTCGCGCGCGATTGCACTAAAACAAAAAGTTTGCTATGGGTGCCAAATACACCATTCGAATCCCCAGATTTTTCTCTGCGAGATAAGTGGATACAGCAAATAGACTGTCTTCGTCCTCAAAACCAATGGGGTTAAAAAAGCGCTGCAATTGGTCTGCACAGGCGCAAAGTTTCAGCCGACTGAAATTGTTAGAATGCTAGCAGTGCCGAAACCAGCTGTATCTGACCCGATCAAACGATTTCGGAGGTTGGAGACATCAAGGACCACCTAAGAAGTCGTCAAGCAGTCACAGGTCGCACAGCGAGAGATCGGGATGCCATTCGAAAGAAAATCGGCACGAATGCGATGCGATCGATAAAATCGATGCCAAAATCAGTTGGTATCAGTGATAAATCAGTCCGAAAGATTGCTGAAAGTCAGCTTTGCAGCAACCTGTTGACGGTCTTAGAAGCTCAGTACCTCGATGATCGAATGAAAGCTAAGATTTATCAAAGCATGAAAAATGAGGTGCCACGCCGCCGCTGGCCGCCATTGATTCATCCTTTTCGTAGATAGAGAATTTTTTCTGCCAATCAAGTCCACAAGCATCAGAACAGTCCATATTTGTTGCCAGAGGGTCAGAGAACTGCTGCGAACGTGAAATTTATCAGTCGGTCATCAATCAATGCCAACGTGTACCAAGAATCAATTTTAAAAGTCGCAGTCGATAAGTGGGCCGAAAATCACCTACGAGAGAGGCTCATTGGACGTTTCAACCAAAGTGGGCGCCAACGGATGGCGCCAAAAGCAAATTGCGCATGTGCCACGAGTTGTTTCCAGCAATCTAAGACGAAGACATTTGGGCTTCTAACTCGTCCAATTTCTAAACGTTGGACACGCGATCTGGGTCGATCTTGTAGCAAAAAGTCTGCTCTACAATGTAGGATAGCGTCGGAAATCTGGAAAATACTTTATTGAAAGTTAGAAGCGAAACAACTAAAGATGATATCGCGGGAGTCCCTGATAATTTCCTTCAGCGTTTGGATGTTTGTAAGAAAGCTGATGGAGGTCTCTCTATACATCTGTTATGAGGTTTTGGTTGCCAAGATATCAGTCGACAATGCGAACAAAGTTTCAGTTTCTTTGGGTTTTCACAGAAACATTAAAAGAAACGTAAGCCAGAGAATTAATTACTGTGGTGGTCGTCATTCTGCCGATTCTGAGAAAAACATTGAAAAGTCTGGATAACAGTATTTAAACGATTACAAAAAACTGATCGTGAGATCGTAGCTACTCCTGAATTCGAAGACCAACCTGCAGTTAAGCTTACTAGCTTACCATTGAATTCCAATCAGATTTGTCGAACAAACACGGGCTGGCGTTTTCATTCAACGTGAACCGCTTGACCTCGCTACCGATGCGTCTGAACATTGACGGGAGAAAATGTCTTCCGCATATCAAAAACGATTCTGGCAAAATAGTATCCGTTGGTACATTCAGTGCAGAACGCCACCGCATTAATATTTCTTGTTTCTTTGGAACAGCGAAAAATGGAAGGTTCAAGTAGTAGGGGCTGTTTTTTGGAATTCCACAAATGTTACAACTTGTTTTCCCGACTTTGAGGATGAACATTTCGAGAAAACAGTTCTCAAATTCTTTTAAAAGATTCCGTAATTTTATTTCCTGAAATATCTATTCATGCGCATCGAATAGAAACTGCGCAGCTGATAATTATGTGCGCACACTACAGTAGGAATTCAGGGTGCTTTTGCGCTAAGCATACCGAACCTGCCTTTGCACTCTGAAATTCCGAAATCAGGATTTGAAATCGTTGGAACGCCTGGATACGTATGAATGCATTTATGTATGAATAAAGCATGACATGACATTTTTTATTCTCGATAAGCATTTTTCATAGTTTGGCTCCCTCAGAGCATGTCGGTGGCCACAATGAAATTCTTTGTGTACTCGTGAGTCGTGAGGTGAAGCAACAGCGATGGTGTAGCAGTTCGGCATTCGTCTCTCTGTATTGCTAGGGGGCAAGTGGCTGGACTCGTCCAGGGTTCGATCCCCGGTGATGGAGGTCGGTTTGTGAACCATAAACCCTAGCTGTCCTTGCACGCCAGACCGTGGGTAACTCATTCGGTACCCTAGAGGTGCTCCGAGTGGAGAGACGGAAGCCAATCGAGTAGAAAGTCTCGGTTGTCGCACACCGACCAGGTTCACAGCACACCCGCCATCTCCAAGGCCGGTGTCGTCAAGGATGCCCTTGTGGAGACACGCAGAGGGACGCTGCTCTGTATGGCGGTCCGCGCACAGCCGAGCTTACAAGTTAGATTTGACTGCTGTGCAGGCAGGCTAAAGGCAAAAACGGGCACCAGCTCGAAAAAGTTAAAAAAGTTTCGAGTAAGAGGCGCTACACTTTATTGTCAGCATTTATTCCTTTCAGAAGCTTTCAAAATTTTGATTTTTTTATAATCTATTGAAACTAGCTGGGCTATCTTTAAAATAAGTCCGGGCTTGAAGGGAATGTGACCAATGGCCAATCACTTTTGAAATTTGCAGGGGTGCCCTGCGAGGCGCTTACCAAATCACCAATGTCAGTGTATGTGGAGGTTCTCTGATAATTGATCCTCTGCACAGGACCAGCTGCTGGTGGGGGGGGGCCCGTGACGGGGGATGTTCCGGCCATAAAAAGGGTTAGAGAAACTCGGTTAGCGCGCACAAAAAAGGCACGGTGAGATAGAATAATGCTGAACACACGTCAGTGTTGGCAATGTAAAGTGGCATACTGTAAACTCTTCCTGACTCACACAGGCCTACTTAAAACTAGCGACTCAGGCTTCCCACAGTGACCACAGGATTATGGGATTCTGGTATGAGGAATCTCTGAAGAGTGTCTTGTAGAAAATGGAATACACTTCTTTGGTATTTCGATCAGTGGGTCGAAAAAATCGCTCCAAAAGTGGTCAGTTAATGTAAGTGCTGTCTATCTAAACCTTTCCCTGTGGTGCAACCCCAATTTGTCATCCGTCTGGACCTCTTCTGACCTGGCACCCCTTTGGACCCCTTTTGAACCTGGACCCCTTTGTACTGTACAAAAGCCAGTTCGGCCGAACTGGCTTTTGTAGCGAAACCATCAGGACCCGAACCGAACTAGGTGGATATTTCAAGCAAGCTAGGACTAAATTGGACTGAACCAGCCGGACCAGGACTGAGCCAGGATCTAAATAAGCCAGCTTTGCTGCCGTCAGTCAGGCAAGACCAGCAAGTTATAGATATCTTGTTCGATTGCAGCAAAGAGCAGGAGACACCAACCATAAATCCTTGTTCATGAATGTCCTTTCTCCAGAAGCTATTTCAACTAACAATTTTTCTATTTTTGCACCACAGTCAGTGTGAAATAATACAAGACACTAGTGTTCGGCCGAGGATGACTTTTTTCGAGGTCGGGGTCGAGGTCGAGGTCAGATTCTTTCGACCCGAGGTCAAGGTCGAGGTCGGGGTTGGCAGTTGAGGTTGGGTCGAGGTCGAGGCTCGAGGGTTTTGCTAACAGTCCCCAACTTGAAACTTGTAATGCATCCTGCAAGTTTGTGTGAATTTCCATTCTTTTCTGACTGTATCTTCAAGAGACAACTCACCCAATGGCATAAAAAGGCAAGGCATATGGACGAAGCAGTCCTACACGGGGATTTAACTAAGCTAGCAGCAAAAGTGCGCAAATTTTTGCGTGCGAGGCACAGGCACATTTGTGCGTCCAGTCTTCAAACTGGGAAACAGCTTATTGATTGCATCGTGCTTGTGAACCTTGAACCCTGGCCGTTTTTCCTCGAGGTCGAGGTCGAGGCCTCGGCCGAACACTACAAGACACGGACGCTGATTGGTCCAGTGGCCCTGGTTCGGAACAGGCTCGGCCTGGATTGGCTCCAAAGCACTGGTCCTGGTTAGATTTGGTCTGGTTCGATTCAACAGTCCCAGTTTGGCTCGGCCGGTTTGGTCGAAGCTGGCTTGGATGACGGTGGAGTAAACACGAGGTACGGGTATGCTTTTCCACTGTTATATGCATTCAGTAAGACTAGTTATGTTTTGCTTACCATAAAGTTCCAGTCGCATCGTTCGAACAGACAAGGGAACGCGTCGTCTTTCAATGTGAACAGTCTGACATCACCAAACGATTCGATTCGATTAAACATAGAAGGCAGAAAATGCCGGCCACAGGCGATAAATGACGCTGGTAGCACATCATTCACGCAAAGCCCCAGAGATGTGAGCCAACGAGCACGTTTCGATTGATTCGATGGAACAGAAAAGAATGGAAGACTAAGATGGATTGCCTTTCTCGATATGCCACAAATATTACACGAATTTTTGCTGACGGCTAAGTTAAACATGCCGAAAATTCGCTATGTCAAAAGTTTTGAACAATAATTGATTTAAAATTCTCAGAATGTAGCTAGTTTTTACGATCGTAAGAACTGGAAAAGGCTGTGTATCAATGGTTGTTATTCATTAGTTTTTTGGGCAGCCGTGTGGCATTTCCGCGCACACGTCGATTTTTACACTACTTGCGGGCAGACTGCCTGTTTGGCGCGAATTTGAATACTAGCATTTCCATCTTAATGAAAAATACGTACCCGAACGACTTGTCAAATAGTCCGATTAGCTTATAAAATTGACTTCAATCACTCTGATGGGCGGGATAGGGTTAGCCCCTTTATAGTCAGCGCCGGACATGGTTGGACCAGAGCAGGTGCACTTGAGGATATCGACAGCAGACGATGTTGCCTGATTGCAGAAAAGGATACCATGTCAAGTATGGGGCATGTTACGTGTGGTCTCATTTGATGGTCTATCCTATGCTGGTGCTGTCACGCAGCGCTCTCTTTGACTACAGAGAACCCAGTTCCACAACCAGGCGCAGATGAAGACACTCACGCCTGTCCCAATCGTCTGTAGCGGAATCACACTGCCTGTGTGAACACACGCAAAACGACGACTTCAAGCGAGCTTCCACGCCAAAAACACTCGACACACAAAAACAGGTATTCTGACATGAACTGAAACAAATATGAAATTTCGACAAAATATACCGAGCAACAAAAATGCGAAAGATCGAAAACGCGAATAAGCATGCCTAGCACGCTCAACTATTGGCATCCCACTTCAGTCCACACCACATCTACTGTACACTTTCCGACCCACACTGTCATTCATTTCCACCCAGCACGCGCACACGCCTCAGTGAAACGAACACGCCGTGGCAGACTCGTTTCAGCTGGTTCTTCCTGTTTCACCCACGCCATAACAACAGCTGCCTCACTACTGGCATTCCTTTCATTTGAAGTCTCCCTGATATCTTCACTTAAGTTCGTTTTCTTGCTTTTGACCACCGAAACCAGATTTCCATGCATCAACTTGATGTGACGACGAACCAAGTTTTTGTTCTTACTCTCCAATGGGCACTGACCACATTCGTATCGCAGTCCATGGTCATATAAGTAACGCAATGCCACTTTGGCCACACGCTTTGCAGGCTTGTTGAGGAACTGCGGTTTCTCGTCACGTATCCTTGGCCGTAAATTGTACTTTCGTGCAACTACTTGACTAGTCGAACTTGTACTCTCACGCAACTCGGCCCTTTTTTTCATTCCATACGCATCTCCATTCTTCCATTTCTTATCAAAACATTTGCCCAACATTCGCAATATTTGGTTAGTATACTTGCGTGAATGATCGACGTACCCACTGGCTGCTTTCGACTTCTTATGCTTGTAAGCCAAGTGCGTGCCCATCGCTTGTTTAGACCGCGTCCACTTCATACAGAATCGACATTCGTACAGCTCTTCGCCCAAATGATCAGTGGCGTGGTCAATAGCCAATGAAGTTAAGAATACCTGCGTCGAAGATCGAACCAAGATATCTTTGGAACATAATTGGCAAGTAAGACGGGACGATTTGGCGAACTGTCTTGTCAAGTCCATACAACGTTTAGCAATAATTTTTCTTTTATCTTGCTCAAGTTGCTCCAAAATCTCCGCTGAGAGAGGAACATGGGTTCTAAAAAGCAAGGGTGCTTTACAATTTTAATGGGATCAAAGGACCACTCAAACAGTTCCTCGTCAGCTAACGTAACATAAGTGAGATATCGACCCCCTATTTGACCATGAGGAGCGACAGGGGTCAAATGAATGTGTGCAGAGGTCGGATTCAGTCGGCCTGGAAAATTGGATTGAATGCGACCCTCATCGCCTTATATCGTCATATAGGGGGTCATTTTTTCACTCATTGTTAGCCAACTCTGGGTCGAGTTTACCAGAAACTACATAGGCTTGTCTAGCAACACATAGCTTCATTCTAAGCAGTTTTCAATGTAGCACATTTTTAATGTTGAAGGTTCACACAAAAAAATTTTTAACTGGAAAATTTGCACCTCTACATTATCCACTGAGCAGCTGGACCTTGAATAAAAATAAATAACCCTCTATTGCCGGCTCACCGTCGACCTTCAACCTCTTGAAACCTTCTGAAACAGGTGCCGAACTTTATGCAAGGCAACGCAGGTTGAAACAATGACTCATTCGAATTCCCGCGAATTGAGTCAACTACACTGCCGCCATCGCATGATCACGCACCACTTACTCGATGGTGCACCACACGCACATTATATAAATCCTAAAATTACATGCTCAGCGTCTCACAATCAGATGATGCCAAACTTTGTTCCTGCGATGACTTCATAGCTACTCTTTCATCGATGTATTTACAAAAGAGGCCATTTGTCAAATGTTTGTCGTTTGAGCTGGAAGAGGCTACTAGGTATTTGTCAAAAGAGGCCTCAATGGAAGAATTTTGTAGAATTATGGGACCGAAGCCTGTTTCCTTCCTTAGTTGGCGATTAATAAACGTTGATCCACGAGCTGAAATCGAGATCTTACAAATAAAATGACCCACCAGTAGCCTGCACTAATTGCAGAATCGTAGGATAATGAATTACAGATGGAGGCAATGGATCCATCTGTTGAACACTCGATAAATCAGCTGATGCAGCAGTAGAAAAAAATAGGTAAATTCCTGAAAGATTCCGCAATCGACGACGCTTACAAAAGAGTTGCTGCAGTGGCTTCAGATACGTCCATAGATGCTATTGCAGGATTCGATTCAACATTTGATATAGTGCTGCTTCCTTCTTGACCAGCCGATTCTGACCCTGCAGCCGCCGTCACGCCAACATCCTCAAACAGAAAAGAGAGAAAAGCTGTTTCACAGCTTCACAGATTTTCCTCGAGGTCGGGGGTGCCCACCTTCGGCCGAGGACTCGGCCTCAGCCCAACACTAATATTGTGCGATGTGACCAGAAAAATTCTCACTCTTCGTAGCTGCTTGTGTTCTTGTTTAGGTTTAATTGAAACCCTGTCCAGGCCATGATCTTGCAGGATTTGGGGTAATTACTTGCCTAAAGCGACTTTTCCCGCACTTTTCAGTTTTTTGTTGAAACTTTGCATTTTTTGAGACAGTTCACTCGTTTTCTTTTTATCTGTCGTGTATGGGTTGGAGTGAAACATACACGAAAGCTTTTGCTGTAGACACAAAGGTACCGTCACAACTTCGCGGCCGACCAAGCCCAAATGGTCTTCCTAGGCCTCCAGTACGCCCACATACAGTACATTCTTACCTCACGATTATAATCGTTTTCGAGAAACAAAGACGGCACTGCTTTCCATTCCAATGTACTCTGATCACGATGACGCTTTATCACAGACGGAAGAAAATGTCCGCCGTAGATCAAAGTAGCACTCGGCAAGTTTTCATTTTGTGGAACTTGTAACGCAGATCGCAAAAATCTTAGAATTTCTGGACTTTCCGGAAGCCTAAAAACTGATCCGAGGCGGCTTCCTTGTCTGACGATTCACTCCAAAAATATTACAGTATCTTTTTTGGATATTTCAGGTTACGAATTATTTTAAAAAGTAAAGCAAACCCCAGCGATAAAAACTTGATTTCGACCTAATGTCTTTTCTGAAAAAGAAAGTGTCAAGTTTCGGCGACTTTAGGATCCAGAGTTTGCGGTGCTTTTATCTTCCAGCATAGCTAAGGCAATTTTTGATAGGTCAGATCAAAAAAGCCATCAAGTCCGACTTGTGGTAGGTAACTGAAAAGTGGGAATTCGAATGAGTCGTCATTTCTATGCAGGGAAATTCGTAGGGCGCGCCAGAAACTTAGATTGATGCCCTGTATTAACCCCAGCTCGAATTAACACGAATAGTATTGTGACACTCACTTCCTTAGAAGCCTTGCAGCAGACTCCATTCTGCATCACTGATTACTGAAACATACAGCTGACATACCGCCTGCACACAACTGCTTACCTTTCTACGCCATCCGGTATTCCATAGCACTGATCGATGACACATTTGATTTCATCGCTGTGCATGCTGGTCATGTCAATCACGGTATCTACACCCCAAAATCGATTGTGAGATATTCTTAAATGTTTCTTGAGCGTAAACGACGTCCGACAGGAGTAGGAACACAATCGGCACGAATAAACATCTTTTCGCAAATGAACCAAAACGTGGTTGATGATGGGCGAGTGCATTTTCCGAGCCAAATCTCTCAAACGTATTCTATCCTGACAAATTCGACATTCAATGCGGCTGATACCAATTCGTTTGCCGATAGAACGCTGGCAATATTCGTAAATAGGAATTTCTGATGCGGATTGTCTGGAATCAATGATAGTACAAAGTGATGTCAAACAGTCTACAGTATAGTGACTCGTTTCTCAGGCTGTCAATCTGTGACAAAAAAGCAAAGCGCTAAAATTATATGGCTGGGCGATGTCAGTCATGACCCTTTGTCAATAAAATATTTTGCTATCACGATACGCACATCAAAAACCTGACCCATTCGCGGGATTCGAACACCCGTCACTGTGATTACTGGTCCGACGGCTAGGCGTGAGTTCGATTCCCACTCAAGGCTCAGCATATTGTATGCAGATAAGAGAGCACTGCCAATTTTCAGTAAATTTTATCATTCGTGAAACACTACCTCCAAAGAGAAGAAGCAGAGTGAAAAAGGTGGAGAGATCACCGGGCCTCCTTATTATTGCATTACTCACGTTTTTTGCTTTCTGAAGCACTGTTCTATTTTCTCTGCCAATTCCACCATATCAGTATCACGCAGCGCCCTTTGGTCCAATTCCGCCTCGCTCATATTCCAATTATGAGTCTTCAATGCATGTTCGGCCAAAGAGGCACGCGTTGACGACTGGTTTCGACATAACGGGCACGATAGCATGACTTGGCCCAAGTGTCGCCGAGCGTGATCAATCATTCGAGTCGTATCGATTCTTGAACTGGTCACAGTAGAAATCAAAGCATCGCAGTTGCTGCACGAAATTAAACCGCCATATGATCGAAGCCGGACTAATTGAGTGCAATAAGTACGTAAGGAGATCGCGTTTTTCAAAACCCTGAAACATTGGAGAAAACTACAATGGAGAGCAGCGTTTCGCGATCCTAAAGAATTGGAGAGTTAAGGAGTTGTGAGGCCCTGCACCAAAATAACTTGTGAGCACACTTATACACTACGTTTTAAGCGAGAACGAATCATAGCAGCCTGAAAGGCCGGTATCGTGCAACATAATGGGACAGAACAGAAACACATGCTGTATATCCTATTGGTCGAAGAATTGGAAACAAAGGGCCTCGATAGTGTACGCGGTTGCAGTCCAGGATGCGTAATCTGGAGACCCTGGTTTAATTTCCCTCCAAATTCTTCCTTTCTTATTTCTCCAGTGTAACCCTGGAGCCTCGTAGGTCATGCCGCCCTGGCTGGGAAACGTCAACCACTCGGGCTGACGTTCCAGCCGCAAGCTCTAGTCGGAGTTTTTATCCACGGGAATTCGGTCGGCCGCATTCTCCACTGCGCCTGATAGGCTTGGTTACACCGGTATGAAACAAGAGCACTGCGAGATTTCAGGCGTGCCTACAGAAGACCAAGCGAAGCTTACAGTTCTTTCGTAGTCGCAATAGTTTCTTTTTGATTTTCTCCATTACCAATCGGGTTCGGCCTCGGCAATAATGGACGCAACGGAAATGGATTTGGCTGGTGCTCGCCGACAACCGTTACGTCCTTAGGCCTACTTCCTGTTGTTGTTGTTGTATGCACCACCACATTGTTCGATGATTCTTGCACAACCACTTGCGAAGATACGATAGGCCTAGGTGATGAACTGACTGCAACCAACCCATTAGATGGTCCAGGCGCCACGGATAAATTTGCAGTTACGAGAAATGCGATCGGCTGCTGCTGTTGAACGACCAGATTTTGAGGAGGGATCAGCAAGAAATAAGACATTTTTCAAAGATCTTTTAACTTAATTGGTTGACTTTAGCTGAGGATTTGTCCGCCGACCTTTTAGACTCACTGGCTGGGCTGCGTCAGTAAATCTCACTCAGTGATGGTACGACATACTGGCATAAATCTCCGTTACAGATACATTCTGCGAAGATTCACACGAAGGCTTGATACGTTTTGAACACTGCAGAAATGCGGCTTTTGCATTTTCTAAACCTCATGTCAGGCGGTCACGTCGCATATTTCAGCAAGTGTGCTCTAGTTAAGCCTATTTTCGAACGCTTTGCGCCACCAGCTGACACTTTGTCGTAAGTGGCTGAAAGCGCGCGGAATTCAAAACTTGAATGTCACAGGGGATTTTTCTGATTTTTTATACCTTCTGTCAAGAATCAAGCAGTCGGGAAAACTTTATTACTTTGAAAATTAAGCATAACACAACGTATAAATGGTATCAAACTTACAGTACAATTTCTGACATTCATCCGCAACATACTGTTCCTTTACCTTTAATGTATTGTGACTAGTGAAGTCGAGTGGCAAACCTGACCACATCAGTTGTTCAAGATAACATTCAGTCGATTCCAATCCATTAAAGACTTCGCAAAGCCGCCTTGAACCAACTCAGAATTGATAGAAGTGGATGCTGGGCCCGTGGATGTGTACACGACGAGCTTGTACGGTTCTTTGCTGGAAAATGGGCAATCAAGGTTAGGCGCCGAAACTTCGCAAAAGACATTCATTGGTCAAGTAGGCACACTGTATATCTACAATTATCCTGTCTTTTCTCGTTTGTCGCCCTCTGTCAAAAAGCTGCTGTTCGAACCGATAAGTACAGTTACGAGGACACTGTATTTCATACTGTCTACTGTGGGTGTCACTTCTGAAATAATTGTTAAAGCAATTAAAACTGAAAAAGCTAAATTATATTGGAAGCATCACATAAAATTTCAACATCAGCATGCAACTTAACAGATCCTTGGGCTTTCGATTGTGGGGCAGCTACTGAGCAACACTAAACCACAAAAAAACATCCCCTCACACTCTGTGTTTAATCCGCCAAAGGTATATTGGAAGCAGAGTGGGATGTTTCAAGTGGCAATGGGTCAAAAATGACGAATCAACAGTAGAATTTGGCGTAGTGAGCGGTTTTCAAGTCTCTGATATCCATAAAAGACTGTGTCAATGATTATCGAGCATTCTTCATCGCGAATACTGACCCTTTTCATGCCATCTGATTGGACTGAATTCGTACAATGCACTGTAGGCACGAGACCTGTCACTGACTTCTTGCGCCATTGCTGATGAGTCATTTCAAAAGGCTTTTGGAGAGCCTGCTGCCCACTTTTCGACCCACTGCCACTTTTCCTGATTCCCTGACTTTTCTAGGTTTTCCAGCTCCTGTTCGTACATAAATGCAGCGGAATCACCTCGCCATTGAACATCCATTCTGCTGGGTGATTCCGTGGGGTGACAAGGTGGGCGGAATCATGTTAATAACATTCCCACACAAGAAAACCAATCAGCAGACTCTCCAGAAACCTTTTGAAATAACTTATCAGCAATCGCGCAAGAAGTCAGTGACAGGTCTCGTGCCTACAGTGCATTGTGCGAGTTCAGTCCAATCAGATGGCATGAAAAGGGTTAGTATTCGCGATGAAGAATGTTTGATGACCATTTACATTATGGATATCAGGGACTTGAAAACCACCCTCAATGCTAAAATCGATCCGTCATTTTTGACCATAGTAACGCCTTGATTGAACTGGCTTATTACTCTGATATTTTCCGCTGATACAGACATCTGTCGATTTTAGTGTCGCACACAGACAGCATCGATGTGCTGTAGGCCCGACCGAATGCTACTTTGTGCACTACATACACTTCAGAGTCTAGGCAGTGTACTAAGAGGCAGAGGACCTTTTTTCACAATTAGACCAGACTGCAACTTACTTGTTCATACCGATTCCAGTCAGAACATCGTGCTGGCATATTTCCCTGAATCTGTCAAGAGCTTCGCTCGTCCATGCACGACCAATCACCACTCGGCCTTCAATTCTCGGATGCACGTCGAATAGCTGGCATTGCACAGTCGATGGGGGTGCATCACAAAACCTACAGTATATCCTGCCTAACATGTACAGAGTTAGCCACAGATAACCATGCGCTCTCACCTCTGATCAATTTTCCAAACCCGTCCAGCAGGTACCCATATTTTTAATCCGATATCCAAAAGTCGGATCTCTACTTCATATTTTTTCACCGCACTAGGGCCACAATTCTTGACCAGTTCTCGCCAACCAGTGATCTGACACCTTTCAATGGACCCTTCGTAAGAATAGATTCCGTAAGTGCCAATTTTAGATTCAGCGAATCGAGCAGTAGCATCAGGAAACAAAAGCTGCTGATTCTCAGCAAGGTCGAAGAATTTGAGTAAGTCATTGCGTAATTGAGAATATGCAATGCACGAATCATCCGAGATGGATTCGACGTAAAACTCATCTGGAGAGATGATATGTTTCATGCGGAAATGAAAGGGTTCATTGTTGGTAGCTGAAACCAATTTGGCTTTAGGTACGATCATGTTTTCAACTGGTATGGCTTCGCCTGAAATGAAGTGAAAACGTAAAAATTTTTGAAGAATAGTTCAAGTTTAGAAGTTAGTTCTTGCTTGCAAATCCAGAGTCCAAACTAGAGCGGCCATCAGATGGTGGAGAGGGCGATGAAGCAGAACTAATGATGCAACCGTCTCCTACTTTCTTGATTTTTGATTGAGCTAATGCTGATTTGTACAGGCGCACCTAAAATATATGGACACGCTAGCTCATATGCAGCAAGCCACAAAGCTTACCAGACTATGACTCCATGAATGGCACCGGGATGCTGGTCTTGGATGATTGTCCTGTGACGAGGCTGACAAAGACATTCTCGCCAGACGGGAACGAGGAATCTTTGTTGCACCAGTTGAGCAAGGCATTGGTGATAGGCATTGAAATGTTGGCTCACTTATTTCACAATACTTTGGCATGACTAAAAATGATTTTGAGCGAATACAAATCGCATTTTCCACAGCACACAGTATAACTAGTTAAATGGCTATGGGCTCCCAACAAGGCACAACCCTAAATGGTGAGCCTACTCCAAACGTTCTGAAAGAAGTTCTTTTGCAGGTGACACATGATCACGCCAAAACGCATGATCCGTTTTTGGCATTGATCTTTTTGCTATTGTAAACCTCTACGTGAAACTTGAAACGAAAACGGTTAACAAGTAAAATGCTCAGCGCTAAACATACAAGGAGATGGCAACTTGCTTCTCAGAAGCCACAAAGTTCGTTTCCAGTCATCGAGGTGTCACATGGCGCCTCGCCTCGGCATGCTGCCCCAACATTATTTATCAGCGAAGTGTTCTCACCGGATTTTAAATCGAGCAGCACCTTTTCATATTTCGCAATTTGCTTCAAAGCCGTTTCCAACTCCTTCGAAGAAAGAATAATATCCTCGATTTTATCACTTTCTGCAGAATGCACCGCATCGTCAATGATCATACTAATTGCATTGCAGTCCTGCAAATTTCAGTAATTAATTTTATTTGTTATCTCAATGTGTCTCTCAGATACCCAAAATTTAAAAAAATCTCTGTATCTATCCATCTAAATCTATCTTCAGGAGCCCCACGCTGCTGCAGTTTTAAAATGCTTGTAATTTTTAGGATCATACTGATTTGTATATAATGCTAAGGGATTCTTTTTCAAGTACTGATTCTCAGTCATTGATTTCGCAAATGGGAAAATATGCCATGACAATAAAAAAGATCAAAAAGGCCAACCTCTTCAAGGCAGTCGGATGTATTTAACAGTTTCTTGACTTTCTCCACTTCATTGTGACATCGACTTATGTTATTCAAAATTAATGACTTTTCTGACGTTTCCGGCTCGTTGGTCCTGAAAATAACTAACATAAACCTGGTCTACACGAACACTTCTGCATTTGTACCTGGACTTGTCCATTCTTCTTCGAAACTGAAAGCCCACATGCAATCAGCCTGCACATAAAACACATCAAATGACTCACTCGTTTTCAAAAGAGTCATCTCTTAAGCTGATCAACGACGAATTTAAGTTTTGCGCAATCCATTCATGGCGGAATACTGTGGCTGGTTGGACAGCCGTGATTGGCTACTCCTGCAAGCCAACTTTTGTCATAAGCAGTTAGGCGCGGTTTGAAAAGACGTTGTGGCTTGAACACCATGGCCAGTACGTGGGACTGCATTGAATTGAATCAGATGATTCGAGCTGGGCTGGACTGGGCTGCACAAAACTTTTAACAGTGCGCTAACACGATAAAATGTTCTTTTATTTTACAGTTTGTAGATGCATGTGGAGAGAGGAAAAAGAGGAAAACACGTTAAAGCTGTACCACAAATATGTTCCCGGGTGATAAAATTTTGATTGCTTCCCGGGCTTAAAACTTTTTTGAAAAGGGCACTAAAATACCCCAGTGCTTATAACATAGTGTATTGTAAAAATCGAGACGTATGTATATACTGTATATATAAAAATATTATGCTGTTTACACGTTTATTTTCAATTTTTTCAATCTACATATATGTAAAAAATATCAAGTGCCAAAAGAAACCTGCCTCTTAAGCATTTATGGGTTGTTTCAGATCGTTTTACTATTTAGTGCGTTCTGTCACTTACACTACGATTAGAGGTACGTCAATAAGCTTTGATCTTCTGTGGTTTCTTCATTTCTCTTTAGCGCACCATGATAATAAGACTATGTCGCACTTATGCAGTTGTCTATGCTATTGAATTATTTCTTTTTGTACGCCATCCATAATCATTATTGTGATTATGACAGTATATCCTGATTACAGAAAAAGTCGCTAAGAGGTATTTTGATGAGTAGAATCGCATGCCACTGTTATTTTTGTGGTTCATGTGTATTGCTCTAGTGCTAATGGAAAGTTCGGATATCCAAAATCCTGAATCAATAATTGGCTCTAAATTTTGGGTGAAGCACAGCTGCACGCTTGGAAAAGGTATTTTTAAAAACTGCGCTCTCGTTCCGCTTTAGGCTCCGATCCGGTCCGACTTTGGAACAGCCATAGGTTTGGTGGTTTTAGTCGATCTCAGGAGAATAGCTTCTAACGTAGTTTCTTGTTTAAAAGCCAAGACTGAAACAACACCGTTTCTGTCTTCTTTTTTGGCCAAAACCAAGTTTAACATCGTTTTTTTAATGAAACCCTTTTCTACGCCTTCACCTTTTTTGTTCAAAAGTAAGAATCACGTTGCCAGGACCGACCAGATCACATGCCGTTGCCGATGCCGTTGCCGATGCCGTTGCCGTATATGGCAATTCTTTGCCATGAACACGTATGCTCGCCTGCTGCACCAGCCGAAAAGCCTCATCAAAAACAGTAAGGCATCGGATCAGATTGGCAATCGAGGTGTTCCGGTTTAGGAACCGTTCCGGATAAGGCATTTTACCTTACTTATAAATCTGGAAGATTGCCTTGGTGAGATTTCCTCAGTTATGATTAGATTAATGATTTGTGATCATCATTAGGTATTTCCGATTTCATAAATCGAAACGTCCGAAGCAGAACTTTTAAAAGGTGCTAAATATCTGCGAGGCATCACGGGCTGTATCGACTGGCTGGGCTGCTGCGCGGCATCACGTAGTACCGATCGATTTATCAATCAGCCCACCTAAACTCTAAATTTTGATAGATTGAAAGCTATTTTGTATCCAGGGTGAACCAAAAATGTTGCATTATCGCTCTGTTGCGATGAAAATTTTTAGTTGCTATTGTAGTGAATTTTGGGAAGATGTGTAGTGGCTGGTAGTGGATTTCAGGTGTCCTGCCAGTGGAATTCCTTTTCCGCATTTGGCAACGCTGGTTCGAGGAAGGACTTACCATCCGGAATGGGGGAGAGGCCGCTGTGGTGCAGTGGTTCAGCATTCGTCTCTCAGGAGCTAGTGGCTAGACTCGTCCCGGGTTCGATCCCTGGTGATGCAGGTCGGTTTGCGAACCATAAACCCTCGCTGACCTTGCACCCCAGGTCGTGGGTGACTCAGCCGGTACCGTCGAGGAGCTCCGAGTGGAGACGTTAGCCAAGCGAGAGTCTCAGGTGCAACACCGACAGGGTTCAAAGCATGCTCGCCATTGTCCATTGAAGTTGGTGTCCAGTGCAGGATGCCCTCGCGTGTTCATGCTCATGTTTTTCCACATCAACAAACGCATATGTGCATTCGAGGGTGAAGGGACACATTTTACACGAAATGATTTCCTGGCCCGCGACGCGAGTCGAACACTCGCCCGTAACTGCGCACATGGCGTGAGAAGCAGACACCTAACCCACCAGGCCACGAGGCCGTTGGGTTAGGCGTCTGCCAAACGCATAATTCTCATGCATGATAATGGTGCGTTCGGCTGCTTATTATCTTGCGGTAATTTGTTTCGTTGATTGCCAATATCGTCCAGGGATCGTCTTTATTTCCTCACAGGGAAAGTGGAAAATTTTTTATCTTGCATCACCATTCACAAATTGGGTGCCTTCAAATAAACATGTGAAATGATGGGGTCGTTTTTACAGACACCCTGACAGGTGGTGGTGGTAGTGCTTATAACTGAGAGGCTTGCCTAGGTCTTAAAAATCTGTTGCACTGCAAAGTTCAGACCATGCTGTGCGTGAAATCAATTGATGCTACTCAATATTGCCAGCTAACCATGGGCCGTCAACCAACAGCTTATACTGCGCTGACTCATATTTTCAAACCTACTACTATACTATATAGAACAGCTAGTTCAAAACCTTTATCTAGCTAAGTGTAAGTTTAGGCACCACACCACGGGGGAGGTTTTGAAATGGCATCTGTTATCAAATTCTTCTAACATCGTTTCTAACTTTATGATCAGTAAGGAAAAATGATCACCTTTCAATGTGAACTCAATAAAAGACCACCCAGGGAAGGCCGATAAAAGAAAGCGCAAATATGTACTTGCTTCTTTTCTTCAACTTATCCCCGCCCACTTGTTCCTAGGCCGACTGGCCGACTCTTACCCTCTTGCAAAGGCAGAACCTGCTCTTTCCGCAAATTCTTTCACTGTGAGCTCCTTTCGCTGCCAGACTTTTGCTAGTCAACTTTATTTTTCCACTGGCTAGCTAAAACATGACAGAAAAACTGGACATGTAAAAATGCCTTCCAATTGTGTAACGGAAGACCTAGTTCATCGCCTGTCACACATTTTGCACTTTGATGGATACGCCCATCTTATTTATCCCTTTCCTATCCTCTTTCTTATAGACTGGCTGCATGCGGATGAGAGAAGTTTCCAAAGTATCTCGCGCTCGCCCACGACCAAATACGGGATAATGGAATTGGCGAGGCCGTGTTTGGCCCTGTTCATAAAAGGTTTCTGTCATTCTGAATAGCACTCGATGTGCACAACTGACTTACCCGGGATGAAAGCGAAGTGAGGCATACACAACTCGTGATATCCAATCCGCCTTTGCTCATTGGACCTTGCGCTCCCTGTCAGTATATCTTCTACCAGAACCGAGTGCTCGAGTCAACGACTTCGGGATGCAAATGCATTTCTTCTACTCACTTCTCTTTCTCGTGTCCATCGTTTTAAGCACAGAAAATGTGAATAGCACTCCTGGTAAGAAAGAATAGGGAGAAACAAAAAAATTTTGCAATGATGCTTTCTTTCAGTTAAAAATTCAGACAATTCCTTCGCTGTGCTCGGTCCATCAGTGAGCGATGTAAATAAACGTAAGCGATATCTTGGAGCTGATTAAATTCATTTTATGCGAACTTTATTTTCCAGGAAAGTACAGCAAGTACACGTACATTGGACTGTTCAAAGAGCCTCTGAGCCAATATAATCGAAATCGACTACAGTTTGCTGTAATGAATTATTTTTAGTTCAGTGTACTGTAAAAATTTGGTTTTTGGTTATTTCAGATCGACGATTTCGTGAAGAATCCAGCTCCTCTTCGTGGCCATGGTCGTCAAATTAATTTTAATCGGCCAACATTTACTCCAAAGTTAGTATTTTAGTGAGAGCCTCCATTGGACTCAGAGAGTGAAGTACAGGAAGGTGCAATATTTTCCCAGTTGTTGTTCATACCATAAAACTTTATACGTTATCCATAGCCAAGCCATGCAGCACACTCGAGGGCTAGGGAGCAATAAGGCGATAATAATTTTTTCCTTAGGCGGGAGTCGAACCTAGCGTGAGAGGCGGGCGCCTTTACCCACTAGGCTACGACGACCTGGGCACTGAGCATTAATAAAAAGCAAATTAGTAAATTATGCTGTCTGAGCAAAGTATTTTCCCACCATAGCAGATTTTTAACGTCCACGTATTTTCAGCTCAGTAAAACTCGATTTCACCATAGTGGGAAGTCCACTCACTGAGAAAGAACGCGAGGATATGGTCGAGTCCATCCGACGTAGTGCCAATAATCATGGTTCTTCTGACGTGAGGGAGCAGCATCGAGGAAGCAATGGAAGTGAAAAAGCGGAATATCAAGCAGACAGACAGCTCGGACTTCTGGTTGCGTTGTTGGGACGATAAAAATGATGTATGACACTGTGTACCTACTTGGATATTCGTAAATTAATCTGTATTCCGCATAAGGTTTAGCGTCTGTTGGGGATCTCGAGCCCGATTAAAATAGATAGGGATGATAAAACAGCCAAATCCACCAGCTAGCATCTTTTCGGGGAAAGAGATCGTGCCAAGTGTGGATGGATGAGATCCATTCAGATGAACGTGTGCCAAAAAAACTAGTGCCATGGGCATATCAGCATCATGGCAGTGTAAAGTTAGGCCCATCGGCGGGTGGCAATGTTGCAAGGCAGCGTTTGCAGACATGAACTGTACACTGCCATGAGGATCCTTTTCGGGTTCCTTTGCCATCGCTAAACATCTCTTTCAAATCTGGAGCATTTTACCTCATAAAAAAAGAAAAAGACTCCATTTATTTGTCTAGTAATTAAAGAACATTGGGTTTTCGGTGAAAGTCACCCGCTTTTTACATAGAATTTAAAACTCCCGCCAAAAGTTTCATAGTGTTCCAGGTGGCAGGGGCAGGCGGTGCGCCATCCAGAGCAGTATGAGCCATTATGGGTAGGGGACCTTGCCATGCCATAAAAGTGAAGGCCGACTGGCGGCTAGCTATGTTACAAGATCGACTGAAATTTGAATTTTACCAGATGTAATTTGCACCAGGTACTGGAAATTGAAATTGAAATCAGGCAGATGAGCCTGTGTATTTTCATAAGACTTGCTTTGGAAACTTTTCGCCTGGCATCAAGTGTAAGCAGGGCGCAGTGAGCTTTGTAAATGCAAATGAAAGAATATGTAAATATCCAGTTGGAGGAACGTGAGTTCTTTGCTCATATGGAAATTTACGAGTTTTTTAGGGAAGGTTTTTAAAACCCACTTTCCCTTGGCATTGCCACAATTATGCTGGGACAGCTATTATATGCCGCACCCTGTCCGGTCTGCAGTAAATCTACTTGACACCGCTGCCGCCATTTCTGCTCTCGTGATAGTGATAGCTCCACTGTCCACGCACTCTCAGTCAGAGTCATGTCCTCTGTTCGGCCTCCCCCAAGTCTAGACCACCAGGGCACGCTAGGTAATCGATGTGGGAAATAATTCAGTTTCGGGCAGACCCATTCGGATGAAGGATAGCGCTCTCACTCCTACGCAATAGTTCGACTGTATTCCATAAATCGCTCCTTTGATTTGAAAAGACCAGGGGCATTGACCAGGATACATGCATTTTCCACTCCGCATCAGTCTTCGTGCTTTGTGTACCAGTGACAGAGAAAATAAAGAGGTGGGCGAAGAAAATTTAGAGCGCAGACAGAGTCAAAAGGACACATTGGATTGACAGCCAAAAAATCTCCACCCATTTGGCTCGAGCATATCCTGTATATCCTATCCACTTCACTCATCGTCAGTTACTTCGAGTCAACAACACGAGGAAGGCTGGAGAGCATGTTGAGACAAAAATATTTTTGGTTGTTCCATCTTCTGGTGGGTCTCGAAGTTATTCATTGTAGTCCAGTCATTCCGAGCACGAGTAAGCTTTCTTCCATCATGCCCCTTACTGCAGTATTTCACTTTGATATGTTTCGTTTAGCAGCAAATCCAAATAATACATTTTCGATTTATGGGGCCGCATTCAACAACAGTAATGGACGTAAGACATTGATTTCTCGAGCCACAATTGTTGATAACCTGCCTTGTGTTTACTTTTTAGAACAAACAAACAAATACACTTTTCTTGGCCTCTTTCGTAATCCCATCAGCTCATTTAATAGGAATCGGTTACAGTATGCTGTAAGTGATAAGACATATAGTGGTCAGACAGGTGAGTTTTCATAAAGACATGAGCCAGTGCAGTTGGGTAAGCCAAGGCAGAAATACTGGCAGTGAATTACAATTTCTGAACTGCACGACCCCCACCAAACAAATTCAAAAATGAGTTGTCAGTTTTATGTCATTTCCAAAAGAAATAGGGTCGGAATTGAAGAAATGCGCAACGCTTTTCCGTCTCAGAGTTGTGTTCAGTATTGCTGATTGATGAATTAGCTGCAGTATGACTCACTCAGCTCTGACTATGAGAATTATCTGCGGACTATCAAGAAGCTGATGCCATTTTAAAACAAGACTCCATCTTACGAAAAGCGAAAAATTCAAAATTTTGAATTCCCAAAATTAATCACTTAATTTAAATTTGGTAATTAACTTGTTTGAGCTATAATCAGCTACATGGTCGGAAATCTTATTGTAAGATCGATTTTCCTCATAGGAACTCTGAGAGAAAAAAATTCGGATTTTGACATAATTTTTTTTATTTTAAAAATCACATGGAAAGGAGTCGATGCGCTAGCTTCCTCGCACCGTGTCAAATCATTCCGTGCAAGCGCTCTAAAATGCACAGTATTTTAGCTTGATAAGTTTATCAAAAACCCGTCAGTAATATCAGGTCACGGGAGGCAAATCAGTTTCAGTAAGCCAGTGTTTACACAAAAGTAAGCAAGTTCATCAGGTTAGAACTTGTGTCTTTTTTCATGTGAAGAATATTTCAGTCTAGCGAGTATGGACTTCACAATAATTGGACCCGCACTCACTCAGCAAGAGCGCATCAACATGATCAGCACCATTCGCCGTGAAGCCAATGCTCAAAGAGCCCAAGAAGATGTTCAAGCTGCTCGAAACCAGCAAAAAGCTAGAGAAGCTGCAAATCGACGATCCTATGCTGACAGGCAGCGTGCACTTTTGGTCATGCTTTTGGGTTGATGAAGTCTTCTGGCCATGTCATGTCATTTCATACAAACTTTATCCATAGCCAAGCACTATACAACGCACTCGAGGGCTCAGGAAAATATATTTGAATCATTTTTTGGTGAAAATATTCCAGGGTTTTTTGGTCTGCAGGGCACACCGAATCGTGCTTTTTACCCCCGACCCGATCAATCTGTACTGTGCATATATAGTATCCCTATTGAGAGCTGAAAGTGGTGTAACCGTTCTAGGCACCCTTCCTTTAAGATGGTAAACTCAGTAACATTTTCGATTAGTTACGTTACAGAACTTTTTGCTAAAATAGAACCCACTTTGGAGCTCACTGCCAGCATAAATTTTATCAATACCACAGTTAGTTCTCTTTATTGCTACAAGGGCTCGTAAACTTGGTTTCTGCTTTCACAGTTTGTAGACTGTTTAAAGTCGACTCGTCGGTGGTCTTTTCGTTAAAACCTATGAATTACCTGATGTTGATTGTCCTCATTTCGATGGCATTAGTCATGTTAGGTGCGTTCCATATTTGCACTCTCCTGCACCAGAATGCGTGTTTGGGCCCAAAATAGTGTTAATATGGATATCTATATTTGATGAATCCATATCCTTTAGTATCCATGGGGGCGCGGTAGCGTCCCCCAGTGTAGTACATGTGCCACACCAACAACGATATCTCAACAACCTGATGTCATGGAGCGATGAAATTTCGTTTCTTAGTGTAACTTTACACTAGACTAAGTTCTACCAAAGGAATTTGCAAGATCTTTTTCCGTTCGGGCTCCATTCATACTAGGGGTGCGAGGGTGAAAATCCCGACCAGGTTTTTTATTTTTGCAATAACTCGCGAACCGAGAGGCCGAAACCGATAAAATTTGGTATGGATATGAGGGACTAGTTGGAAAAGGTGTGTAAAAAAAATCTTAAAAAAATCTCCACTGGTTATCCTTCTATGGGCGAAAACGTCCCGTGTCATATATGTATGTATGTACCCATGTACATGTACCCATGTGTGTATGTATGTATGTATAGACCCTATATATCACAACGCCGATCGGGAGCTGTGTGAGAGCGGGGGATCCAGCTATATGTTCAAACGACAGGTTAACATCACTGCTGGTGCCTTTTGGCATTGATTTTTACCACGTATTGCCTCAAATTGTTGTAGGCTGCGGGGAGCAATTGCTGACTGAAAAATATTACTTATTACAAAAGTTTAAAGTTTCGGTTTTTGTTGGGGGGGGGTCAATTTGAACAGAAAAGCGAAAAAATTTAAAAACGCGGACAGAGTCTGCAGGATATAACTTGATGGCTCATTGATTGATCGGGATCAAAGGATTTATGGAAACGCTTATCAACTCAATAAATACACACGAAAAAGCTTTACAGTTTTAAAAAGGCGGGAAATTCAAAAAATGAGAATCAACATTTTTTGTTCATTTTGAAAGCTGTCTATGCACAACCATGATAATAATACTTGAAGGATCAGGTTATACAAAACATTTCAAAAAAGCGGGAAATTCAAATTAAAATATTTACTTTTAAAAAAGGTGTTCATAGAGAAAAGGAGTGTTATGAAGAGTGACTGACAATAACAGCATGCAAATATTGTAAGAAAAATGCTGCAAAATATTTGAAAAAACTCAATGTTAATTTTTTACTAGCGCTTTTTTAAAATACTAAATAATGTATGCTAAACGAAAGCTTGTCACCCACCAAAATAAAATATTTATTTCCCATACATGGGTAAAGGACTAATCTTAGTCAAGCTAATGTCACACTGAGGAATCTAGAGGAAGATTGAGAGGAGGGCGGCAGATTTTGAAGAATGGTGCTGTTTGCACTCGAGATTGCATGTGCTCGAACGCGGCCAGTCCTCGAGGGGGTATCGTGGGCAGGTGGAGAAGAGTCAGGACTGAAAAAGGAGTGAAATTAGCAAAAAATTCATGAAATGAAACTGGGAAAGGTAGTACATGTAATTTGATGCGCCTTCGGAGCAGGCCAGTCCAGGCTGACAAAAGGTGATCAAGAAAGATACGGCCTTGCTACTGGCTGGTCACATGTACTCGCGGGTTTTTAGGGTTGACAAGTAGACCGTAACAACTAGCTTTATTTATGTCACCGGGTGCGGCTGGTGACACTCATTAGACTTTGAATGACATTGCGTGCAGATTGTTCATGAAATAGAGGATCTTGCATGCCTTGTATTTGGTGGCTAATGATAATCAATCACAAGAAGTAAATGCGGCACCTTATTTTGCGTGGAATAAGCCCATCTAGACATCGGAGAATGCGTATTTCATAGTTTACTGAGCCATAGTTTCTTCTCTGCTATCACCAACAATTTGGTCAAATGTTCACTCGCTCTCTGAGAATGCCAAGGATGCGAATTTTACAATACAGCATTTGGCACCAGGGGAGTAATATCTTCACTCATTGACGATAGACCCCAAAAGATGCACACCCGTCCAACACTCCAAAACTGTTGGTCTCAAAAATGTTTAGATAATGTACCTAGATTTAGCTTAGTGCTCTTGACTGAGGAGACCTCGAAGGTACGCAGTTGGCATTCGCACAAAGCAAAATGGTTTGAGAGCGAGGAGATAGCTTGTTTTATAATCTCCCTGTGCCTTATCATAAACTGGATCACAGTGCAACAAAATCACGACGTTTTAGCATTGAGCCCCACAGTTTAAAAATTGCTACCAAACAAGTACTACATAAGCATGAAGAAACTGGTTTAGCAAAGCAGGGTAATGTAGATCAGGACAAGATTATCCCGTCCCACCGACACGAGGCAACGGAAATTCGATTGCTTTAGTGTTCCAAGCAGTGTCACTAAGGGCTTGCACGGACATACCGACTGAGGCTTATCCACGTTTGTCCGCCCAGCATATACACATGATTCCTTCATGTCCGAGTCATTGAGATGGAGCTAACTTTCATGAGCAGTTCTGATAGCAATTCGTAATAAATTTCGTGTATGGGCTTCAAATCGCTGTCATTCTAATTTTCGCACCAAGCCCCGCATATCAATGTTCTTAGGCAATAGGACAGACGACAGAAATGATACACTCACTACAACAATTATGACTCCAAGTGTAAGCCTAACCCTTACTAGTGCGACTGACAAAATTGTTTTCCCGAGTTGTGTAACGTTAAAATGATGTCTTCTGGGATTCCTCCTGAGCGTTCACCATTTCAAGCGTGTGTGTTATATCCTAGCTCCTTGACCTATCTACTCAGCTTTTGGATGGCCGCCAAATACATTTTAAAGATGTGGAGAAAATCTGCATTAAAGGCTATTAAAACTCATTCTTGCAATGATTTAGCAAATTCTTTTTTACTTTTGAAGAGGAGCTACTAATATTCATCAGCATAAACTCCATGCATCGGCTCGAAAGTGACAGGCATGCAATACTGTACATCCCTGCGTGCGGAAACTCGATGCGCCCCATAGCTGCAAGAAAGTCCAACGAAGATGCAGATTCCTCGAAATTGAAAGCGCTATCCTGCGTAATAGCATTTTGCATTACGCACTGTAGTCCATGGAATGTCTACCATACAAGAAGTGCAGAAGTGAGCATCTTCTAGGAGCCTTCCCCAAGCTGCTGACATGAATGAGGCTAGTTGTTCTCGTCAACCCTAAAAACCCGCGAGTACATGTGACTAGCCAGTAGCCAGGCAGGATCTTTCTTGATCACCTTTTGTCAGCCTGGACCGGCCTGCTCCGAAGGCGCATTAAACCACATGTACTACCTTTCCTAGTTTCATTTCATGAATATTTAGCTAATATAAACATTAATCAGATATACCAGTTAGTTGATTGAGTTGCAAGGCCAGTGCACATCCCGGAATTATCAAGGTGAGTGAGTCTAACTTAAGTTTTTCAGGGCCAAACTTTTGTGCCGCCTGCTGGTGGCACCCATCTACTAGACCCGCACCATATGCAAATGAACAAGCGGACTCTGCTCAAGTCCATCAGGCGTAAATCGATGATTTTCAAGCTCACAAAAATTCTCCCTGGACTATTCTTCTATGAATGGTCAGGACGAGTTTTCTGGCTTCTTGGTGAAACGGATCGGCAATATGGGTAACTCTGATTTTAAGGCAGTATATTTCAAAATTTGATCATGAATACTCTCTGTCAGTTTTTCTGTTTTATCGAATGTTTCGGTCAATAAAAAATGCGGGAGAATGATGTAACTTTACGCTTTGTTGTACGTAGTTGGTGAATCGATGCACAATGCTCTATTTCAGGTCTGCTTACTATGCTACCTCATTTTTTGCCAGGGGATGAGGGATTAGAAGGTTGAAACGTTCTAGTGCAATGTATATACTCTTGTACATAAGTCCCAATCGGCACCTTCAGTATGTGCTGCCTCTACATGCGCTCTCTGTGTCTCTGCCTGAAAGCAGTCTGGGAAAGAATCGAATATATTCATTCAGGATTTTACTTTTAGGCTAGAAAATTGCTCAAGTACCCCCCTCTGTGCAGCTTGTCGCCTTATCGTTAGTAGTAATCTGTTATGATCATTAAATACGTGTCAGAACTTTCTGTTGAAATGGGAAGCACTTTCGAATACACTCCATGCATAAAAGTCATAAATACCACAGCTGTTAGTTCCCCTTAGTACCACAAAGGAGCTCACGATCAAAGGCCTGGTTCCTGCATTCATAGTTTATAGGAATCTGTTTGAAGTCGTCAGTGATCTTTAGCGAAGAAACGATGAATTACCTGATGTTTGTTGTCCTCGTTTCGGTGGCGCTAGTCATGCTAGGTAAGAGTCATACTGTACATTCATGCACCAGAATATGTGCTGGGCATAAAAAAGCCAACTTCAACTAAGCACAAACTTGACTGGTTGCTTCATTATCTCTAAGAACAAAGTCAGGTGCTAATATCGATTGAGTATCGGTCTGCATCGCGCTATGGGATGAACATTCTAGTGGCAAAAAACCATTTTTATGAAGTTTGCTTCGAAGATGCAACTTCTGCGACTATTGATAGCGAATCCAGTGGCTCAGTGCCGGCCCCACAGCGAGGGCTCACTCTTTCTGTGCTTAACTTCACGAAGTTTGGTTGGCATTGAATTAAATTTGAGCGGTTTTCAGCTGCTGGAATTATGTAGGTCGGCTGGTTGAGTTGCAAGCTCATTGCACATCCTGGATTTTTCATAGTGGCAGTAAGCCTCTTTTCAAGTTTTTCAGGTCCGAACTTTTGTTCCGCCTGCCGCCTATTGTGCCACACTAAAAAACCAGCACCATATGCAAATAAACAAGCGGACTCTGCTCGAGTCCATCAGGCTCAAATCGATGATTTTCAAGCTCACAAAAATTCTCCCGGGGCTATTCTTCCATGAATGGTCAGGACGAGTTTTCTGGCTTCTTGGTGAAACGGATCGGCAATATGGGTAACTCTGATTTTAAGGCAGTATATTTCAAAATTTGATCATGAATACTCTCTGCCAGTTTTTCTGTTTTATCTAATGTTTCGGTCAATAAAAAATGCGGGAGAATGATGTAACTTTACGCTTTGTTGTACGTAGTTGGTGAATCGATGCACAATGCTCTATTTCAGGTCTGCGTACTGTGCTACCTCATTTTTTGCCAGGGAATCAGGGATTAGAAGGTTGAAACGTTCCAGTGCAATGTATATACTCTTGTACATAAGTACCAATCAGCACCTTCAGTACGTATGTGCTGCCTCTACATGCGCTCTCTGTGTCTCTGCCTGAAAGCAGTCTGGGAAAGAATCGAATATATTCATTCAGGATTTCACGTTCGGACTAAAAAATTGCTCCAAACTAACAAGGGAACATCGCCAACCGTTAAGTCGAACTTTCAGAAAAAATTGTAATATGTTTCTAGGTGCAAAAGAAAGCTCAGTGCAAAATATTAGAGGCGTCTGGCCAACTGGTCAGCAGTGGTCAGCGTCTAAAGTCCCGAATTTTTGTGTGTTAACGAAGCTGAGCGTTAAGAAAAACACGCTAAGTTCTTTCCAAACTAGATTTTTGGGTTCGGAGTTTCGAGTTTAAGCTTCCAACACTAGGATTTGAGGTTTTTTGCTGAAAAAACCCAAAAAATCCAGCAGAATTTGAAAATCTTACTGTACTCTTCGCGCTGACCAGAACTGACCAGTTGGCCAGACGCCTCTAATATTTCGCACAGAGCTTTCTTTTGCACCCAGGAACATGTCACAATTTTTGGTTTTCCAAAATTCGACTTAACGGTTGGCGATGTTCCCTTGTAAGTTGCTCAAGTGTATGCTGTATATATTTCTCAAAAAACCTGTTATCAGACAACAAAAAGGTTAGCCCAGCCACCATACTCTAACCAAATGCGAGGCAACCGGGGTTGGCTGGGCTCCCTCGGCGGCACATGCTTAAGTGGGTTATACTTACGTATGTGGACGTGATATATCTTTTATGTTGCCTTCAGGGCGAGGCTCACAATCGTTCTTCCATACTCACCCACAACGCATGTCTCTGTGATGTACTTGGTACCTCGTGGAGTCGTGGGGTCGACTCCCTGCGGGATGTTATTCTGTTTTTCACCAAAGGCTAGTACCCACATGAATACACTTATTCGTATTTTGGAGTAAGTACAGAAGTTTGAAGTTTTAAAATACGATCCCCTTCTGTTACCTCGAACTTACTTAGGGAACAGTGAGGACTTGCTGCATGCAGTAAGGTTGCATCTGCCGTGACAGCACGAGTACTGCATGTGTAGCACCTACTTAGTGACACTAGAACAGGAAATTTAGCTTCTGTGGAGCCAGCATGCTAATAGCTTTAGGCGTACAACCTTCAGCACAAGGACGACCGTCGGCCCTTGTGTTTCCATCTCTCTATTGCCTGAATGAAGAGGCTGAGGTAGGGGACGCCCTGTTACACTTTTTTAGTGACAGTAGCAATGCTGTTTGATCACAATTTTTCTACAAACGCCGCCGAGGGAGCCCAGCCAACCTCGTTTGCCTCGCATTTGGTTAGAGTAAGGTGGCTGGGCTAACCTTTTTGTTGTCTGATAAGAGATTTTTTTAGAAATAATAATACTTTTTCGCACCTACATTTGGGCCAGGAATTCAGAATAGATGAAAGAAATTTGTCGTCTGGTCCCTCCTGAGCTGACGCAAATTTCGTACAAAGAAGGCTCGCACGTAATGCTCTGTCACTGCAGCCTACCGCGCGTAAGTTCGAGAGTGGCTGGGCTAAACAGCTAACTAATGCGGCTGTTGATAGGCGAGGGGTTTTCACACTCCATTGCCGGTTGTGCTGTTGCCGTAATGTGCCGGTTGTGCCAGCAAAAAAAGTAACATTCGAGTTATTTTCTGGTGGCAAACGGGCTCAATTTCCGCAACAAATATTCTTTACTGCAGAGCGAGAGTGAATTTTTCAAAAACTGGGCTTAGAAATCAAAACAATAAAAAACAACTTAACTACTAATCCACAAAACTAAAGCAAAAAATTTAACCAATCTGAACAGAAAAGAAGACTCGTCTCGTCCAGTACTTGATTTAAACGAAGGGTAACTACGGCTAACGGAAACAGCGCGCGCCGCACGGCTAATAAAAATATTCCGCCTGCTGGTGGTACGCCTTAAAATTCAGTTTTTGAAGCTCAAAAAATTAATTAGCTCGAATCTTGAAATCACACCCTCAAAAGAATACTTCGCGCCATGAGAGCTTTCAGAAAAACCAACTCTTTTGTCAGTAGCTTTAGTGGTTATTGCTGTACTTCGTCGTCGTCGTCGTCGTCGTCTTCCGTCGTCATCTCTGGAACAGCAAAACTTGCATTTTGGGTCTCGAGAACGGCTCAGCCGTTTCCAACAAAATTTTGCACGATTATTGGCCATGGCAAACATAGCTCATCCCCAAAATTTTGTGCATTTTTGTTGATTTGTTGTCGAGTTATGAACGATCAAAGTTGCCCGCTTAAGGTTGCGCGTCTGTGTGGCTGGGCTGAACAGGCAGCTACCGCGCCTGTTGATAGTGGGGTCTACCGTTCACAAGCCCCCTCTGCGCGACTTGTCGCCTTATCGTTAGTGGTGATCTGTAATAATGATTAAATAGGCGGCAGAACTTCCTGTTGAAATGGAAACCACTTTCGAATACACTCCATGCATAAAAGTCATAAATACCACAGCTGTTAGCTCCCTTTAGTGCCACAAGAGCTCAGAAGCCTGGTTCCTGCATTCATAGTTCGTAGGAATTTGTTTGAAGTCGTTAGTGATCTTTAGCAAAGAAACTATGAATTACGTCCTAATGTTTGTTGTCCTCGTTTCGGTGGCGCTAGTCATGCTAGGTAAGAGTCAACTTGTACATTAATGCACCAGAATATGTGTTGGGCCCAAAAAACAGCCTCGACCAAGCACAAACTTGACTGTGCTGGGGATTGATCACCTCTAATCGTAAGAACAAATTCAATTGCTGAGGTCGGAATGAGTAATCAGCCTGCATCGCGCTACACACAAGCTTTAAAATCACCTGAGGAGATGGCCCAAAAACAAACTACCTTTTCCAAGTAGTAAGTTGTTGAGGATGCTACCTCTGCGGCGAATAGTGGCTCAGTTTTCTGTGCTTACTTGAGAAAAATTCGTTGGCCTTTAATTTAAATTTTAGCTTTGATTTTAGTTTTTGGGATTATGTAGATTGGCTGGTTGAGTTGCAAACTCATTGTATGTCCTGGATTTTTTTGAGTCGCCGAGTGCCTAATTCCTTTAATTTTTCAGGCCGGAACTATTGTGCCGCCTGTAACTTTATTCCAACTGTACCTCTCGCAGAATATGCTAATCACCGAGTGGGCTCTACTTCAAATCCACCCCACGCAAATCGATGACTTTAAAAGCTCGCAAAACTTCTCCTGGGGCTACGGTCTGGATGGGCTCTTTGGTTTTTCAGTGATGTAATGGATTATTGGTAACATGGGTAACTCTGATCTTGGGGCAGTATATTAAAAATCTTTTTCAATAATGGCCTCTCCACCAGTTTTTGTTATGTTCAATGTTTTAATCAATAAAAATTCTGCAGCTTCTACAGTAACCTTCCGCTTTTTTGTAGTTGGTGAATCCATGCACGATGCTTTGGCCGGAGACGCTAGTTACTCGAAAAAGTGCGCGAAACCATGGTGTCACACTGTCCGAACTTGAAGCGAAATTGCTCGATTGTTTAGCTGTTGATACTCTTTGAGAAAATTTCTACATTAGTGCACAATCTTCTACTCACGGGTACAGCATATAGTGTATTTCAATGGTACTTAGGCAAAGGTGTGGAACGACACCCAAGGTTGGTGTCATTCCACAGCATAATCCTCTATCAATCAGTTGCATCTAATCGTAAGCTAAGCGTAGCTCGGCTTAAATTTATAGGTAGAAGTGATAAGACTGTTCGTTGTCAGGGGGGGGGGGGGGGTTCTGCCCGTAGTCAAGAAGCTGCTGGTGGTCGAGCTGGTGTCAGAATGAGAGTAGCAGGTGCTGCCAGGTGATCATTGTATCTAATTTCAATATTTTTGCTTTAACTAGGTTTCCCTCTGTTGTCTTTCAGGTTTTTCAAGACTTGGTGGCGAAACTGATCAAACATAGACCCGTTATCATCCTTATCGTCAATCTCCAACAGAGGTTGGCCGGGAGGAGCAGCATTTGCCGAGTCATACTTCACACATAGTGGTTTGCGTCCTGTTTTCGTAGGAATGGCAAACGTCACCGCCCAGACTCCCTAAAACACAGGTTCTACAATGGATTCCACGTGCAAATCTCTCCCCCCCCCCCCCTCCGTGGGTACCAGTGTTCCAATGACCTGGTTTTTCACTGTCTAACCTGCTGACCCTGACCTTGAGCGACCCTTCAAAAGACTTTTTGACCGTTGACCAGCAAGGAGTCGTTGATTTTCTGGCTCTGACTTCGGCATTGATCGGACAAAAAATTTTGCTTCTAATCGGCACCAGTAACAAAACTTCCCTGTGTTTGTGATTTTTCCAAGAAATTATACCGTACTACAGATGACAAGTTCGTGGCATTATGTAAAATTTCACCTACAGCCCGAGAAACTGAATTTTCATCAAGCTTAAAACGATATGTAAAGCTGTTTTTGATGGCTTTGAGAAAATTAGAAAACCGACACCCATTGAAAATCAAAAATACATCTCATTCGTTATAACATCGATTCACGCTTTCAACTGCCTGCCCCATATCGACTTATTCCGCCACCAATCGCAATGCTGGCTTGCGAGAAAAGGCGCCTTATCAGGCTGGATGTAGCTGGACAGCCAGAATATCTTGGGTCAATGAAGCCAAGTTCGGATGTGAACAAATTGTAAAGAGAGAGTGTCTGCCACGGATGGATGGCAGTCGCGAGCAAGCACTACGCTGGCACACAGAAGTCCATGGAGCTGGGCTAATAGGTTACTGGACGAGCAAGATAACTGCAATAGCCAAGACTTGCAAGCAGCAGGGGACAGTTTCACAATGCGATACTACTTTCAGGACTGGGACGAGTTCAGTGCACTATCAGACAGCAACTTGGGACAACGCTGAGACATCAATTTAGGACGTGTCGTAATAGCCGTCCCAGAGGTACCTTATCCATAGATTTAGGCGTGTCCTAAGACAGTTGTCATGTTTGAAAATTAAAAAAGGACTCAGGACAGTTTTGCAGACCACGAAATTTAACGTGGAAAATATTGTACACACAGTACGTGTAAGCGGGCACCCATTACTGTGCTGGTCGAAGTTTGCTGCACGACAGTATCTAAATAATTTTGCTACGTCACGCGGACGCCTTGGCAAGTCAGGTTAGTCCGCATTATATGAGCTCTGTAAACGTGCCATATTGGGTTTTTTTTATAAGCTTTAACATGGGTTTCTTATTTAGGAATCCTCGTTTTACACAATATCTGACCGTCATGTTAGTAGGCGGCTGTGTGTCATTTCATTTTTCCAAGTCATAATTTTGAGTCCTACAAACGGAATTATGTGTTTTCTGCGACCGTTTTACGGGACTCTGTACCGTGGGATTATGCTTGGCAGTTACTTGATCTCGCGTGTGAGCTGAGCTTTGATTTAAAGTGTGTCCCCCTCCCCTGTCAAGTGCATGTATTTTCTTGAGTAAGGTGTAAAATGATGATGGGATTCTGTCGTCCCTTTTTGGCCTCAATGGCTGAATAAGGACGACAGAATTTTAGTTCAGCTGGAAAAGAACCGTTTTTTACGGCTCGAGAGAGCTAAGGAAAAGTGCCAAAATCTCAAGACGCCTGAAGACTGCCCTGGAGATTGCTCTAGAAAGGTCAGCTCAAAATTGTCCTAAATCAAGGGCACTTGCCTTGCGCCTGGCTGCGCTGCTGGGAAATAAAGACACCACAAAGTGACTTGGGACATGGTCGAAGTCGTCCTGAACTTGAGACAACTTGGTGTCCTTGGGTGGGACACCAAGCTGGTTGTGAAATGACTTAGGACTGTCCTAGAATTTAGGACATGCTTTGGGATTTTGAACTGTGAAACTGCCCCCAGATCCCAACACAAAGAGGCAGGAGCTTCGAAATTTTTTCAGCAACTTTTCACTAAATTTTGTTTTTTTTCGCTGCCACAATACTTTGACCAGGTGCAAGAAGTTCTGACCTGACCCTGACCTTGACCCTACCCCCAAAAACTTTCTGACTTTGACCCTTACCTTGACCCAGACTTTGAACAAAGGTCCGTCAATCAGAGTTTTGACAGCATTCTGACCTGGACCATGAGGTCATTTCTAACACTACTGGAGATCCACGCCAAAGTCCACATTGAATCCACCATGGAACAGCTGGTTTTCCATGGTTTGGAAACGGCGGGATTTCAGACGGATCCAAAGCAGGGGTAATCTACGTACAGTACGTAGAATCGATTAAATTTTGACTCGATCCATGTATGTTTCCATCCAATTGCAGACTAGAATTCCACCTGATTCCCACCTGACCCGGACTACACCTAATTTTGAGTAAACCTAGAGATCCATACGGATCTTGGATCCACATGGATCCACGCGAAATGCGTGGAAATCAGTGGATTCATGGAGATATTGCTTGATCCACAGTGGATCTTTGTGGAGCTTGGAATCTGGGTGATCGAATCACAAATGCATTGGTGGTAAAAACTTTTTCAGGTCGTTGATTGACGAGATTGCTTTTACTTAAATTTCATAACTCTCCACGTGAACCAGAGAAGTGGTTGGAATGGAATTCATGGCCGGATCGGTTCTCTATGTTTCGGTTCAGTTTCGGTTTAGGTTCTAGCGAGTCGGTCGGTTCTTTCGGTTTCGGTTCAATTTTTCGGTTCGAGAACACTGGTTTTTTTCTTAGACTATCATCTGTGATATTTCACCTCCACAAAGCATGTTGCATAGCAAATCGCCATCATAGAAAATGAAAGCAAGCCACATTTTACGCTGAATAATTATATGAATTCTGATCAATCAGTGCGTTCGCGGGCAAGGACACCTTCATTGCCACTAGGCTGGGGTTTGACTCGAGCGAGCTAAGTGTTACTAGGTCTGCAACGCAATAATGCCTCAGATGCAGGTTCAGATTGCCCTAAAGCTTAACTTCCCAACAAATGCAAAGAAAGCCCTTCGAAAAAAAACCGCTTCCCAGACACCTAACAATATTCTAAGCAAGCCATGATGGCGCATTTGAATACCATTTCAGTATTTAAAGGCACCAAAAACTTCAAATGCTTCGGCGAGATCCACCCAGCTACTCATGGAAAACACCCTTTGGAGCAACGGCATTGTCGAGAGAGCTAAGACAAAGTGCCAATATTTAAAGATGCCCTGAAAATGCCCTGAAAATCTCAGATTGCCCTAGAAGTGTCACTGCCCTAAAACCTGCCTTGGCAGCTTGCAATTTCCCCAGATTTTTAGGCGATTGCCCTGCACCTGACGGTAACACTGCGGCCAGTGATCCGCTGCCTGTGTGCTGCTAGCGGGGGGGGGGGGGGAAGGCTCGAGTTGCGCGACTCCAGCTGCTTGGTGCGCCATAGAGCCGAAACAATTTCGACTCGGTGCACCGAACGGAAACTTCGGTTCAACCTCTTTCTGTTCTGTTCGGTTCGGTTCGAGCCGAACCAAACCGACAAACCGAACCGATTGAACCGAACCGATCCGCCCGGTTAATGGAATGGTGTCTAACACACATCCAAAAAAAATTGTTATTGTAATAGCGTAAATAGTGATAGTTATAAGATAAGGTCTCCCTTCCTGTCTGTATTTCCGTTGTTATCTTATCGTGTTTCCTTCCGAGGCCGCCTTGCGGATGTGCCTCGCCTTTATAAGTGCGCGTGTGTCTTGTGTCAGGGGCTTCTCTTGGTTTGGGTTTTGTGCTGGACGGTCGAATTGACGTCCGAATCCGGCGAGCCTGGCAGGAGCCGAAGGTACCTGATTTGCCTCCTGCTTTGGGAATCCTTGTTTTGAAGTGAGCGTTTTGAGTTGAGTAAGAGCCGTTTTCTCTCACGGATTCGAGAGTTGGTGTCAGTGAGAAAGTAGGAAGTTTTCGAAAACGGCTACATTGAGCCAACAGTTTCTAGAAATCGAGGCTAGAGCTCGTGAAAGTGTATTTGATAGGACAGATGCGATTGGCGTAGCTACGAGAGGTAGACAGCCACCTGAGATGCCTGTCCATCGAGACGATGAGCTTATTGGCAATCTCCCTGCACCAAATCGGCAGCGAGAAATACAAGAGATGAATCGTATGATGGCCGAACTGGCAGATACGGCAGCGCGGAACGCAGCGGATTTGGTCAGACAGCAGTTGGCTGCGGTGGCACCAAACCCTGCGGCTCCAGCCCCAGCCCCAATAGTTCAGAACCCACTAGCTGGCCTGCTAACTGGGCTACCCACCGTGTTCTCTGGGTCGATGAAGGAAAGTTGGGTAGACTGGCAGGCTGACTTTAACAATTTTGCTGCCCGAATGCAGTTCACGGAGGCGACGAAGGTCGATAATTTGCGTGCCTTGCTCTCTGGGCCAGCGCGGATGGTTCTTGATGAGATTCAAAGACAGGCCCCTTTAGAACAAGCCACCTCTTGGCAGTACATTGCGGAAAGGATGAAGGAACGTTTTTCTGACGAGCGTACGAGCACCCTGAGAGAGGTCGAATTTTTGAATCGCGTTCAGTTAGCTAATGAGGCTCCGGATGCCTTTGCTAATGCGCTGAAGGAACTGTCGTATAAAGCGTTTCGAAATACGAGCGCCGAAGAGCGCAATCGCCAGTTGAAATTGCAGTTTTTGCGGGGTTTGCAGTCGCCTCAGCTTCGACAGCAGGTCGCGAATACGGATACGAGGAATCCGTCCTTTGATGACTATGTACATCGTGCCACCCAGCTGCATTTTTGGGGCCCGAACGGCGCGTTAGAGCAAGCTGGTGCTGTAAGAAAGGTAGAAGACGTGATGTCAGATATGTTGGCTAAATTTGCAGGTCTACTGAAGCAGCCTCAAGGAATGGAAAATCAATCGCAGCGTCGAAATCGCTCCAATAGCCGAGGTCACCCCCGAAATGACCTCTATTGCTCGTTCTGCCACCAAAATGGCTTCGTTTATCGGAATCATTCCGACCAGACGTGTTACAGGAAAGGCAACTCGACCCAGACCGTAATGTCAGTTGCACCAACAACGTCGTGCCAGTTTTGTACACAAGTTGGCCACGCGGCCAAAGATTGTCCGACCCTGGCTAATCAGCTGTTCGGACGAGATCGCGGCTCGAACAACGGGCCGTCAGGACAACACAGTCAAACGAATCGCAGTCGTTCGCCTACTCGTGGTGGTAACGGACGAGGTTGCTACTCCTGCGGACAGCCTGGCCACTTTGCTAACTGGGCCCATACAGTTGATCATCAATCTCACGGTACTAGGCATCGTTGCCCTGCTCCTTCTTGCGCTCGGGTACGTGATATACTGTCGTTGGAAAAACCGGAAGAGGCACCGTCATGACCTCGAGGATCCTCCGAAACGTCTAGAGTCGGGCAGCCAAAGGTGAAACGAGTCACGTAAAATAGACGAAATGCCCATCGAGCCACAAGTTCCGGTCTCTCAACCTACAGCCGTTGTCCCGTACGAGCCGCAGCTGGCCGAGCCGCAGGCCGAATGGTCGAGTTCGAGCCCGAGTTTAGGCGAGATTCTGGTTCGGAGGGTATACTCAGCGGCTGATGTCCGTCATTGGGACAGGCCAAAAGCGCCTACGGTCCAATATGAAGTGTGTTTGGTACAGGGTACCAAAACCAGGGATACTCCGTGGAGTCTGATCACGGTCAATGGCAAGCCTAATGCCTTAGCCCGTTGGGACACTGGCGCCTGCTACACTATCATCTCGTTAGAGGCATATTGGATTTTGCAGAAGGAAAATCGAGCGAATCCCTTGTCAAAGGCCGATTGCACGCCTGTCGGTGCAAATAACATTCCCCTTACTGTAGTAGGGATGACTGCTCTGGACTTGGACCTAAATGGTCATCAGACCTCAATCACTGCGTTAGTAGTAGATCGTTTGCCTTGCCCGTTCTTGCTCGGCACCAACTTGCTTTACCAATATCGTTACTGTAACCTCGATTGGGAAATGCGACAAATCGATTTGGGGGGAAAAGCGAAAGTGCCCATGTGTGGTGTTGTCTCACCACAAGACCATGTGACCTTGGCTCACAACACAGAGGCGGTCAATGTCCCACCGCACCACGAAAGTATCGTGTGGGCTCGTATTCAGCACTCGGATGGTGCGTCAGTTATGTTTCAACCAGATGTCGAACATTTGAATAAGATATCTCTGCTTGGCGCTCGTGTTCTGGCCACAGTCAGGAAGGGTCGTATCCCAGTTCGCGTATGTAACGCCACGAACGCACCAATTACGGTCTATGCAAATATGCGTCTTGGTTCAGCAAACCTAGTGACACTGGATGACCTTGTCGCCACATTGACTGAGCCAACGGCTTCTTCTGCCACGACTGAAAAACGGCAGACCCCTCTCGAGAGCCTGAAACAGCAATTACGTGAGAATCTGATGCCATCGACATTGGATCCGGCGGACGAGGAAGATTTGCTGAGTCGTCTGGCAAAGTACCAAGACCTGTTTGGGAAGGACGATTTCGATGTCGGACTAACCGACCAAATAGAGCATCACATAGATACTGGCGATCACGCACCCATACGCTGCCAGCCGTATCGTGTGCCCCCATCGGTTCGTGCAGAAATCGAAACGCAGTGTGACAAGTATTTGAAGGCCGGAATTATCGAACCATCGGTCAGCCCTTGGGCCAGCCCAGTTGGGATGGTTAAGAAACGAGACAATTCATATCGAATGTGCCTGGATCTGCGTAGACTGAATAAGGCGTCGAAGGTACCCGCATGCCCGATTCCTCGTATCGATGACTTGATCGACGCCCTGAATGGCGCAAAGTATTTCACGCAGCTCGATCAGACTTGGGCATATTTACAGGTCCCCTTGTCGCAGGAGGCGCGTGAGAAGTCAGCTTTTGTCACCCACCACGGTCAGTGGCAACCAACCCGCATGTTTTGCGGTCTATAAGACGCACCTGGAACCTTCCAGAGGCTTATGAACAAGATCCTAGGGTGACTACAGTACAATATATGTCTCGCGTACTTGGATGACACTCTGATCTTCGGAAGGACCATGCGCGAACATAACGATCGTTTGGAACAAGTCCTGAGCGTCTTGAAGCAAGCTGGGTTGAAGCTAAAGCTGTCGAAATGTCGATTCGCACAACCCAGTGTGGTTTATTTGGGCCATCGTATTTCTGGAGAGGGAGTATCTCCGGACAAAGACAAAATCGTAAAAGTGTTGGACTGCCCCGAGCCAAGGGACGCCTCAGAGTTGCGTTCATTCTTGGGTCTTACAGCCTATTACAAGCGTTTCGTGAAAGGCTACTGCACCTTGGTAGCACCCTTGAATGCTTTGCTCAAAAAGAATACTGCATTCGCGTGGGGCGATAAGCAAAAAGATGCGTTTCAAAAATTGAAGACCGCCTTGGTGACGGCTCCAATATTGGCATATCCGGACTTCTCGAAGCCCTGGATCCTACAAATTGATGCTTCGTATGATGGCCTCGGTGCCGTTCTGTCGCAAAATCACGAGGGACGGGATCATCCTGTCGCATTCTATAGCCGTGCCTTGGAAAAACATGAGAAAAACTATGCAGCTTGGGAGCTCGAAGCGTTAGCCGTTGTCCGTGCCTTGAACCACTTTCGAATCTACCTGTGCGATCAGGATGTTACAGTGGTCACGGGTAATCAAAGCTTGAAAAGCATTTTCGAAAAACCGAATCCCAATCCGCGCATCACTCGCTGGGGAATCGTAGTGCAGCAGTATAAACTGAATTTCGTGTACCGTCCGGGCGCGAAGAACAATGCCGACCCGCTGTCGAGGACACCGTTTTGTCGTTCCACTAGCAAGGACGAAGAAGCCGTCGCTCAACACCCAGCCGAGATTGAAGATATGACTATGCTGGCAGCGACGGATAGGCTGCAAGAAAAAGATACCAAAATCGCAATACTCGAAACGCAACTGCGAGCCGCCCTATTGGTCATTTTGGCCATGCGAAAAGGAGCCACGTGGCCCGACGACCAAGTATGTATCGAACCAAAGGAGGAGTCAAAACTGGACCCTGCCCGCAATGACGAATGGCAGCCGGCCCTGTCGGCACCAGCTTTCGCAGCCCAGACTGTGGACGGGGCGGAACCCGCTCAGGCGAACGATGAGTTATCCTGGCAGGCCGCTGTACCTGCGCCGCCCATTGCCGCGAGCGAGGAGAATGTTCTCGTGACGAACGAAGAGGTCGAAAATACGGGCCAGGGACCAGTGAATAACGAAAAGACTGCGGAGTTGCTCGAAGCACAGAAAGCCGATGATAAGCTCGGGCCGATTTACACGTACTTGCAAACAGGCGTAGTCGCACAGGACAAAGGTCAGTCGATCAAAAACGAATCCTTGAATTACTCGATCAGAAACAAGATCCTGTATTGGTGGCCCAAGTCTGCCACAGCCCCACGGATTGCCTTGCCTGAGGCGACGAGAACGGGAATCATGCAACTCTACCACGATAGTATCTTCGCTGGTCATCCTTCGGGCGAAAGGATGCTAGCGACCATGCGCAAACGTTACTTTTGGCCCACTATGGCAAAAGATATCCAAGAGTATGCAGCCAATTGTATTACGTGCTTGAAGAATAAGCCCCCCGCACGAATATCTACGCCCACCTTTGCAGCCGATCAGTCCACCTACTGGACCCTGGGACATGGTCGCGGTGGACATAAAATCGGGCTTTCCTTAGAGTAACAACGGAAATCGCCACATCATTAGCTTTATCGATTACTTGACGAAATACGTTAAAGCGATCGCGGTGCCTGACACCAAGACGGAAACGATCGCGAGAGTGTTTATGGAGAATATTGTGCTGCGCCATGGCGCACCTACTCGGCTCCTGTCGGACTGTGGAGCTAACCTGCGCACAGAATTGCTGCAGAAGATATGTCAGCTTTGTGGCACGGAAAAGATATTCACTACCACCTACCACCCGCAGACGGATGGTCTGGTTGAGCGTTGGCATCGCACGCTGGGCATGAACTTGCGCATCTTCTCGGAAAAAGCTACTGAGTGGGACGCCATGCTGCCCGATGTCGTATACTGTTACAATACGTCCACGCAGACGTCGACAAAATTTAGTCCATACGAGTTACTATATGGATGCAAACCTCGCAGGCCCACCGACTTGGCCTTCGCATATGTTCACAACCAGTACAAAGTGGACATAACCGATCATGTTGCTAATACTCAGCGTTATTTGAGCACCGCGAGGGAGATAGCTCGTGCGAATATTGAACAGGCTCAGCAGCAACAAGCTAAATCGTACAACAAGAAGACTCGTACGCACACGTATCGACCAGGAGACTATGTCATGACCAGGAATGCATTAAATGAGCATGGAAAGAAAAAGTTGACTCAGAGTCCGTGGTGTGGTCCAAAAATCGTGGATGACGCGAAATCGAATACTGTGTGCGCCCGAAACCTTGGACAGGCGTGATAAGAAGCTAAATGGTTTCATCTGTCTCGGACTAAACCGATTCCGCAAGCCACTCGTTATGTGGCCCCGTTAACGAAACAGACGACGAACCACAACCAAATCAAATCAAACCATCAAACTCGGCGCAATACGAATCCAAATGCGTTCGCACTCGAGGATCGCTACGTGCCGGTCAACGATCTGCCGCAGCAAGTTCCCGCAATGGATCGAGCGACCAATAACGACGACGTTCGGTACAATTTACGCTCTCGCGCCATTCAATTTTCTCCATTAGTCAAGGTACGAACAGTGGCGAATCAGTAGTCCAAATCGGAGGCGATCAAGGAACCCGCACCCGGGGGAGAGTGTAATAGTGTAAATAGTGATAGTTATAAGATAAGGTCTCCCTTCATGTCTGTATTTCCGTTGTTATCTTATCGTGTTTCCGTCCGAGGCCGCCTTGCGGATGTGCCTCGCCTTTATAAGTGCGCGTGTGTCTTGTGTCAGGGGCTTCTCTTGGTTTGGGTTTTGTGCTGGACGGTCGAATTGACGTCCGAATCTGATTACATTATCAGGGATAGGCACTTCGCTGAAAAAAGACCGCTGAAAGTGAATATCAGATTCCCCTTGATTGAAAACAGCCAAAGTAATGATCAAAACGACAAGAAATCATCAAAACCACCTCGTCACGACGGACGGCTCAAAGCTTTCAGCTTCTGCTGTCCATCTGAAACTTAAATATACTTCCCGAGCGTTCCCCTTCACGTTTACCTTCTGAACGTGAAATGCAACGACTGACCTGGCCATTTCGCGATGCTACAGTATGTTCCTGACAACTACGAACGGAATACGTGCCTAACCGAAGTATATTACAATCAAGGACGAGAATTCTGCTGCTGGTTCTCTTACAGCTCGTACTGAAATCATTCACCTTTTTCTCTTCTTGCCATTTTCTCGCACCAACCCTTACGATTAGACCGCATGTCTGTCAAGCATACTGTATAAGAAAATTTGCCTCGTGTGATGTGGTCCACTACTGTAAATGCTGTACGAAATCTCAACTCCTGCGGACGGGGATGCACAAGGGGGAGGTTACTGGATATCGAACAGGCTCTCTGCATTTGTGCAATTCAAGGTTTTGGACCATAGTGCGTAACCGTTGGCGTACCTTTCGGGTATCGACACTTAAGACTCTGCCTGTGCCTCCCTGAAAAGTCCGGGTTTGCAATCGCCCGTGAATGTGCTGGCATCCACCATAACGTTAGCCACTCAGTGGCATGACATAAAACGTTGTCTTCCTGGTAAAGCTCCAGGGGTAAACTCACGATCAGTAATCTGTAATGATCACCTACGTCAGACTCTGGAAATGGAAACCCGTTTCTAAATGGAAACCACTTTCGACGCCAAGCGCCGGAATAAACTTCATCAATACCAAACATTAGTTTCTCCTTATTGCCGCAAAACCAGCTGGCCAGTTTGGTCTTTTTCTTCATAGCTTTAAAAACCAGTTCGAAGGCGTCTGTGGTTTTCGTTGCAAAGGATTATGAAGTACCTGCTGTTGATTGTCCTCATTTCGATGGCGTTAGTCATGCTAGGTACACTGCATATTTGTACATCCGTTCGCCAGGATGTGCGTTGGGCCCTGAAGCCAGCTTCAACCAGAGCACAACCTTTAATTCTCGGGGTTGGGGCTGCATTACCTCGAAGAACAAATCCACCTGTTCAGTTGGGACTGGTTGTCAGTCTGCAGCGCGCCATATTACTGCATAAACTGTCTAGTCGCCATGGAATAATCGTTAAGGCAAAACAACCTTTTTCCGTGGAGCTTTTTCTAAGCACAAACTTTGACTGGTTTAGGGCTTGAGCATCTCTAGGAGCAAAGTCAACTGCTAATGTCGATTAAGCATCTCTCTAACATCTGCATCTGAACTTTGTAGTCGCTAAACGACAAAAAAACCGTTTTTTCAAATGCAGTTTGCTATCAAAGACGCGACTTTTGCGACTGATGCAAGCAAATCCAGTGGCGCAGCGGCAATACAACACCGTTGGCTTGTTACTCGTTTTCTGTCCTTTACCTTGCGAATTTTGATTGCATTTTGAGGTGTGTTTTCTCTTGTTAGAATTGTATCCAGCCTGGTTGATTGGGCCCCATCGCACATCTGGATATTTCAGGCTCGAGCGTCTCTAAATTTCTTACTTCTTTTAGGCCCGAACTACTGTGTCGCCTGTTTCTATATGCCGAAATTTCTGGATAATACAGACGCAGATCGATACGTGGGCTCTGCTCAAATCCATCCTGCATGAAGCTATAATTTCTTTTAATTGCAACAAAATTTCTTAGAACCATATTGTATACTTGATAGAATAGTATGATGATGAGTTTTTTGCTTTTTTTTATGTAACAAGGGATATGGAGAACATGAGTAATTCTGATCTGGTGGGCAACACGTCATAATCTAACAACGAATTCCCTTTTTAACCGTTTTTTGTCCGCCACTGCATGTACCTATATGCACAATAGGTACTGAGCAAAACGCTCACTTTGCTCTTCTGTCTCACAGTTAGTTTCACCTTGAAAAAACAAGAAATTTTTTGGTTCCCTGTAAAATATGACAAGGACAACAAGCAAGCCAAATTTCAACAAAGTTAGTCCACGCGTTCTCGGCATTCCATATGCACGTTTTTGGTTTAGATTATACGGACAAGGGAGAACACTGGGCTGGCGCGATAACAAGAAGCAGTGCGAACATAAAAGCTAGCTTTTCAAGCCATGAACGAGACGTTATTCTGGGCAAATATTTTTTAACGTATCCAGTTTAAAAAAATATTCAACTTTCAAATAATATTTTACAGGTTTTTGAGTTAAAAAAGGAGCGGCGAGGGTGCAACGTGGCCTGATAGCATAAGCAGGCGCGCATTCGATGTGCGAGTGGGATAAGCCAGTAATACTCTAGGTGCGGGCTCGAGTCCCGGTCAGGGCTGATGCTTTCTGTCTGTTTCTTGATTCCAATCTAAGCTATTTCTTGTATTTAAAACTGCCAATTCACCAAGCTTTAATTCTTTAAAAGGCGTCGAAGGCATAAAAGAGGCTGAGCATTTGAAAGCTGGGTAATGCTAGGCCCTCGTTGCAAGTCGTTGCCCTAGGCCCTATGCATGTAGAGCCTTAGCTTAAATTAGTTTATAACAAAGCTAAAAACGGTCTTATTATTACCGACAAAGTCTGTTATCATAGACGAAAAACTGTCCGACCATCCGATGCACGCACCAGGGCTTAGGATGGCTGGTCAACATTGCCATAGGAAGAGATAGCGCCGCATGTTTCAGTCAATTCCTTCAATAGCCCAAGCCTAGTAGAAATGCTGTTCCTGCAGAGTATAGATCACTAATCGTAAGACTCTGATTCCTACAACAACCCCTCAGGCGTGTATGCCGTGCCTGTGAGTGTCTGCCACTGCTCTGTGCAATGATACACTAGCCCAGCTGCGGGTCTAATGCACCCAGTCATGATATGTCCATGCTGGCGAACAATCGGTGCATTAAAGACTCAAGTCAACGCCAGAGGATCTACTAGGAGCACAGCAGTACACAGCGATGTCTTAACAGTCCTCGATCTTATTTGCAGACAAACAAAGTACCTGGCCAGGGTGAGGGTAGCCCTGTCTCTACCTCGGGAGGCCTATATTTACCAAAAGGTACCTCCTACCTGGTTTCTGATCGTGAGTACGGCCTCCGGAGTCAACCTCGGGACTCTTCTAGTATGAACCAAACGGACACTACGACCGGAAAGGGCCCTTGAGGGTATGCTAATCGAAGTCTCTGGCTGAAGCTTGGCCCACAGCACAGGTCTTCCTAATGGGATGGATAAATATAAAGGGTGGCTCCCAATGACTAGAGCCACTAGCTGGAAAGGAGTCGAGCGAGCGCAGGCGAGGGAGAGCCCAAATCACACTCAGGGGCCTGTTTTGTACAGTGTTGCCACATTTAGTATCCTGTAAATCAGCAAATCATTTGAAATTGGCGTCGTTGTGCTGCGACAGTGTGAAAAGAGCATGAAAAAGATTAAAGTTTTTGTCAGCGAAACTTGCAGTACCCCAGAGCAGCAGATAATATTGCTTGCACTTTAAAACTTGTTATTCAAAAAAGCGGATCTTGCATCTTATCCTGAACTGTGTATTTTTTATAGTTTTCTAACTTGGCGCAGTCATCTTTTAAAAAATGAACCTCGGGTGATTGGCACGTTTTTGGCGCCCCAGAGCGGTTGCAATATCCGAGACTATTTGTGTAATCAAGCATGACGAACTGATGAGACATAGCAACTTGCAGCCAAGATGCTGCATCGAATGAGCCTGTCCAGATCTGCCGTTATGGATTCTTGATAATAACTTGATAAAATGTCCACTAGCCATCAGAGGATTTAATTCAAGGGCACACAAAACTTTCCTAAAGCTTTCTGTTAGCGCCAGACAAGATAGAATATAATCGTGCGCAAGGAATCGTGCCAGTCCGATCGTCCACGGCAACAATTCCTGAAGTAGTGGACTTCCAGACATACTGGCTGTAATCCAATTCACCGTTTTACCTCCCATATCGACCACGGCTTACTGCTTAGACAAAAATTGCTCTTGTCCAGTGCACAGTTCCATCTCGCTCGCAGTCAATGCTGAGCATGAAGCTAAATAGCAAAAAGCCCTCCACTTACTGTGTATTAACGCTTTAAACCAAAACACACTCACGATCAGCCTATCAATAACATAGCGCCACATGCGGTACAGTACTCGAGTTCAGCCAAAACATACTGAAGCGCACTCGAAGCAGCATATCCCCACCAAACAATTACAAAAAAGATGATGTTTCAAAGAATTATATTCCGCAGGAAACGGAAAAATCCTTCAAGAAAACAAAAGAAATACGCCCGCCTCTTCGCATCTTGTAATGCTTACACACCCTGGCATATTTTCATATGTCTCAACATTAACTTTTCATGTTTCGTGCACATAAAGCACTTCTTGCAATTGAACATACCCCTCGAAACTTTCCTAAATTTGATATACGCCACCCGTTTCACTAGCGGCATTCCTCGAATTTCTTGTATTTCGGGTTTCGCTGCACTAATCGTATTTCCCAACGCCACTCCTGTTGAATTCGATGCCACCGCACTGGTACTTGGTCCGTCATCCACTCGTTCATCCCCTGTTCTACTACCAGCTCCACCCGTGCGACTCACCACGTCTGTTCGTCCCTTCGGTTGACTTCGTTTATAACAACGCAACAACATGGCCATCAGATCATCCTGATATTTGCTAGAATGATCCTTGAAACCGCGATCAGCTAAATCGGCATGGCAGCTTTGAATATGCGAATTCATGGCGTGTTGTACGACGGTTTGAACAGGACAATGACGACATTCGTAGATTTTCTTGCCCAAATGAATTAAAGCATGATCAATTGCATTCTTGGAAATGTAATATTTGCGTCGACGATTAGAAACCACCACTTGCGCATCGCAAACTGAACATTGGATTTTTCCTCTTTGACTGAATGCACGAAATAACTTCAAACAGAGGATGTGAGGAAAATATTCACTGTTCTGATTTACGAATGATGGGTCGAAACTAAATTGCCTAAAAACACAAAAAATTTCTTTTCTTCCCTAGCTGCGGGCTATACTATGCATCCCACTGTCCCTGCTCTCGCGTCTCTCTGGGGCAAGCGAGCCAACTGCAAAGGAATTCTGCAAACTGCAAAAGAATTCTCAGTCAGAAGCAGTGATAACGAACTTCCTTACTTCCTTATCTTACGGCTGGACTGCTTCTTTTGGAAACAATCTTTGATCATATTTTCGATATCGCTTTGAAAATTTTCCGTCCAATCATCGTAATGAAGTTCTTGATAAGGCCATTGAATCGAATGTATCCGTCTGACATGGACAACCACAGCTGGTCGAGCATTGAACGACGTCTCACACAATCGGCAATTGAAGGGCGTAATTTGCATGTGCGACATAACGTGATTAACCACATTTGGCCACACGATTCGATCGCATCGGCCAATACCTAATTGCGGAAATGAGAATTTGCAGCGACTGCAAACCACATTTTCCCCCAGATCGAAATTATTCGCAATGATGCGCCGACAATATTTGATGAAATGGACAGTAGAACTAGATAAGCTAAAACGACAGCTGGAGTGAAACCAGAAACCAGATCTTATCTAAATTCCTGATCAAAAAAAAAGCAAATGAAATCACACTGGTACCCAGAGTATGTGTGCAAAATCTGATACAAACTTCCAGCACGACATGAGGGCGACAGATAGAGCATGTGAGGACGCTACATTAATACTGTACGCCTGCCGCCCTGACTTTGAATTCCCAGAGCTTAGACGCAGGCCCCTTTGAAAATCGAAGACAATGTCCAAAAATAGGACTGGGGACTGGGTGGGGGCTGGATGATTTGGACTCCTCTTAAAAATGAAATCAGCGAAACTTATGATCAGATGAGTGGCCCTCTATGGACACACGCCATCCATACCTCCTCAGCGGACAGTGCCTAATATCGTCGGAAACCTGTGCAATAAGCTGCATAGCCCTATACACTGGAGTAGATATTACAGGTCTAACCAAGCCTAGCAGGCGTAGGCTGCAGCAGGCTAGTCTTACGACTTTACCTACGGTTGAAACATCGACCACAGAGTTTGACGTCTCCCATCCAGCGGACAGTATCGATTACTCTCTCGCACTCGCCATGGCCTAAGAAGCATGAGGGTTACACAGTGAGCGGATAGCCTCAAGACTCTTCAGGCATGCCTCCTGGACGCAGGAGCCAGACACATCAACTAGACGGGTTTTTCCCAGCCTGGATATATATATTACCTGCCTCGCCTTTATGTTAATACTACATGTACAGCAGCTGATTTGAACGTGATCTTTCCACAATCAGTTAGCGATGGGCGGAATTTCTTGGTAGCATCACTCAAGTCAATATGCCTAAGGGGGGAATACAGTCAGCAAGATTAGTGTTCAGCCAAGGATAACTTTTTTCGAGTTCGAGGTCGGGGTTGGCAGTCGAGAATGGGTCGAGGTCGGGGTCGAAGTACGGGGTTTTCGCTAACAGTCCCCAACTTAAATTTGTAATGCTTCCTGCAAGTTTGTGTGAATTTCCATACTTTTCTGACTGTATCTTCAAGAGACAACTCCCCCACTGGCATAAAAAGGCAAGGGCTATGGACGAAGCAGTCCTACACAGTGATTTAATTGGGCTAGCAGCTACATTGCGCAATTTTTGTTTGCGAGGCACAGGCACACTTGTGCGTCCAGTCTTCAAACTGGAAAACTCGGGAACTGGTCTTCAGCTTATTCATTGCATAGTGCTTGTGAACCTCGAACCTCGGCCGTTTTTCCTCGAGGTCGAGGTCGAGGGTGGCCAACCTCGGCCAAGGTCGAGGGCTCGGCCGAAGACTAAGCAAGATCACCCTAATCCACAAACCTCATTATCGACAGGGCATAACCCCTTGTCAGTCGGTCCCCAACGCTTTTTTACATACCTTCCTGCTGCCTCGTGAGGAATCATTTTATCATGCTCCATCAGCGATACATTTTCAATGCCAACATCAGCGTCGTTGTACCCATCGTCTTCAATTTCCTCTTTTTTGACAGTTATTGCAGCGAAGCCGTCACCAGCTGACAGAGGGATTGGCGAAGAATCATCTGATGTCGCCACTGCGCATAACCTAAAGCGAATAAGCTGAATCTAAAGCATCATACCAAAACAAAAGAATTTCAACCTTTCAATTGGTTTTTGCTTTCCAAAACATAATTCCACCATTTCCAAAATTTCTTTACGATAATTCTCTGTTGTATTCAAGAAATGTAGCCGAGACGAGCTAATCAAGCCAAGCTCCCTGTGGCAATTTCTTAAATGAGTGGGTAAAAGCCAATGAGTCGATGCCGCGAAATCGCAATAACGGCATCGATAGCTCGGTATGGACATATGCGACAAGACATGCGCTAGAGCTGTGTCCGCAATCAGGGACATATGGCGGGTCCAAAGAGTCAAAGATGAATAACAAATGTTGCACTGGACTTGCTTCCCAACTGGATGATTTAATGTGATAATACGACGACAATGTTCACTCAACGAGACGTGATCCCGACCATCGGCATTGTGCGTGGAATGACTGGAACAACGAACAAAGTGCGACACTGGCTGGCGTGAATTGTCTACTCTGTTTATGAAGATTCTTTCAGCTCCATGCCACTCACAATGAGATTAATCGGAAAAATGAAACTTTTGAATCGACAAATAAATTTCTTATTGTAAGTATAAGTTTCTTATTGTTCTTCTACCGACACAGTTTTTTAAAGGGGATTTGCACAGACAGTTCCTGGACAGCAATTGAATGTCAAGAAAAACAAGGCTACGGTTTCTAGCGACAGGCAAAGTCAAAGTGATGAGGGAAATTTTCCCGCCAATTTAAATCCGACTTTTTTGAAAAAAGTGCGATATCGGCACCTTCTACAGACAATTAGCTCGTTAATTTGTAGGATCGAATGGGTAAACTTTATCCAAGAGACTTCAGCGATGGGTGGGTGGGGGCCACTACATGACCGTGAGGCGACCAAGACACATGCAGCTTCCCTCCTAAGTTATTTTCTCAGCCAAGGAGCTCTGTCCAGCAGCAGACTGGGACGATAATTCGAGTTGGCGTTTGAGGACCAATTTCCTGCAGCTGTTCTACTTACTGACAATGCGCAGAGAAATCGGCACTTTTGCTGTTTGGTCCCCAACAAAGGTTAGCTTGAACTGATGTTAGGCTTAGGCTAGGGCCAGGCTTATGCTTGGGCTGATATTAGGCAGAAGCCAGTCATTTACCAGACCAACCTTGGAGACCAAACGGCAAAAGCGCCGAAAATTCACTCGTTTGCAACTTTCCGTTCGACAAAATCAGCGATTTACTAGTAGCCTAGCGCGCAAGAGCTGGTCGAACAGATTTGAAGTCTACTCTTTCATCAGTACACTGCAGATGATGGTTTTGGAACATCATACACACAGAAACTTATAAAGAAATTTCGGTGACGAATGGATTATGAAGTTTTGGAAAGCGACATCTGGCGAAAACCTTAATCCGACTCTTTCAAGCGTAAAAAGATTTTAGAAACCTTCGGAAGCTTTTCAGCCTGGTTATAGATGTTTTCTGTGTTTCAGAGCAAGTTTCTCAAAGGTACATCCTCGACTTACCCAGATAATTCTGTCGGAACTTGCCTGAAAAAGAAAACGTACAAAACATTGAATTATACACTTTAAGAGTAAGCCTTACAGATTTGAACTTGATCCAGCAACTGTTGGTCGAATTAAATCAGGCCCTAAATCATTTCGCGAAACTGAATCGTCGGGTGCTGGTTCGCGAATAATCTCGATTTGACATTCTTTTTCGTCCGCTTCTTCTTCTTTGACATCAATTGATATAGCTTCAATGATCGATTCATTTCTTTTACTTCGACTTTTTGATCTTGTACAAGCCATTTTCTATCAAGTTTGCAGTTTCCGCTAAGAAGTTTGTCGTGCGAAAGTTATGAAGTCGAAAAACCTTGCCCAGCGCGATCTTCTGGCGACAGTAATCAGCTCTGCGCACACCTGCGTACGGTTTTTTCATTAAAAGCGCGCGAAATTCGAAATGCTATAGTTCATTACGTGCTGTATCCTTTGATCACACAAATGTCGATTATGGACTGAAAATGACTGTATTACTTGATTCAGGGCGGCCATATGGATCAGGAGCAAACCCCAGCCGCAAAACGAAGAAACTTTGGATTTGATTCAGACGCAGCGTTCTACTCTAGGCATATTACTTTATTTGAGGCAATATTTCTCTGACTGTGAGTTCTTCAAGAAAATCGGGTTGATAAATATGTCTTTGGGCCTTGCAGATGACCATCATTCGGAAAGTACGCAACACAAACAAAAACAAAAATGTCAATCTCCTCCATCTCTGAAAGCCCATGTCTATACTTGTGTGTGAAGTGAACAATATCCCACAGCCATTTCACTGTCGTTCAAACAATTCACGCGTGCGAATGTATCAACTAAACATCTGTACAGAACATTATACTTTCTCCGAACTGCCCCTTAAAACCTAGGAGCTATCTTTACATAAAACTTGAATTTACCACGGTTTTGTTCGTTCGAGATTCTTGTCTGCTAGTTAGCGCGATACTAGTTTTCTTCGCGCAAACCATGTATCTATTTTTCGTGAATCTATTTATCTATTCCGCAAAAACCCATTCGGGTGGGCGGTTGACTTTGCACTGCGAGTGTCTTTGAAACCTAATTATCTGACACGCAAAACTGAAAAAAATAACTGTGAAATCGAATTGCGTTTTATATTCAGCAAGTTTATACTGCTCATTCGAGTTGCATATACGTACTGTATATGTAGCAATGGCAAAGAAAAGTGTAAGTTCATAACAATGCTCTTCTGTGAACTTCTTTGCCATGCTCACGATCAATCCGTTTGATATTTCTTTTGCAGCCCAGTTTTGCCGAAGGCCGTTCAGCTAATTTGGATTTCGATGATTTGGCGCTTGAATTTAATCGAATAGAGGTGAAAAAAGATGATGAATATATCGTCAACGTGATTAGTGGGCACGACTGGTTCGATTTTTGCGTTCGTCCAGAAAACGCGGATCTGGATTTACTGCATCAAATCGAGTCGAATTTAAATTCAACATATTCTGGAGTAAGGAAGACTCGGCCTGAACTGAACAACATTATGTTATTTATAAAAGAATAAGAGTGAAGTATCAGTCACCCCAGCACCGACCGATAATGCGATAATTCAGTATGATAGTTTATTTCGAACCTTTTCAGGCTAATTTTCCGTCGCTGAAGGAACTTGGCCTTAACTCAAATGGAATGCCATGTGCTGTTCGTTACGCAAAAGATAATAAATGGTATCGAGCTCGTTTGGACGATTTGGATTACAATTTAGTCCGATTTATTGATTACGGAAGCGTGCAGCTGTGTGGCGAAAACGATATCAAACCATTATCTCGAATTTTCGCCGATGTCTTGCCTCCAGTTTCTTTCCGTTGCTCAGTCGTTAGTAAGTTGCAATTTTTTTCGCGCTGTTTTTGAAATACATAGTGAAGACATTCTGTTAATAGACGATCAAGACAAGAGATTGCCATCGTTCAGCATGAGTGCCACGAAACTTCATATCAAAGTTTTGAATTCGCCGGAGCCGTACCAAGTCGAAGTAATGATCATCGATGGAGACACGACGACGTCGAGCAAAGTAGATTCCGTGGCCGCTATTGACTGCGATCTCAGTTCGGAAAAGGTGCCTGCGGCTTCGGCGACGACCAGTGGTAGGCCTTTAACTGCCTCGGGCTTGTCGATGATGCCTCGTCGTCCCACTCTATATCAGTACGAAGATTTGTTTGGCGATGACGATGATGTGAAGAAACCATCGAAAAATGTAAGACCCAGCTTTTATTCAAATATTAGATATGTATTTTATCGATCGTCTGTTTTAGAGCAATAGTCGAGCCGCGTTGCCGCCACGCGGACGATCCACACTGCCGCAGTCTAATCGATACAGCATAATGAGTAAGTTTTAGGCCTTATCCTATTTCTCACAGCATCCGAAACCTAGCCCCTGGTCAAGGCGGGTCTAAAATTCTTTTGGCTTTTGAAAAAGGGATTGCCCTAAGCAAAAAAAAGTTTTTCTTGTATGCATTGTGCGATAAACCTTTTACAGGGCTCATACGAGACTCAGAAAATGATTTTTCCTGATTCGTCCTAGGTTTTGCAGACTAAAATTAAAATTTTCCTGGGGGGCCAATCCATAAAGGACGTCCACCAGAAAAAAGTTTTTTTACCCCAGCCCCTATCGATAATATGCTCTTAAAAAACATTACTTCCAGCATCGGCCGATCCAGTCTAACCAGTCCGCCGATGGGTGGATTGGTTCAGTCTGATCCGACTGCTGCATCAGCCGAATTGGCAACTAAAGTTTTCTCGCTCTTTCTGATTGAAAATAAAAATTTGTATCTTACATGTATAGTAAAAAATATCTGTATCTTGTATATACAATAAGAAATCCCAGTTTTTCCTTAAAGTAGTAAAGGCGTGGTGCAAAAAACATCGCCCCCTTTAATATCTCATCTCTTGGAGCAGATCGGCCGGATAAGATCGAGGTCAGGATATAGGCGGATTGGGGCGCAAGGGTCGGATTGGTCGATGCTGGCATTGTTCAGCATCTTCTCGGATGTCCCAGAGGTGGAAGAATATAAGAAACTAACTAAGCAGTGAAAACACTGGCAGCACTGAAATCGTTTTCTCTGCTTAAGAACAGGGAGAAGCCAAAAGATTAAGGATGTTTTGGAAAACTGAAATATACAATAATCGATCTGTGTCACGCAACAAGGCAGCTTTGAATCATCTTTTGTAGCTGATCGTCGTTATATATTTTTCCAAGATATCTCATGCCACGTTTGAAAAGTGGACATCAACTGGTGGCAGCCAGCTCCTCCCCATCCACTTCCATCCATTTGTCGCTTACCCCCACCCCCAGTAGGGTGTACGTCCTTTTGGGGATGACCCCTAATTATTTTTCTAATTCCTTATTATTATTATTATTCCTAATTATTTTTCTAATTTCAAACATGACAAGGAACTTTTCTCAGTTTTTATTGATTTTGGCTCAAAAATTGAGAGTTTTTCCAGGTTTCACAGATACTTCTGCCTGGATTCTCTGACTTTATCAGGTTTTTCTGGTTTTCCAAACTTGAGTGAGCCCTGCTTATCCTGATTATGAGCCTTGTGATCGTACTGCACGCGGTTTGGAGGCAGCAATATACAGTACGCTGCACAGAGGAGGTCTCATGTAGGTCTTGGCATCGCCGTTTTCTAGCTAGGGCAAAGTTCAAATATGGAAGTTTGGCACTGTATAGAAGCCAAGGATAGAGCTCTATTTTTTTGACAGAATATCTTGCAGTTAGCTTGCTTCGTGATCGTAGTCTCACGTCAGCTCGATTCCTACAAAGGTGGTCTAGACTTATTAGCCTAAGTCTAGGGGCGGGAGGGTCAAGTAAAAACTGGTCAATTTCGTCCAAAATGAGCAGGGTTGACCTCAATAAGGACCCAAAATGAGGAGGTGATCACCGCAATACAGAAAATACCTGCTTGGCCAGTCAGAGCCTGGCCATCGGGTGACCCCCCCAGTTTCGGATGCCGATCTCATTAATAACGAATTATTCTTGTTTTAGATTCCCGGGGCGTAATTGCTGATTTATACGCCACCTGCGCTTATATAGTTCGCCAAACTTGGAATTCAGAACTGGAAACGCGAGCCGAGGTCAACACCGAGCAATCGTCATTTTGTGGTGGTCCATTGCTAGTGGACAATTTGCGTCGCATATTTCGCGTGGACGAGCGTGTCACGTATAACGCGAAATTGGAGCAAGCCTACGTGCCTCAATCTATGCAATACAGTCGATTGGTTGCGGAAGACGAGGAAGATGATTTGAAGAAAAAGAAAGGAAAAATGCCAGTTTTGGAAGAAGATCATTGGTTGGTCACTGATTTTCGACCCGCCCTTAGCAATGGCATCTTGATCAGCCACGCCACTGTTACGTTCGTCGGCGATACGGCGTGCAGTTTGTACGTGCGTGGTAGCGAGCAGAGTGTGTGGGCGACAAAGGACGCGTTTCCTGACCATGTGGCTACGTCGCCTCGTCCTTTACAAGACTTGGTCGAAATTGGACGATCGGTCATTGTGCGAGCCCAACCCATGGAGAAGAACGAAGACGAAAAGCCCAAAGCTCAATGGAAGGCTGTCGCGGTGGAGTTCGTGGGTGTGACTGTGGAAGGGCAGGGCTGGATGTACTTGGTGCGAGACCAGTACAGTGTCATCATCACGGAAGGTAATATTGGTTTCGGTTACGTCTTCGTGCCCAATCAGTCCATCGAAGATGAGCACATTCCGTTGAGCCAGTGGTATGGTACCCGAACCTATTTTCGGTCTTGCGTCGATGTACCAGACCCGGAAGAAGAAGGGCACCGGTTTGGTCTGCGAATGAAAGGTCTACGCGCCCGCTTGGATCCGAATGATGGCAAGGGGCCGTATCGTTACGCGGGTGTCTATCGTCCACAAGCAGCCGGGCTCGAAGATGTCGACGGCTTGTCACCTTTCGATGGTGGAGTGGAGAAAGATAAAAGCAAGAAATGGGTGGATGACGAGCAATTGCTGGACTTGCCAGAAGAAGCTGTTCGCGAAATGCGCCTGTTGGGAGTGGATACGATTGGAGTGGCCCAACCGAAAATGGATGTCAATTGCACGTCGCCTGAACTCGGTGCTAGGACTCAAGAGAATGAAGATAACGAATTATTGTGCGAAACCCTGCAGCGATCGATGACTGATTTTGGGAAAGAAACGGATTGGAATTCGAAAGGTGCCCGACCAAAGGAGTATCCAGTGCCAGCTCTGAATCAAGCTACGGTCAGTGCAGAACAAAGTTTTCAATTGGATCCCGCTGGGTTTTTGGCCGCTACGCAACCTAATGGATCGCGTGTGACTTTAAATCTGATCGATATGGACGGACCAGAACTCGAGTCCACTGTTGAGATCTTTGAAATACCAAATATGGAACCAAAGTCGCCGTCTTTCTTGCCATTAGCGCCTGTGCCTGGCCCTGTAATGTTTATCGATTTGCCCAATGGTGATCATGTTGGCGATGGAGCGATGGATGCGTGTGTGCAGACAGAAGATATACCGAAAGAATTACTGGAAATGAAGAAAGAATTAAGCGAAGAAGAAGAAAATGAATTGCGGAAAGCGGCAATTAAAGATTTGCGCAAGGTGAGTGAAGAAGAATTAACGACCTTGTTTGAATTGGTAACGTCGTTGAATGAGAAGCAACGTTGTGCTTTTTATAAACTTTTCTCAAGCGCCAAGGAATAAAAAAATTATTTGAGGTAAATTTTTTGATGGAAGTCTTTTTCATGGTTTTTTGATGAAATTAATTTTTTTGTTTTTTTTAAGTGGCGAGAAGCGTGTTTTTTTCGATAGGGCATGGTTTTTTCTTGGGTTTGCGAAGCAAGAATTTTTTTAGGTGAATGATATCTCAAAAATGCGATTGAATTTCCATTTCATGTTTTGCCTTAATTAATGCATGTGTACGCTGTCTGGACTGGCAGGGACGCTAGGTGCTTCCGCATTCAATTACGTGTGTGGATGTACTACCTGGTGCAGTGAAGTGATTTGAGGACTGTCAGAAGATTTGATGGAAATAAGTGTCAAGAGAACTAAATTTTTCGTGTTGCAAAAATGAATGAAATTTATAAGGAAGCTATAGACTGGCATTAGGCAACAAACCGTCATAATCTACTGGGTGTGCTTTTTATCACCATTCCTCGCATGTGTTTCGAGTGTGTAAGGTTACAACTGGTCGAAACTTTGTTGAAAGCGATGCGAGCGACGTCTTCGAAGAATCCTCATCATCATCGAGTCCACGTCATGTTGCCCCATGGAAACGGGAATCTCTCGTTTCTTATATGCAGGCGTGGGTGGGAAATCGTGTATTGTGTGGGCGTGTCGTTTTCCCTGCAAGGCTCGTCGATGGTGTATCTCATCGGGGATGTGACCTGAAAATGAATATCTGGTCATGTGAAGTGTGATGGGAAAATTAAGAAAGCATGACCGATCATGGTAACTCGACTTGCGACCACAGTGGACAGCAATAGTGAGCAGATGATCAATGTCTTCATTTTGCTGTAAATGTATTCTGGAAGAATAGGGAAGATCTGGGGCTGGCTGAACGAAAACTGATGGAGACTGGAGATTTTGCCGCTTATATTACTTGGAGGATGGTGACGTGAATTGCTATAAGTGTATTCCTGGAATAGCATGGAATGTAGATTCCAGCAAGCTCTGTATACGTGTATGACGGTATGCTGTAGGTACAAGACCAGTCATGTGCTACATGTAACAGCATTGGATGTAAATCACTCCTAAGAGCTGGCAGTCTCTCAGACTCAACAAAGTAGAGTCGGGTTGATTGATTCTTGTTGGCACACATGTTCCAAGATACAGTTTTATTTAAAAAGGGATCTTTTACGTATTCTGATGGTAAGCACTGAAGCCTTGTTGTCCCGGCTCGACCGAACTGGTTTTTGTAGCCGAGCAAGGACCCGAACTGGACCACAGCAGGACCGAAAGTCACTGTTTGTTTTCCGTTAGTCAGTCTAGGTCAGACAGGATGTTGCAAAGCCGATTATCTTGATTGCATTGAAGACCAAGAGACACTCATTATAATTAGGTCCCAGGCTCGAAGCAAAGCATCAGCAAGAAAACCTGACATTTCGCAAGGCTCATTCAGTTTGAGTCGTAGTTTATGAATGTCCCTTTACTAGAAGCCTCTTCTGTTTGCACCGCCAGTCAATGTGAAATGAGGCGAGGCACGCAAATGAGATGCGGCAGTTTAGGCACAAAATTACATAATTGGCCACAAAGGCTCCTAATTGGCCAATATTTGAATGCCAGCAGTTCCAAGCATAAAAAGAGTGAAAAATAAACAGAGCAATGACATCGATTTCGCCCCTTCACTATTAATTGAGCATGCCTGTTCTTGGCGATCCTGTAAATCATGCTCGCATTTACAAGTTTAGTCGAGATTTCTAACTGATTTCTGCATTTCGAGGCGGTGCCACGTTTAGGCGAGACTCAACTCCTTCCGGTCTCTTTCATGTCCGCCACGAACTAGAACTTTGCTGAGCCTGCTGTTTACAACACACTGTTGCGGTACCAGCGGTCGCGCTACAGTAGGAATTCAGAAGACCCGCAGGACTTTGGCCGTTGACCACTGCTGACCAGTTGGCAAGACTCCTCCAGTATTTTTCAGGAGCCTTTCTATCGCACCTAGGAACACATTACAACCATTGGTTATGTCAAGTTCCACTTAACGGTTAGCGATGTTCCCTTATGAGATCCAAGTAACTTTCTTCGCTATTTCTTATGAAGGCCGAATTCCCACATTATACAGTACTGTATATTTTTCCCAAAAAATCAAGAATTTCCCGCGCCACATATTTTTAGTGAAATAAAAGCTTTATCAGAACGGATCACCCTGCGCTGGTTGTGGATTCACATCTTCCTTGGTCGTGGACTTCTCCATCTAGGTCCTTGTCGTCCTTTGTGTACAGATCAAACGATTGGAGGCGCTTAGTATTGCTTCCAGTGTTGGAATCTTCACGGGGGTCCGCCTTTTGTCTCGTGCAATATCGCCCAGAAAGGTGGCCTAAAACTTATTGTACTTTACGAGCACTACAAGTATATTCGAACTGCAACCCCCGATTTCTGCAACAGCACTCAGACGTGTATACCGTGCCTCCCTGGGGGCGCCTGCAACTGCTCTGCGCGATGATACACTGGTCTGGCTGCTTACCATGCACCAAGTCCTAAGATGCCCACTCTGACGAGCAGCGCCACTGTCGATGGCGCAGTAAAGACCGGAGCCAACACCAGAAGATCCTCTGCGAGCACAGCCATGCTCTCAACAGTACCCACAGACCACGGACAAACCAAGCACCTGCCCTGGAGCCAGCTCCTGGACGACAACCGCAGAGGCCCATTGAGAGTATACGAGTCGAAGCTCCTTGCTGGCGCCTGGTCCACACCACGGGTCTGCCAAAGGGTGGCTCCCTGAGAACAACAACTAGCTGGATACTAGTCCGGCGTGCAAAAAGAAGGGGAGCCCAATTCTCACACTGGCTTCTCCCACTGAGTCGATTGCCCTAGCCACCCTCTCAAGAATTCTTGGCTCCCGCAAGCTGCAAAAGCAACAAAATCGGATGTGTGGGTGTAGCAAACAACCGAATTCCACCCCCTTCCCCCTCCCTTCCCCACGATTCGAGGGGGGTAAAAGCAAGGGAGTCATGACTGGATCGGATGGGGGTTTGTCGGATCGGACCATGTGAAATACTCGTACTTGTAATTCTTTTTAACAATAAATACGCATCAACTTGTTTTTAATGGCCGCTTCCCATGAGAAACACAGAGTACTTATTATGGTGCCATGGCACAAGCAGCACCCCCTCTCAAGGCTTTTCTCACTGCTTATCATGGCTAATCATCTATGCTTTACAAGCTGATAATGTAAAGTGAAGAAGATCCATGCTGCTCATGAATGACTGTAATCATAACTGCAATATTTTTTATAAAAACTGATATTTCCACTTTTTCCCACTCCGCTAATATTTCTGTCGTCTGACTCCAAACATTTGCGAAATCTGTGAGGGCAACCTTTTCAGTCGTTGAGTCGAACTTGACAAAACCAAAAATTGAAATTTGTTTCTAGGTGCAAAAAAAACACTCTGCAAAATATGGCGTCTGATTAATTGGTCAGCAGTGGTCAGCGCCAAAAATCCTGGTAATTTTTAAATTCTTTTGGGATTTTTGAGAGCAAAACCCAAAACCTAAGTGTTGGAAGGTTAAACTCGAAAACTGAAGTTGGAAAGATCTCTGTTGGTTTTTCTCAACGCTCGGGCTCCTTACCACACAATTATTCAGAATATCTCAGGACTTCGGGCCACCGCCGGTGCAGATCAGGCCAAATGCCTCTGGTATTTTGCAAGTTTACTTTTGCACCTTGGAACAACCAACAAATTACAATTTTTGGATTTGTAAAGTTTGAGCTAATGGTTGGCGATGTTCCCTTGCCACTCGGGTTTTGGGTTTTGCTCTCAAAAAACCCAGAAGAATTTAAAAATTTGCAGGATTTTTGGCGCTGACCATTGCTGACCACTTGGTCAGACGCCTCTGATATTTTGCAGAGTGCTTCCTTTTGCACCTAGAAACAAATTTCAATTTTTGGTTTTGTCAAGTTCGACTTAACGACTGGAAAGGTTGCCTTGACAGATTTTGCAAATGTTTGGAGTCGGACGACAGAAATATTAGCGGAGTGGGAAAAAGTGGAAATATCTGTTTTTATAAAAAAATTGCAGTCATCCATGTTTTCTCTGGTCTCAAATAATAAAAAGAAGTTGATTTGTCCCCAGTTATTAGCAAAAGAAAGCAAGCACCAATGCAGAATATTGATCTGATGTCATTCACTACACTATACATAGAGCGGTTGGAAAAAAACTGCGCAACACTTAGTTGTTTGCCAACAATGATTGCAAACATTATCAGCTCAGAATGTCTGATCGGATAGTTCAGATCGGTTGATTCGATCCAAATTTTTCGGATCGGATCGAGTCCGGCTGTGACAAGGGAGAGCGCTAATCTCGCTCAGGTGCCTTCTTACAGCCCTGGCTGCTCCCCGATGAGCCAACTGCCCAGCCACACCCCGAATATTTCCGGGCGCCCCCAACGGCAAAAGTCACAACAATTTTGCTTTTTCATTCCAAGCACTATTCTATTTTTAGAATAGCCTAAATTTTAACAAGGTATAATTAATTATACGCCATATACGTCTTTTCTGCATATCGATTTCCCCGTCTCTGGGATTTATGAATGAGGATTGACTGGTCGGCCATATGACTGCTTTTAAAAAAATATCTTGCCGTAGCCTATTCCCCCCCCCCCCCCCCCAGAAATATCCGTAGCAACGTCCTTACCAGTAATGGCAGATAAGAAGATCAAGGTGCACAGATTCATTTTTGCCAACAAGATTTTCTTGATCTCGAGCTAATCCAAAAAATGTCTGACCTTTTTTAACAACAGACTGGAAGGCACGGTTCCGTGTAGCCAGTAATTGTTATTCCCTGATGCACTCAAGGGTATTCTGTAAATCATTGCATGGAGACTAAAAGCATTTGCATAATATGCCGTGCTTCTTCCGGCAACAGTCAACTTGCTTATGGTGCTACAAACGAGGGTTGTTGCAGTTGGGCAAAAGGCGGATCGACCATACATTTTTGATAATATGGATGCAATGTGACTACTATCTGTTTTCTTTGGGAATGTACACGCGGCCTATGCGGTAACGTGGAGGGCGTGCATATTCTCAAAGAAAACAGGTTATACATGCACAACATGTTGATTTGATTTTTGCATGACTTCAAATCAGAAACATAAGCTTTCACTGATTTTTTTGTTCTGTGCCTAGCATACCGCGTTTACTCGACATTCCCCATCTTGAGGGGGCCGTCAGGACCCTGCTCTCAATTGTAAGTTCTCCTCGTATGCAGTATGTCTGTGGGGGTGAGTTGAAACTTGGGCTGATTGTTTAATAGGCATGGACTAGGCATGTGCTATGCCCTCTGGCCTATGTGTGCACTGGTTCAGGGAACCGGTCCGCCTCTCCTGTGTCAGGGCCAGCACGAGACCGAGAGCGAGGTCGAGGTCGAGTGACTGGTCTGATTGCAGGCATCGGTTGAGAACTAGTCTAGAGTGCCTGATCTGCACTTGCTCTGTGAGCACTTCGAGCTCAGGTCCGTCAGAATCCTTTGACGGCCGGCACGTGCGGCTGCTCCCCGAATTGTGAGTCTGCACGGCCCTTGTGGTGTGGGGACGAATAAACTATATTACAAGGTGTCCGTGGACTGCGTGGGTTGGTTCCTGGCTTGAGCCATCCTCTGGTCAGCCCTATATCGTCCTAGGGCGAGCCAAGGATTTCAATTGTGAGACCATGGTGGCTCACCCCCATAGACCATAGTGGCTTTCTGACGGAAAATAGGGGCACATTTGATTTTTGGGGTTTCGCTTTTCTGGGTTACACATGTTGCTCAGAAACCAGTTAAAACAGCGCGCTCCCAACTACCCCACCCCTTGCGTATGGACCCTAACCTAATGTAACTTCCCTGGGAGCATTTCGAATAAACACGGTAGGATAACATGCCTGATTCTGTGCCATGCGATGCCATTAATTGTCTGTCAGAAGTCAAGGTCGCGAGGCAGAAGTGCATAAAATTATTAGCCGCATTGCTTTGAGCAAGATAGCTTGCTGCTTCTGGAAAGTGCGCGCACACGACAGAAGAAGAGAATGAAACTTTTCAGCTTTCAAAAATGTACCCATTAGATATCTTTCGCTAAATAGAAAGTCTGCGTTTTTATTTCGGTTTATCTTGTATTCATACAACGCCTTGCTCTGTAAAAACGACCTTGTGTTGTCATATTACCGCCGTCTGTGTTACCCGCCTTGGAATAAATCTTTTTAGTCGGCAAAGTTGGGCTATAAATACTTTCATTCATGAAAAGTGTATAGTTGATAAACTCTGGAAAATATTCTTGTATTCTGCTTTTCACAGACCAACCCGACCTAAAAACCTTGGAAGATTATGACTGTGTTATTGATAATTGTGTGCACTATCTTCATAGGTAATGTGTGGCCTATTGTCTTAGAGCAGTGCAATGGTTCAGGTTCGGAGTTCGGCAAGTGTACCTGTACTGCTTAGCAGCGAGCGGCTGGGCTTGCTTCGAGTTCATTCGGCGACTGTGATCGTTTTGTACTGTACTGTAACGTCCCGCAGCGTCCCTCACTGTACCGTGAGCTTGCGCGCCAGGCTATGGGTGGCTCACGTCTGGGTGCTCGATCACAATGCCCTCGTGTGGAGGTCCTCCTGGTGGAGATGCGCAGAGGGACCCGGCTATGTCCGCTGGTAACCGGCACTGTCTCGATTACAAGGTTCGAATTCTGACCGGATATAAGACATAAACGGTCAAATGGATAGCCGAAACTGTAAATATTTTTGTCCACCCGCCCCATGCAAACAAGTTAGGATTGGCGGAACTAATGCTCTTGTTTTTCAGGCTGTACTATGGGTCAGCAGGATTATGGCGTTAATGATAGGCTGAGTGGCAGTAACCTGGGCCGGGATGGAACGGGAGGCCAAAATGTTGACGTCGGCTTTCCAGGTTCGATTGACAACGCAAGTCCCGATGGTGCCTCCTACTCGTACCCGTAGGCAATTTACTGAACAGGCTACAACAGTGTAACCCGTGACAACATTCGCTGGCACCTTCAGATCGCTCTTATAGATTGTCATGTGACCTGTTATATCTACTACCATATGAGAAACCTTATTCTTTGCGAGCAGCCTTAACATCCATTTTTTCTGGCGGCATTATTGCTTAGTGTCGGCTAATAATCGTGGGCCCATGGGCGTGGACCCATATGGCCGCGGATCCACGCTCACCATGCCATGTGGGATCCACGGCAGAAAGCGGATTTTCCGTGGAGCCATGTGGGAGTATCATAGATCCACTCACGATCATTCGCATCCACGCGCACCATGGGCAGGGAGGGGTCTGAGTGTCAATTCAGTTGCAACAACATCGAGCCCGATTTCCAAAACTGCTTCGATAGCTCGCTATATGAATCATCTTCACAAGATAGGGACAAAATAGGCGAAAGTTATGGCGGCATGCATCCTCCAGAGAGTCTACTGTATACAAAGCATGTGCTGCATGCAAAACAAATCACACTGCGCCAAATCCAACAATTTTACGACGACAGTATTGTTCAGTCCATGCTGTGAAGTATGTGTTGGCAGTTGGAGAGCGAAAGAAACATGAGACACAGCCCTTGTGCTGGCAAATATAACCAGCCAGCTTATACTTGAGAGGAGCGCAGCGAAGAAACACGCAGCATCAAGTCTCTGTTCCCTCAATTAGTATGGCGTCACACGAGACTACTGCACATATATTATAAGCGTTTTTACTTGATGCACAGACGCACGCACACACAAATAAGTACAGTACTGTAACTCACTCTAATTTCGCGGTTCTGCGCTTTTAAAAAATTTCGCGAGTGCAAATTTTTTTTGCGGGGGGAGGGGGGTGCTTCCCCCATGGGGAAGCAATGGAGCTAATAGATGACAAGATGAGGTCAGCTAACAAGCCTCTAGCCCCCTGGTAAAGGGCCAAAAATCGTCACTCCCCTTCGTGCCTAAGCACTTAAAGAGGAGTTTACTCGGTGGCACTCTAAAGAAATTTTAAAAAATCCAAGCAGCTGTCAAAAGTGGATCTCAGGTTGTCAGTGATCAAACCATTGAATGCTCAATAGGTTCTGAAGGCGCTTGATTGCTTTTGTTCAGAGCTTTGTGGCGGTCACAGCTTGAGAAAAGACTGGTTTTTTTGGAGCTGTTCAAGATGTTGGTCAATGCATCACTATATTGATGAGGTGACTAATGTCCTCATTCTTTGATGAGGTGGTTTACGTTTATAAAAGCTGATCTGGATTGAAGTTCAAATTAATTTTATGAGCAGGTGGCTGAAAACAAGGTAAACCCATGAACCTATGTTATATCTGAAAATTCGTGTTTTCTACATGGAATTTTCGCGGTCCAGGCCATCCGCGAAAACCGCGGAATTAGAGTGATTTACAGTATTGAACATGAATTTCACAGCAGCAGCAAATGTCATAGGTATTGACTCCAGCAGCCCAATGTCTGTTTATGGGACATACGTGTACAACAGGCAATTTGCAGCACTCATCTGACTCCCAAAATCGTTGGCTGCCCAAGTGAACAATTCGCATGTTGTTGTGTCCACGCGGAAATTGAAGCTGCGACACCAAATCTGGTTGTTGCATTCGACAGAACAGTCGAGAATTGTGCTTGCCGTGTATGTCTGGATGGGTACTTCCGTGAGGCAAGTGCCAGGTATCAGAACATAGTCTTGGTTGGGATCTACAAATGCAAGCAGCGTAAATAAATATCATACGCATCGTCGGGGCAAAACGTGCGCCCCTCTCCTTCCCATGACATCTCGTCTCTAGTAAATTTCCTGAAGTTTTCTTCCCCTTCTCTGCATGTTTCACGCACTATGTAAACACGTTTGTCTAGAAGATAAAGGATAAACGCTGTAAATCACTACGGGGCACAATCTGGATGATACAAGTAAGGATTTGGGGTGTATGGCAGTCGTGGTCGCTTCATCTGTAAGCCGCACTCCACACCAGAAGCGAGGGTGGCCGAGAGGGCGGGGAGACAGGCCGGGGCGAAGCGATCTACGTATAGACCATTTCACAATACCAAAAAATATAAATGGCTATTGCTGTCCTGTTGTGCGTGTTTCAGTTCATTTTACCGCAGGACAACGAGGAGAAGGGTACAGAAAGCTATGCGACTCACGGCCGGATCGGTTCTACGTACAGTATGTGGTTTCGGTTTCAGCTGTAGCCAATGGGTTCAGTTCTCGGTTCAAAACCGTTCAGTTCGGTTCAATTTTTCGGTCTGAGAGCACTAGTTTTTCCCATGCCATTCAGCCTCAACTTACAATTAGACCATCACCTGTGGTACTTTACCTCCAAAAGCATGCTGCGTAGCGAATCTCCATCATAGAAGATGAAAGCAAGGCACATTTTAAGCTGAATCACGACATCGTACTATTTTTTGTGTCAAAAGAACACAGCATTATATGAAACCTGATCAAAATGCTGGGTGCGTTCTCGCGCAAGCGCACTCCATTCCCAACAGGCTGGCGTATGACTCAAGCGAGCTAGTGTTTCGCTGCCTGTGCTCCTGCAGGAAATGCTCTGGGCGCTGGCTCTCACATCAAACCCATTAAAATATGAAAATTTTCAAAAATTATATCTATTGCCCGCGATTGCGCAACACCAGCTGCTTGGTGTGCCATGGAACCGAAGAAATTTTGGTTCGGTGCACCAAATCGAAATTTCAGTTTCAACTCTTCCAGGTGGAACCGGTTCCAGGTTCCAGGAAGCGAACCGAACCAAACTGAGTACCGAACCGATCCGCCCTACACTTGCGGGAAATTAAAAAGTGCAAGCTGCCAAAAACTGTTGATAGGTCTACTGCAGGGATGAGATGGATGGGCAACATCTTTGTCAGAGCTGGTCCCGTTCTTTATCGGCCCACGAGCGTAGTGATCTGTTGACGAATCAGCCAGAAAGAACATAAACGTTTCGAACGCATGTCCGAAACAACTTACTCGCCACTTGGCACAGTTGTGGTAGCGACGCCGTGCAAGAGTAATCACCATACTTTGAGTATGATGACCAAATGTGGGTACATTGGCCGTCGCGAAAGGAGCAGTCATCAGATCTGCGGGTTCTGATCCATGTATTTGCTGAGACCAAATTGGGATTTGGGGTGCTTGCGTCCGCATACCAGTATGAACCTTGAAAGTCATTTTTCAGGAAGCAAAACGAGATGGAGCTGTCATGCTGATGCCCAACCCAAGCAGTGTCGCCTCCTTTCGCCTGAAATATTAGACACCAAGAAATCATTTGAGTTAGTCAGTCAATAGTTTTCCGTTTAGCGCAAAAAATCATACATTTCAGAAAAATTTTTGTGTCGCTAAATTGAAACCTTGATGTATTTTTACCTTAAAATAGGCCGTGATCATGTTCATTTCATTCGTTGTGTGAATTTGTGACATCGTGCCACCGTCTCCCGCACACACATCCCAGCTGTCGGGCCAAGGTGCCGCTTTACTGCCGAGAAAAAAGCATCTTCCACCATTCACGATCCCGCCATATTTGGTGTCGCAAAGCTGCTTGAAATCGGATTTTGACATGCACTGCAGGAAGGTGACTGAAAAGTTATTTCATTGAAAAAAAATCTTTGAATTTTCGAAACAAAAATGTTTTTGCAACATGTGCTAGTATTTGAATGTTTAGCAGTAATTATCCAGAGCCAGATGCGGTCGACGCTATTGTACTGTACATCTAATCGTAAGCGGGCACAGCCTTGTGGTGATATTCAAAGCCGGTTATCACCAAAAAGATCAGTTTTAAAAATTGAGAGAGGTTGGTACGGTTTTCATTGTGAAAAAAGCAAAAAAAGAACTTTGCTTGGGATGGGGGGAAGCGACTCCATTTCATTTGGCCGCTTATTTTCACTGGCAAATTTTCCATGCTGGGATTGAAATCATCAAGTTGCTAATTGTGGCAGTTCACTGCTCTTTTTGAGAGTTATTGCACATATGAGAATCGCACGGCTAACAGGAAAACACATACGAAAACTGATACACAATGGTTCTCACCTTCGATCATGATATTATGAGGTGTGTATGCTATCGCTCTCATGTGCACTTTGTAAGTTGTCCGCACAGTTTATGAGCTACATACTTTTCCTGAGGCTGCTCAATAACGAGTCTTCAAGGTCTAGTGTTCCAATGACCTGTGTTTTTCACTGTCTAACCTGACCCTGACCTTGACCGACCCCTCAAAAAATTTTCTGACCTGACCGTTGACCTGCGGGGAACTATAAATTTTCTGGCTTTGACTTTGACAGTGATCGGACAAAAAATTTTGCTTAACCGGCACCAGCAAAAAGCTTCTCTGTGTTTCCGATTTTACCAAGAAATTTCACTACAGCTGACAATCTCCTAGCATTACGTGAAATTTCACGGACAGTCCAAGAAACTGAATTTTTATCAAGCTCAAAAAGATATGCAAAACTGTTTTCACGGCATTGGGAAAACTAGAGAAGCTGACACCCATTAAAAATCAAAGATAAATCTCATTCGTTACACGCCAATTCCTGCTCAAACTGCCTGCTGCATGATCGATTTCTTTTCGCCGTAATCCGAGAAAAGGCGCCTTACCAGGCTGGAATCGGCTGGTACAGCGAGAATACCTCGCTCGAATGACGCCAAGTTTGGATATGAACAAATGGGAAGAGATAGGATTGGCTAGGCCACGGATGGATGGCATCCGCAAGCACACGCTAGGCTGGCACAGAGTATTCTATGCAACTGGGCTGGTAGGTTGCTGGACGAGTAAGACAACTGCAATAGCACCAGACTTACAATCAGCAAGGGCCAGTTTCACAGTGCGATTCTAATCTTTCAGAGTACGAATTGAGGGCACTATTAGACAGCAACTTGGGACAACGCTGAGACACCAATTTCGGACGCTTCACAATATCTGTCCCAGAGGTGGCTCATCCGTAGATTTGGGCACGTCCTAAGACAGGTCTTATCTTGTTTCATAATTAAAAAGGTTGACTTAAGACATTTCAGCATACCACAAAATTTAACGCGGGAAATGTATACTGTACGTGTAAGCTGGGCACCCATTACTGGTCGAAGTTTGCTGTGCCACTGTATCTGAATAATTTTACTACGTCACGAGGATGCCTTGGCTAAGAAAGGCTGGTCCACATTATATGAGCTCTGCAAACGTGCCGAATTGGGTTTATTTTATAAGGGGTACCATGGGTATAACGATTTAGGAATCTTCGTTTTATGCACAAAATACGACCGTCATGTCAGCAGACTGCACGAATCACATCATTTGTTTTTTCCAAGTCATAATTTTGAGTCCACAGAGTTTTGTGTTTTCTGCGACTGTTTTACGTGATTCTTTCCCATGGAATCGTGCTTGCTAGTGACTCTATCACGCGAACAAGTTTTAATTAATACTGTGTCGCCCCTCCCCTGTCAAGTGCATGCATTTGCTTGGGTAAAGAAGGAGTAAAATGATGATAATGGGATTCTGTCGTCCCTTTTTGGCCTCAATGGTTAAAAAAAGGAACGACAGAATTTTAGTTAAGCTTAAAAGAATCATTTTTACGGCTTGAGAGAGCTAACGCAAAATGCCACAATCTCAAGACGCCCAAAAAGTTGCTCTAGAAAGACCAGCTTAAAATTGCCATAGATCAAGGGAAATTGCCCTGCGCCTGACAGCGCTGCTGGGAAATATAGACACCAGGGAGTGTCTTAAACTTACTGTATGACTGCCTGGTGTCCTTGGCTGGGATACCAAGCTGATTGTGAAATGACTTGGGACTGTCCTAGGATTTAGGACATGCTTTGGGATTTAGAGCTGTAAAACTGCCCCCCCCCAGATCCCTACTCAGGAAGGCAGGAGCTTAAAATGTTTTCACCAACATTTGACTAAATTCACTTTCTTTCGCTGCCAGCATACTCTGACCGGGTGCAAGAAATTCTGACCTGACCCTGACCTTGACCGACCCTTAAAAAAATTTTCTGACCTGCTCCTGACCTTGACCAGACCCCAAAAAATTTTCTGACCTTGCCCGTGACTTTGACCAAGGGTCGGTCAATCGAGGGTTTTGACAGAATTTTGACCTTGACCTTGAGGTCATTTCTAACACTATCATAGGCCTAAATAATTATTATAAGTGCTCCTCGCGCCGTAAATATTCGGGTCAGCTGGGGCAATACCGATTGTCTGGCTTCCTTTTTCCTGGAGCTTTTACTAGATAAGGATGGAATGGCCCCAATAGAGGAAAAATGCTCGCATGAACGCATCTTGTGACACACCAACTGTAGACAGCCATAGGCCGCGGGTGCTCTAGTAAGCACTAGCCGAGACAGCACCCGCGGCCTATGGCTGTCGACAGTTGGTGTGTCACAAGATGCGTCCATGCGAGCATGTTTTCTACAGTATGGGAGAACATGTAGGTGTGCATGTACAGTTTAGTAAGGCCAGAACTCACTGTAGATCCGGATTCGTCAAAAACATCCCCGCCAATCATACTTTGACCATCTGCGGCAAAAGAAAACAGTTTAATCGCTGTTCAAGCTTGCTTCCGTCACCTAAGCTTCTAGCCACCACTTTCTTGCAGCTATTTTCATGACTATTGTAAAATTTTAGGCCCTGTTCGAGTCACCTAACGAGAAATAACGGTGAAGTTATTCCCACTTCACTCGCTGTGTTTCTTTCTCACTCCTCACATCATCTGCACTAAAAACATCGCAAGTCCTGATTGTTCACAAATACAGACCGTAAGCTTTTATCATACCCTGTGTGCAAGTCCATGCAAGAAACCATAATGTACAAAGGTTCCAGGGGAGACGAGGCTTTCCAGGCTCCATTTCATGCCAGGGGGCCTGCATTCAAGCTGCTAGGTTCAGAGTTGACAATAGGGGGCATTCCTGCAGTAATATTTTCAAAGAAGCATGAAAACCAATGTCTCGAGAAAAGGCGAAGCTCGTAAGAAAGATTTAACGGTGATGATTAATTATTTATTGGCTTCCTTGTTCCTTGGTTTAAAAAAGCTTTCAAATACTTTAACTGTTTCAAACTTTAAAGCTTTTAATGGAGAAGTCATCAGGAACCAAGGATCTTCCGCTAAAATAAAAGCTAAATAAAAGCTTGGTCGTGTCATCTCTAAAATGCTCAATTATGACCTAGTAAATAAAATAGAAACTAATCTCTCGAATCACCTACTGAAGCTTTGCATCCAGTGCCTGGCACGTATCGCTTTGGATGTACTGTATTTCTTCTAGCCAAACCGGGTTGATCCGATCTGATCTGAAAGTCTACATCCAAAATATTGGATCAGGCATCCCACCGGCTCTATGAAACTTTTCAGAGAAATTTGTCTATTATTCGATACAGAAACTACATTTTTTATGTCCTCACTGTCAACCTGACAGTGCGAAAGCTCAGAAAAGCAAGTTGATAAATATGGACAACTTCGGTGGGTAAGGGGGAGCATTGAATCTCGTCTGTCCCTTTTGGACTACCCTGATGAGGGCTTGCGCCGGGTGCGGTGTATCTTTAGTCCTTTTATCACATTGCTGTGGATCAGACCATCTAAAGTATATCCTAGGAAAACGCAGATATTGCGCGGTCTGTTTACTGCAGCTTTTCGAACCATCATTCCTGGCGGTCGGAAGATCGGTGCTCTTCACTGGAGGCGCATCGCTGTGGCCTTGGTTCCCTGCGGATGTTGTACTCTCTACCAGACTTATTTCTGGAATGCGCACTTGAGGCACCAGGGAAACTCGCCGGTAAGTCGAGATTCCGTTCAGAGTGAACCTTCTTCCGCCAAGTGAGGACGCAGCGAGCGCTTGATGCACCTTGTGTAGCGCGACCATGGGAACTCATGGCCGGATCGGAGGGCGTTTGTCGGATCAGACAGAAAAATTTCGGATTAGATCATATAAAACAAATATAATTTTCTTGACCAATCACAAACGCTTCACAATTTTTCAGAAGGCTGCTATACACGAGAAACATTTTCATTATCATGGTGCAGTGGCACATGAAGCGCCCTCTCAAAGCTATCACACTGCTCACCAAGGGTCTATCATGGATTAGGGGTACCTACTTCACAAGCTGATGATGTAAAAGAGATTCATACTGCTCATAAATGACCGCACTACCATAACTTGAAACTCGCGTCCAGATCGGATCGAATCCAGACGGGATCCGATCTTATCCAGACGTTAGCATTGATGGCACTGCCTTTGTAATGTTGGTTCTCCCAGTTGGAAAATGGCGGTGACTCACTCGGCAACAGATTTTAGGCGCGCACTTGTTGATCCCTTCCCCTCGTTTCAGTGCCGTTTCCATGGACAACTCACGCCATCAGAAAGCATAGAGCTGGTGGTTGGCTGTTGTAAGTTATTGTCTTGAAAGTCATTTCAAGTATATGCGGAAGTGACACAGAGTATGCCTTGAAACTTTTAGTAAATAAGCCCCTTCATCGTTAGCACTGGGTCTACAAGTTAGGCCCTTGCATGTTTCCTGATTTACGCAGGGTATGAGATGGCCGTGGCCGCTCAATCAAAGTGGGCTATAATGACAGCTTCAAATATGTATTGAGAAGCTGTCAGAGATATCAGATATTCAACGGGAACAAAGCTAATTTTCACCCCTTTGATCCGATTTGGTTCGAGTCCGAAACGATACCACCCCATCGCATCTGCAGTACATAGTGGTTACTGATTCATGTTCATGTTCATGTTTTACCAAATCACCAAACACTTGTGCGCACTTGAGGGTGAAGAACCCCATTTTACAGGAAATGGTTTACCGGTCCGCGAGTCGAACACTCGCCCGTAACTGCGCACCCGGCGTGAGAGGCAGACGCCTAATCCACCAGGCCACAAGGCCGGTGCCTACCATCGAGCCGGCCTCGTGGCCTGGTGGGCCGGCCATTGGCGGTAATTTGTTGTTGTAACTGATCGAAAAAAATTAAAGATTTTCTATTCGATGCCTACAATACAAGGGCATCCGTGACAAGAGACCCTCGAAAAAACCCCTCACAATGTTAAAGAATGACCAACGTGTCTGATTTGAGAAAGTACTTCGGACTATCTGCGGGGTTGATGTCCTTGCATTTGAGGACGACTCGGAAGGAAAAGGCTAGTGGAGTGAGGGTTCTGCACATAGTGGCCATCAATATATGTCCAGTTGGTCTCGGGTCAGGCAAGATAAGATCCTGGATTTTAGCACCAAAATTTTACATTTTGCGTGAGGTAGTTAACTCGCTTGAAGCCTACCTTAGCACATTTTTATACCGCAAACAACGATATTCAAGCAAACACTTTTACTACAATGTAGACCAGGCGTTGACTTACCAGATTCCACTGTATCGACAACTACTGAAACAAGGAACAAAACGACAAGGTAATATCGAGCCCGCCTCTTCATAAGTTTTGGTTTAAAGCAAGGAACACAACAGCACAGCACATAAGTTGTCCCGAGATACGACTATAGCTACAATAATATTGCACCACAGCGGTCTCGTGTCTTATCGGTATCAATGGTCTGGGGGCGGGGGCTTGTATGTACAGCGCACAGGACGCATCTCTGTGCGACAGAGTACCACGATAAGCTGATGTGCGTGGGTTACAGAAAACCCGGCGCGAGGTGTTTCCTCAGTCGAGAATTGATCGATAACAAGCACATTTGGATGAGACCCAAATAAGACACGGTTTATGACCCAAGAGTGGATGTGATGTGTTGAAAATCTATACTGGGACCTCCAAATGCTAGTTAGGCTTGACAAAAAGTGCGTTTGTAGAATATTCATCGCCCCTGTTGCCATCAATTTTTATGATTGGGCTCACGGGTGGATCGGTTCGGTTCGGCAAGCGGTGGAACCGAAATTTTGGTTTGGTGCACTGAACCAGAATTGCTTCGGTTCCGCGGCACATCAAGCAGCTGGTGTTGCGCAATCGTGGAGCAACGGATATAATTTTTTAATATAGGCCCAGGGCCAATATAACTTTGATTGGGTCTAGTGTGAGAGCCAACGCCCAGAGCCTTTCCTGCAGGAGCACACAGGCAGCGGAACACTGGCTCGCTTGAGTCATACGCCAGCCTGTTGGGAATTAAGGGCGCTTGCGCGAGAACGCATCCAGCATTTCGATCAGGTTTCATATAATGCTTTGTTCTTCTGACACAAAAAATAGTACGATGTCGTGATTCAGCTTAAAATTTGGCCTTTCATCTTCTATGATGGAAACTCGCTATGCAGCATGCTTTTGGAGGTAAAGTATCACAGGTGATGGTCTAATTGTAAATTGAGGCTGAATTGCATGGGAAAAACTAGTGCTCTCAAACCGAAAAATTGAACCGAACTGAACGGTTTTGAACCGAGAACTGAACCCATTGGCTACAGCTAAAACCGAAACCACATACTGTACGTAGAACCGATCCGGCCGTGAGTCGCATAGCTTTCTGTACCCTTCTCCTCGTTGTCCTGCGGTAAAATGAACTGAAACACGCGCAACAGGACAGCAATAGCCATTTATATTTTTTGGTATTGTGAAATGGTCTATACGTAGATCACCTCGCCCCGGCCTGTCTCCCCGCCCTCTCGGCCACCCTCGCTTCCTGTGTGGTGTGCGGCTTACAGATTAATCGACCATGACTGCCATACAGCCCAAATCCTTACTTGTATCATCCAGATTGTCCCCCGCAGTGATTAACTGCATTTACCCTTTATCTATCATGATTAGGCTTAAAATGTGGCTTTCTTTCATTTTCTAAGATGGTGAATCGCTGTGCAGCATGCCTCGCGGAGGTGAAGTATCACAGGTGATGTTTAAAGTTGAATAACTTCAGTATTGGGCATTCAGAACACGTTTTAAAATCAGCAAAGTTCTTGCTGGTGTTTTGGCGTCAATAAGGAGAGCAGCAGCTGACTTTTCAGCCTGGCTCGGAAATATTTGGCGATTCCTGCCATATCAGTCCCTTTTTAGCAATTTTTTCCTTGGCCTTGAAAATTCTTGCTGATCGCGGGTCCATTATGAGTGGAAAAAAGTGGAGATGCCGTCTTCTGTAAGAAGAATATCTGAGAGTGGCGAAGACGTTTCTGTTATTGTCAGATGCAAAAAACAGTGCGATATCATAATAAACGTATATACAGTCGACCTCGGATAATTGCAACCGCTCGGGACGCCAGCAAAAGTTGCAATTAGCCGAAGTTGCAATTACGCGAAGTTCAGAGTGAGTTTGGAAAAAAGTTGCAATTACGCGAAGTTTTCTATGCTTTGCGCGCATAAGTCGCTATCAATCTTTATTAGTGCTTTCCAAAAAGCTTTTTTTGAGGGAAACAACATTTTGTTATTAGTCACTAATCGTGTACGGCTGCACCACTGTGATCCTGGTAAACGCTGCGAGAACAGTGGTTTCATTCTCGCATCTTGTTCCTGCTATTCGCCGTGTACTAGTTTCACTCGAATCTGCCCTATGCAGGAAACACTAGTTAAATCTTGACCGCACTGCTCGGGCCTTCTTCAAACCCAACTCAGCGCTCGCCCTCCCACAGGGAAACCAATAAATACCGGAGCAAAGAGCGCAGAAACTAAAACTGGAAGAAAATGGCTTTCGATGGAACAAAACGCACGCCGATTATGTTATAAGGACACCCCGCAAGAATCCTCATTCTTGGAGGCAAGCATGCACCTAGGGTTGGCGGAAAGGCGTGAAACTTGGCAAGAATAGTTCGGTAGAGAACAGGAAACCTGTCTGAGGCAACAAACTTTGACACTGACCCATTGTCCACTCGGATTTAGGATGAGGTCTCTTGGTCACTCTCTACCCATCCCCACTGTTTGGCGAAAGATGGTCCATCATGTGCAAACTACATATAGCGCAGATAAGGCTGGACAATTCTGTCATTTGAGTCAATTCGTCCATGCTGTCTCCAAAAGAAAGATTGCGTTGCAAATTTATCCACCGTTTCCGCTCTGAGAAAGTCTCTTCCGATTAGACAGGGAAGGCCTGAAAGGGGTCAAAACCGCTTCTCTTCTGACTTCTGCCCGGAGTGTAAGGTCTCTGTGGCGCAGGAGGAGGACTCTTGACGCACAATGTCGGCAATCCAGCCGCTGTGCACGTCGGTTCGAAGCCTACCAAGCTCAGTTCTTTTTGACTTCTGAAATAATTCTTTTTTTGTTCCACAAGCATGAATTCCTTTTCGTTAATTATTGATATATTTTGTTATATTCTTTCTCCAATAATTTCAAAAATCACTGTTCTATTGTTTGCGCTGGGTTCCTCGTCGTGAGGACATAAAGACGTGCAGTCCGTATTCGTGCATATAATTTGAAAATAGAAAAGTCTCGACGATAAATTACGAAAAATAAATAGAACCAACATTATTATAAAAGAAACTAGCAATCGCCCCGTATGAGACAGTTTTCTGACTTTTGGCATTGCTCAGGTGAGCGGTTACAGTAACCCCAGCGCGCACCTTCTCTGTCACCGTTTGAATCTTATGCCATTTGTGATTGGCTGAAAACGACCCAGCCTGAGGTAATTTCTGGCACCAGAAATTACGCGACGCATGTCTATTACCTTGTATAATTACAAAAACTGGTTGAAAACGCGTTGCTTCTTTTAAATGGCTGGGAATACTCGAAAACGGTATGATTTAGCGAGAAAAACCCCCAAAAATACAGTTTTTGCGATTTTAGAGTGTACTTGGGTTTAAGAACAGTCCGGATATTGTCACATTTTCTTCCCGTCCAGGGGCTGGTGTATTCCTCGATTTCGTAAATAGCAGCATATTGCAGACAACTAACCGAATTTGTTGACGACGGCTAATCAACCGTCTATTGTAAGAGAGAAATTGCAACTATGCGTATTAAAATGCGCCTTGGGGTGTAAAAAAGCGTTGCGAAAGCGATGTTGCAATTATCCGAGGTTGCCATACGAGAAAAACATGGGATAAACAATCAAGGAATGAGAACTTGTTGCAATTATCCAGACTTTGCAATTATCTGCGGTGCAATTATCTGAGGTCGACTGTACTGTATCGTTGCAGGAGATCGGTGTCGTTATTGTTATCCTTCGTTAACGGTATCCTAAAATATATCGGTATCGTTAATCGTTATCGGGTTCTCAAAAGATATTGTTACCGCGTGAAATATCATTATTTTTTTCGCAGAAAAATCGCAACGTTGCCGCTTAGAAAGTATGGTAAGCATCGAATAAAAAAGAGTTCCTACCATACAAATGGTACCTATGCCTACCATACCAGTGAGCCGTACCGAAAGGTTTAGAACCGAAACCGAACCAAATCTAGACACAGAAACCGGAACTGAATCAAAACATGTAGAACCACTCCGGCTGTGAAATGAGGCATCCGAACGCCTAAAGTGCGACGAACGCCGTAAGTTACAAGAAACAGGAGAGAAGCAGCGCCGAGTAGTCTGGAAGCGTCCAAGATGAATAATTTCACTTGCAGGACTCAACTTGTCGTCAGTAAAATAAGTTGCTGTCGGTTGTCAAGTAATTTTTTCCTTTCCCCATTCATTTTCAGTGCTGCGAACTAAAAATTTTGGCTATACATCCCTTTTTTTATTGGATGCAAGCATGTGTTAAGACGTGAATGCAAAAAACCAAAAATTCCGTTACGTATCCTGCGCATCATTGGCAAAAAGGCGGGAAGTACGTGCAATTCAAGTTTAGCTGAAAATCACTGCATAGAAGGGGATATGGATGTGAGTAAACGGGGTATGCCATGGGGACTACATCACATCATACTCATCGTCAGATTCATCCAGGTTATTACCTCCCCCACCCTGCGCTACTATAGGTCTGACCGCAGTGAGCGATGGTCCAAAATACGAATCTATGAGCACGCCAGATCAGAGTCGCCCATGTTTTTGCACGATACGTTTTAAACAATAAAGTCAAAAGCCCAATCTGACTATTCCAAGAAAAATAGCAGCGGAAATTTTTTCATTTTTTCATCAGCTAGAAAATCATTGATTTATGCAAAGTTGTTTTGAGTGGAGCCAACTTCTTTATCTGCTGCAGTGTAAGCGAGTCTCCTTGGCGCAAAGTAACATGCTTCGCAATAGTTTGAGCCTGAAAAAGTAAAAAAGTTACGCACACCATGACCCTGAAAAATCCAGGATGTGCAATGGGTTTGCAGCTCAACCAACCAGCTGATCTACATAATTCCGACAACTGAAAGCACAGGTAAAATTCAACTAAAGGCAAATCAAATTTCACTAAGCTACACAGAAAACGCGCCCTTGCCAAAGGGGGCATACTGTATTGCGACAGTGCCACACCGGATTTGTTTTTATTAGTCTAGGAAGCATCTTCAAATGTAGCACTTGCAAAAAGCTGTTTTGACTTTAGGCTCTCCACCTGCGAATTGAATGTTCATACTATAGCGCGATGCACACCGATACCAAGTGCGAGCTGAGGAATTAGATTTGTTCATAGAGACGATCAAGTTCCAAATCAGTCAAGTCTGTGCTCGGGTTGAAGTTGGCTTTTGGACATCTTGGCCCAGGAGAGTGCAAGTAAGGACAGCACTCGCGGCATGACTAATGCCATCGAAATGAGTACAATTAATATCAGCCACTTAATAGTTTGTTTGCGACGAACATACCACTCACGACTTGAAAACTTGTTTCTACAGCTGTGAAGAAAAAACCAAAGTGCTCAGCTCTTTTCGCAGCAATAAGGGGAACCAATGCTTGCCATTGATTAAGTTTATATGCTGGCAGTGGGCGTCGAAAATGGTTTCCATTTCAACGAGACAGTCTGACGCAAAAACCCATTTTCAATTTGCCCCCGCACAGCTTTCAGAGACAGACACGGGCAGCGCCTGTAAAGTCTGCACTAGCGTTGATACAGTTTCGGTACAAAATACATAGTTTCAGGTTTAGTTGAGTCAACTAAATCTCTGGGTAGATTCAGTTTCAGTTACAGTTGACCGGGTCTCAAAAGATTCAGTTTAATTGAATTTAAGTGAACTACATGAATTACCTGAACTGAATTAACTGAATTTAATTGAACTGAATGATTCAGTTTTTCTGGCAAATAGTCTTTGTATCTAAAAATGAACGCTTGGTGAGCCAAATCCTTACATTTTCTTCAAAACCATCAATCACCAAATTTTTGTCATTAAGATACCAAACTTTTGCAATTGAATTTAAACAGCTCAGAAGGGAATCTTGCCAACCGTTAAAGTCGAACTTAACAAAAGAAATGCAAAGCAATGGGCTCACTGTCACTATAAAAAATCCAGGATGAGCAATTAGCTTGCTACTCAAGGAGCCGATCTACATAATTCTAACAACTGAAGATAGCTCAAATTCAATTCAAAACCAACCGAATCTTGTGAAGTTAAGCACAGAAAACACGCATCCGTGCCAAGAAGTCGCATCTTCGAAGCAATATCATCAAAAAACCTTTTTTTGTCTTGAGCGAATAAACGGATGGACGCTTAAACCAGAGCCCGACCCAATCAGAACTGTACCAGTTGGCTTGGTCTCAAACGACAATCAAATCCTAACCCGCTCAAATAGGTTAGCTCTCGGGATGAAGTTGGTTTTTGGGCCCTTACACGCATTCTGATGCAGGAGAGTGCAGATATGAAACGCACCTAGCATGACTAACGCCATACAAATGAGCAGAATCAACTGCAGGTAATTCATAGTTTGCTTCTAGCGAAAAGCCCACCGACGATTCGACTTCGTGCAGGTGTATACTAACTTCGAAAGCAGAAACCAAGTTTATGAGCTCTTTTAACAATAAAGAGAACTAACTGTGGTATTGCTAACGTTTATGCTGGCAGTGAGCTCCAAAGTGCTGTCCATTTTAACATGAAGTTCTGTTATGTGACTAATCACAAACAGAAACTGAGCTCCCCTAAAGCGAATTGTTGTAACTACAGATGGAGCTTCAACGGTTATAGACCCAACTACCGTAAATTTCCCAGCAATTTTGTGGCCTGAAAGTGAAATCTTGAATAAATATGTTCGATTACCCCCCACCCCCCCCCCCCCCCAGAGAGCCTTCAGACAAAGACCAGAGAGCGCTCTAAGACCCGACATGCTGAAGGTAGGCCGATTGACAAGAGCATATAGAGTGCTCTGGAAGACTTCGACATCATGCTGTACCAGATCATGACTATAACGCAGATATACGCTCCCGCATGTGAAAAGAAGACATAGTCTAACTTACGAAATGGTTCACATGGTGTGGTAAACCATGAACCAATTGTCCAGGATACTGTACTAGACTTTGTCAGGCGTCAAAGAATATCGCTATTGTAGATTTCGTGTTGTGCCAGCCCAGTATTCTATTTGTATTGTTTTGTGTTTCAGATGATTCAACACATGAACACAAGAAATGGCACAAGAAATGGCATTAATCCGATACATTAAATATATAATAGCGCGGTTCAACAAAGACATTAAAACCCTAGGAGACCAAATAGGCCAGTTCAAGCCACAGTATCCAGTTGAATTTCGCGCCGTTTATTTGCTTACGACAGTTATTCTGGACTAGCTCTCCGTCACACCTGGCAAGTGTGCGCGGCCCCCCCGTCGCTTAGGCGAATGGCGAGTGGAGTGGAGTGGATAATAGCCTTCCAAAAGTTTTTTTTAATCGGAACAGACTCATTTTTTATTTATTTATTTCGCTCGTTAAGATGGCGAATAGATTCAGGTAAGATCCTTTTTCTAGATTTTTGGTTTCCTCAATTCAGTGTTTCAGATAATCCGAAAGAAAAATTTAAAATTTTGACGTTTTGTTCGTGTCATAAGAGGAGTCTCAAAAATATTTTGCCTCAAGAGGGAACTGGCATAGAAAATTATCATTAGGTTTTCAAAGTCTCTGGTATCTATCATATTTAAAACCCCATTAATTTTTTTTAACTCTAGCTGTACGTTGATGTTGTTTTTTTCGTTTTAGGAAATGAAAATTTTTCGGGGGAAGGAACGAGAAAGCTCACATTTTCGTAAGTAAAAGAGTGCCACATTTTCTATGCAAATCGTGTGCTCGTCTTGGCTGGAAAAGTGATCGTTGCCTAAACAATCAATGCGATATGAGCGGAAGGTGTGAAGTTAGGGAATAAAGGCGAATTCACATTGGAGACGCACCATCCGACCGAGCCGACCATCCGAGGTAGTATTCACATTGAGTGGTGGGGGGTGCGGCTCCTCCCTCTTTCGCCCCCCGCCCCTTCCTTCCTCCGCGTGTGTGGCGGGCGGCCGCCGCTCCCTTCTCTTTTTCTCTTGTCCTCCGTGTGTGTCTCTCTCTTTGCCTCCCCCTGGTCGGGGTTGGTTTTTTTTTTTTTCCTCCCCCCGCCGGCGCGTGCTCTTTGTTTTTTGTTGGTCCGGGCACGTGGTTATTTTTTCTTATTGTTTTTTTTGTTGTTATGTTATTGTTTTTTTGTTTTTTTTTTTTTTTTTTTTTTTTTTTTTTTTTTTTATTATTGTTGTGTTGTTTTTTTTTTTTTTTTTTTTTTTTTGTTTTTGTTGGGGGACGGCGGCGGAGAATTTTTTTTTTTTTTTTTTTTTCTTTTTTTTATTATTGTGTGGGACCGTTTTGTTGCATCAACAGCGCCGCAAATTTTGGGTTCATCCAATCTTGCGTCGACGGAAAGAGTTTGGTGAATATCATCGTTTTGTCAATGAGCTACGTTTGGAAAGGCCCATCCATTTTCGGCTGTAAGCTCTCTATACGTACAGTTATTCCATAATCACAGTATCTGTTCCATACACCCAGTAGTTTATGTCAATTTAAGAGGCACTGTCTGTAAGAATCGACTAATTCGACCAAAAAATGGCCAACCTTCAAAAATGACCTCTCTATATTATTACATATCTCGAAAGTAGATGCCATGGGGACCACGAAAACGATAATCATTGCACGGCAAGGTCACTATTCATGGAACAGGACCCGTTCAAAAATTTTTGGTGTTTAAAAAATATGGGTTTCGAAAAAACCCTTATAGCTCGACTAATATGCAGTTGAAAAGATTCGGGCGCAGCTCATGAAAAAGAGCACCTTTTTCTCTACAAACCCATGATATCTTGCATGAAACAGCCTCTTTCTATAATTGACAAAATTATCTCAAACACTAAAGTTCATGCAAGAGATTTCACTAAAATTCATCTCATTCATGCATTTGAGCGAAAAAGCACTTTATTTTCATAATTTATATGTAAAAAGAGATAGGCTTTCAAATGAGACCATCCGCGTCAAAAATAAGTGGATCGGACATTGTCACGACCCGCCCGAACACAAAAACCACCTAATCGGCGCGCAAAATTCAACCTTCCCGCACTTTTTGTTCGGCTGTCTGCTGTGAGCGCCGGCGGCCGCTCCTCAAATATCCTTGCTAAAAATATGCAATAGTTTTATTTGGATTAATTATGTGTGCTTTTCGATATTTTCGTTTGTTGAAAATATTTGCTCCTCCCATATTGTCTACATCATACTAAAATTTCCACAAAAAATGCAGATTTCGGAAGGTAATTGTTTATTTTATGCATCGATCCTCGGCTTATGGACAAAATTTGCTAGATGGGTTCGAAGTTCAAGACAAAGAAATTTTTTTTGTTTCATGGAGCTGCCGAGTCAAATTGGAACGGTCTTCTGAATTTCATTCCAGCATGCGGATTAATTTGGCGGCCATTTTATTATTGACAAGAATGTGTTTCCCCAGCAATGCCGAATATGTTCTCTCATCTACTCACAGCAAAGTGGTAGCCGTGTGCCAAATTAGTGATTACCATTTTCATTATTTTGTTCTGCGTTCTAAGACATCTTGCTGTAGGGTTCATGGGGCTTTTGAAGGTAGCAGTAGAATTATCTATGGTATGGTATGCTAGACTTTGTCAGGCGTCATAGCATATCGCTATTGTAAATTTCGTGTCGTGCCAGCCCAGTATTCTATTTGTATTGTTTCGTGTTTCAGATGATTGAACGTAAGATGACACAAGAAATGGCATTAATCCAATACATTGAATAAATAATAGCGCGGTTCAACAAAGACATTAAAACCCAGAGATCAAATTTAACCGAAAGTTCGTTTTGCATTGATCGAAGACATTAGCGGGCATATTTTCATCGATTGAGGACAGAGTCGATATGGTAATAGGCCAAATGATGATTAAGATTGAGCTCTTTTCGCTTGAAGGTCTGGTCTTGATGGCTGAAAACCGTCTAAGTGAACTGGAATCCGTTTTACTACAGCACAGGTGCTGTTTCTTGCGCATCCTGCAGCCCTAAAACGCAGAGGGTCAGTACATAAGGACTTTTATCGATGAACTCACCATCAGCAATATGTATTGTCGAGATAAGGCGATGGCAACGGCAATAACACCACCATTCGCAAATCCGACGATAACCTTTCGTGTACAGAAAGTTTGTGTTGTTAAGGTGCCTTCTAATTATTACATTACAATGCACCTTAACAACACAAACTTTCTGCACACGAAAGTATTGATTATACACTCCTAATCAAGAAAAACAAAACGATCAAAATCGCTAAGCAGAGATAATTTTAGGAGCAGCCGCCGGCGCTCACAGCAGACGACCGAAAAAAGTGCGGGAATTTCGAAATTTGCGCGCCGGGTAGGTGGTTTTTGTGTTTGGACGGGTCGTGACAATCTGCGATCCACTTTTTTTTGACGCGGATGGTCTCATTTGAAAGCCCATCTCTTTTTACATATATCTCATCAAAATAAAGTGCTTTTTCGCACAAATGCATGAATTAGATGAATTTTAGTGAAAACTCTTGCATGAAATTTTGTGTTTGATCCAATTTTGTCAATTATAGAAAGAGGCTGTTTCATGCAAGATATCATGGGTTTGTAGAGAAAAAGGTGCTCTTTTTCACGAGCTGCGCCCGAATCTTTTCAACTGCATATTAGTCGAGCTATAAGGGTTTTTTCGAAACCCATATTTTTTGGACACCAAAAATTTTTGAACGGGTCCTGTTCCATGAATAGTGACCTTGCCGTGCAATGATTATCGTTTTCGTGGTCCCTATGGCATCTACTTTCGAGATATGTAATAATACATGGGGGTCATTTTTCAAGGTTGGCCGATTCGGAGTCGATTCTTACAGACAGTGCCTCTTAAGCAGTTCTGCGTCATGGGGCGCATCTAATCCCTCTATCCTTAGGAAAACGTGTGTGAGGCAAATGACTTCTCGGCCCTAATCCTCATTAGCTGAGAATTTGGGCCTTGCGTTAATAACGATGGGGCAGCCATAACCAGCAATTACCCTCGGGCATTTAAGTCTTTCTAGATATCATGTCTGATGTCTGAGGTCATTTTTGGGCGACTGGCTGAAAAGTTAACTCCTTGGCTCGCGAAGAAATCTCCACGAGAACCTATTGAGCCGAAAAAACGCCTTTCAATAACGTTACGATTTTTGGCCACTGGGGACTCATTCCAAACCATTGCTTGGTCGTATCGTGTCGGTGTTAAAAGCTTTAGCAGCTTGTTTGGTATTTTTGGATAAATAATTGGATTTTCCGAAAAAAAACTTTCTGAATGTGATGCGAAAATCCCAATTTTCGTTAGTTGCTAAAACTTTTGGCACGCACATTTCTGCTTATTGTTCAGTGTATATACTCATAACGAGAAGCTAATAAAGATGTTCTCGCTTGGCATGGTATCGACCAGAATAAAATTTATTCGTATTAAAAAAGCAGCAAGTATTGCTGTACGCACGCACGATTCATAAGACATGCAAAAAAATACTAGTATACCGATCTGATTACAATCACACAAGTTTATACCTGGCTCCATTTCCAAATCACGTTTCCAAAAATTTTTGATTTCCTGAAACGACAAAAGAACAAGATTGACATAGATGCAAAGCTCAAAAGTTCAAGTGGTTATACACATGTGTATGATAAAAATCGGAGACTTTAAAAACACTGAGAATATTCATGCCGTTCCCCCTTTTGGGCCTAGAAGAATCCTCGTTTTACGTTCCGCATGAACGGAACAAACATAATTAAATTTACGGAATCACCCAATCATAGAAAAAATAACCCTAAAATAGACCAATCTTACCTGATTTTCATTGCAGGAAACAAAATTCCTTAAAGACAAGTTCAATCCTTTTGCTCGAAAACGTCAAATTTTTGTTCTCATTCGCCGACCGCACGCAAAAGCGCCGCACAAGAACACTGGGAGACCGCGCACACTTGCTAGGTGTGACAGAAAGCGAGTCCAGAAAAAATGTCATAGGCAGCCAATGAACCTGAACATCAAAAGGCCATGAACTGGTCTATTCAACCAAAAGTTCGTTTTGCATTGATCGAAGACATTAGCGGGCATATTGTCATCGATTGAGGACAGAGTCGACATGGTAATAGGCCAAATGATGATTAAGATTGAGCTCTTCTCGCTTGACGGTCTGGTTCCTGATGGCTGAAAACCGTCCAAGTGAACTGGAATCCGTTTTACAGTTGCTGTTTCTTGCGCATCCTGCAGCCCTAAAAAGCAGAGAGTCAGTACATAAGGACTTTTATTCCATCATACAAGTTGCAAGGAAAGTAAAGAGCGATCGAGGAACTCACCATCAGCAATATGTATTGTCGAAATAAGGCGATGGCAACGGCAATAACACCACAATTCGCGAATCTCACGATAAGCCTTCTAATTACATTACAATGCAGCTTAGCAACACAAACTTTCTGTACACGAAAATATTGATTATACACTCCTAATCAAGAAAAACAGAACGATCAAAATCGCTAAGCAGAGATAATTTGAGGAGCAGCCGCCGGAGCTCACAGCAGACGACCGAATCAAAAAGTGCGAGAATTTTGAATTTTGCGCGCCGATTATATAAAAATCAACAAAGACACCACCCGTTGCGTAGGTCGTTGTGATCTTGTCCATCCAAAATTGCATTAGGTCGATTTCTGGACCAAACTCGGGACCGAGATCGTTCTGAGCTCGGGCGTAGGCTGCTGTTGAAACTGTCTGCCGGAGCGTTTCGGTATCATCTTCGCTACCAGGTTCGGGGACAACTTGCAAGGTTACTGCCGAGAGCAATTGTCGCCAAAAACGAATCTTGTCGTACCACTCGAATTGAGACCATGAAAACCAGTCACTGGTTACCACTTTGACCGGGGGAACGTCAAGGGGGTCGAACCGTTCCTGGGACTGCGGTGGGGCGTTGGCTCTCGGGTCGGGATTGAGACGGGCGTATTCGGGGCAGACGGGGATGACCGCGGACCGGGATTGCTGGCCACCCAATGCAGACGTGCGAACATCAGATTGCTTACCCTGGGTGGTTGTTATCGCTTTGGCCAGCGTGTCCTTCATCGCTTTGAGCTCTGCTTCAAGGGCGGCCGTCTTCAATCGATCTTGAGCCCACTGCTGTTCTCGTTGTTCGATGCTACGTCGGGCCTCCTCTGCCAGTTTCTTGGAGGCTTCGGCTTCCTTCAACGCCCGCTCAATTCGTTGTTTTGAAGATGCCAAGTGTGCGTTGATCTGCTTGGCCTGGAGATATGACACTGGAGGTGGTCGTGTGCTGCTCGTACTTGCTTGATCGGTGTCGGCCACTGGTTGCTGGACCATCTCGGGATCGTTGCCGTCGCTGACTATGATTTGAACCGTCGTCTCTGGTTCTGCGTCGTCATTGTCAACTTGCGGATCAGCGTTGGGTGGCGGATCGGCCATTGAAAATGTCGAAAATCAGCGAAAATCGATTCGGATAGAGCTCTCAGAGCCTCAATAGCGACGGGCGGGGACTGGTAGATGGATACGCGGCACGCTAGGTTGCGAGACCGGCATAGGAAACCAATGTAAGACGTCAGTCTAACAACAAGTCAGATGTTGATATAGATTTACTCTGCCGCACCATACGCCAAGAGTTACACCGAGAAGACTGACTGGGATACCAGCAGGAGGTTATGAGTGCAAGTCACAAAACAAAAGAAAACAAAGGAACCAGTCAGCATGACCTGTACCCGATGTTGACTTAGGCCTAACAGGCAAAGGTAGCATGGATACACCAGACACAGATCACATTATCATAGTGCACCAGCAAACTAGATCTTACATCCCCCTTACAAGTTGTGAGGTTCTGTCCTGAGATCTACTTTTTATTTCAGTCTCATTGACTTTCAACATGTTGCGCCCAAGTCAAATTTAATAATGAGTGACAAGCAGTATTCAAAAAACCAAATTTCCCGCCACAATTTTAAAAAATATGTTGCAGCATGAGCTCTAGTCAATTTTTTTACGCCGCCATTCACGGTATGACATTTTAATCTCGTTTTCAGTGCATCCTTATCGTTAATTATAACCTGCTTTTTGCAGTTTGGTTGGTAGCTTTTTAATAACAATGCGAAGAAAGAACGCTTTCGTTAAAAATATTGCTCTGTTTTTAAGACATGGCAGCTTTTGTAGCTTTAAAAAATGATGTTTCAGTTCGAGTTTGAATTTCCCGCCGTTAAAAAGTTGTTCGATGTTACAGGTCTTGTGCGTCTCATGCTTTTACTGCTTTTACATGATTTCCATGTACATAATTTTAGACTCACTTTTCCTTGTATCTACTGTATATTATGCTTATCGAAGCTCATGCAGCGACCCCGTTTCGCGCCTAACTCGCAAAAGTATGAGGAAGAGATGCGAGCTTCCGCAAACCGGTCCCTCTAACGTCCGCTTTTATTGTCAGTCACTCTTCATATACGCCTTTTCTGTATAAACACTGTTTCTCAGTCAGTTCTTCAGTCAATTTGAATTTCGCGCCTTTTTTATAAGTTTTCTAGTATCTTTTTATTTTTCAAGTATAACTGTCATCGTTTTTCTTGTGCAGAGACAGCTTTCAAAATGTGCAAGAAGTGTTAAATCTCACACCAAGTCATATCCTGCAGAATTTTTTCGCATTTCCAAATTTTTTTAAGTTTTTATGTTCAAATGGACCCCCAACAAAAACCAAAACTTGTAACTTCTGTAACAAGTGACATTTTTTGTTCAGGAATTGCTCCCCGCAACCAGACGGCTTTTATTAGGTCCAAACCTGAAAGATATGATAAATTCGCCCTAGTGAACCCCCTGCTAAGCACCGTACAGCGACCTGGGCAATACCTGGTCGGTCAAGGTCAGGGTCAGGTCAGAATTTCTTGCACCCGTTGGAAGTGTTCTGACAGCGAAAGAAAGTGAATTTAGTCAAATGTTGGTGAAAACATTTCAAGCTACTGCCTTCCTGAGTAGGGATCTGGGGGCAGTTTTACAGTTCTAAATTCCAAGGCATGTCCTAAATCCTAGGACAGTCCCACGTCATTTCACAATCAGCTTGGTATCCCAGCCAAGAGTAACAGGCAGTCATACAGTAAGTTTAAGACACTCCCTCGTGTCTATATTTCCCAGCAGCGCTGTCAGGCGCAGGGTGATTTCCCTTGATCTATGGCAATTTTAAGCTGGTCTTTCTAAAGCAACTTTTTGGGCGTCTTGAGATTGTGGCATTTTGCCTTGGCTCTCTCGAACCGCAAAAAAACGGTTCTTCATCAGGTGAACTAAAATTCTGTCGTCCCTTTATAACCATTGAGGCTAGAAAAAGACGAGAAAATCATCATCATTTCACTCCTTACTCAAGCAAATACCTGCACTTGGCAGAGAGATTCATTTTTGAGCAATTTTCTAGCCTGAAAGTGAAATCCAGAATGAATATGTTCCATTTTTCCCATGATAGCTTCCAGGCAGAGAGCGCATGTAAAGGCAGCACGTACTGAAGGTGCTGATGAGCACTTGGGTACAAGAAAATATACAATGCGCCGGAACTTTTTAATCTTCTCACACCTCATCTCCTTGCAAGAAAGGTGGTTTAGCATGATAAGCAGACCTGAAATAAAGCATTGTTCATCGATTCACCAACTGCAACAAAGCGTAAATTAGCAACATTCGCCCGCATTTTTATTCACCGAAACATTAGACAAAACAAAAACCTGGTGGAGAGTATTCACGATAAGTTTTTTAAATTTTACTGCCAAAAAATCAGAATAACCATGTTGCTAATCCCTTTCACTAAAATGCCAGAGTCCATCCTGATCATTCAAAGAAGAATGGCCCTGGGAGAATTCTTGCATGCTTGAAAATCATCGATTTACGACTGGTGGATTTGAGTAGAGTCCACATTTTCATTTGCCAGGGTCAGTGTGTGGATACCACCAACAGGCGTCACAAGAGTTCAGGCCTAAAATGCAGAAGTTGGGCTCACTGTGACACCGAAAAATCCAGGATATGTAATGGGCTTGCAACTCAACCAGCCGACCTACATAATTGCAACAACTGAAAACAGCTCCAATTATTCAAGGCTGACTAAATTTTGTGAAATTAAGCACAGAAAAGGCGCATCATTGCAAAGAGGACATGTCGCCACCAAGCCACTGGATTTGTTATCATTAGTCGCAGAATCCACATTCTCCTATTAATTGCAAACTTCATTTCATTTTCATTTCGTTTTTTTCCGTTCTGGAACGAATAAAAAATTCATACCACAGAGCGATGGAAACTGATACTCAATCAAAACTTCACGGTTGCCTTGGTTTCGAACGACAATCAAGTCCTAACCCGCTCAAATAGGTTAGCTCTCGGGATAAAGTTGGTTTTGGGGCCCTAACTTGAATTCTGGTGCAGGAGAGTGCAGATATGAAACGCACCTAGCATGACTAACGCCATACAAATGAGCAGAATCAACTGCAGGTAATTCATAGTTTGCTTCTTACGAAAAGCCCACCGACGATTCGACTTCGTGCAGGTTTACACTAACTTCGAAAGCAGAAACCAAGTTTATGAGCTCTTGTAGCGATGAAGAGAGCTAACTGTGGTGTTGCTAAAGTTTATGCTGGCAGTGAGCTTTAAAGTGGTGTCCATTTTAACATGAAGTTCTGTTATGTGACTAATCACAAACAGAAACTGAGCTCCCCTAAAGCGAAAGAGATTGAGCTCCAACGGTTATAGACCCAACTACCGTACATTCCCCAGCAATTTTGTGGCCTGAAAGTATAATCTCGAATAAATATGTTCGATTTTCTCCCCTCCCCCCAGAGAGCCTTTAGACATAGACCAGAGAGCGCTCTAAGGCCCGACGCGCTTAAGGTAGGCCGATTGACAATAGCATATAGAGTGCTCTGAAAGCCTTCGACACCATGCTGTGCCAGATCATGACTATAACGCTCCCTACGCTCCTGCATGTGAAAGGACATGGTCTCATTTACGGAATGGTTTACATGGTGTGGTAAAACATTTGCTGGTTACCGTGCAAACCACTTTTGGTAACCATCATTTAAAGGTCCAAGCCGTCCTTGTTGCGTAGCAAGTCAACCTGTACATTCATTCTCTGCAGTTTAAAATATGCAATGAATATAACTCATGGCTTGAGAGCATTGGATTAATCAAGTTTTTGGCTTCACCTGTGGATGCAGTCCTTGTGCGTAAAGGGGTCTGATTCAACGATGCAGATGCTGTCTCCAAGTTTCGAGCTATGCCACACCGTATTTACTTAGTGTGTAACCAGCGTTCCTGGCGGTCGGAAACGATAGTCTCACCTGGCTGGCGAACGTCAACCACTTTGGATGATGATTTGTTTTGTATTTTTTTTTTACTCTTGTCAAAGCATAATATATGAATTTTAGTGCGGCCTGCGAAAAAAAACCCTATTTTTGGCGGGAACACGTACAACAAAACAGCAAAGGAGGCATGAAAGCAAGCAAAAAAGATGATGCTATCCAGTTTCTCAAGCACTCGTTCAACTTGGTTCACCTCCACTACCCTCTCTGAGCACAAGTTATCATCATACAGCGGATACATCGTAGGTTACAGCCGAAGCGGTGACTGCAATAGACAGTGCACTTTACTGCTTCCCACTATCACATGCACCTGGGATATTAGCTCAGATCGGTTCATGTCGGATCCCCTTGTATCGCAAGTACCCAAATAATAGTTGTATGTTAGCGGCGTACCAGACAACAAAAAGCAGGTGGATGACAAACGAAAAAAAACACAGCAGGGCCAACGACAAGATTGAACTTCTAACGAATGGCGCAGGTGTCATTTATGAACAGACGCGTAAAGTCCTTCCACTGGCACTTGAAAAGCTCCTTACCATGTGATCTGTACGCAACCAAAAACAGCACATTATACCAACTCCGAATAGTACCAACAAAACGAGCTAAACTGAGAGGATCATTTTTCCGCTTACAGTTATAGATGAAAAAACGTGCCCACAAAAGTATTATATTCAATGGCAGTGACAAGTCAGTCGAGCCCAGGATGGCAACGTCTCTCGATAGAACAAATTCCACTACACAATGCTGCAAACGATTTTCAAAAGACCCCCAAAATGACCGAACATGCGCACACTCAAAAAAGTAATGCTCAATTGTGTCTGTAGATTCCTCACACCACTGACAGATGTTCGTAGTACAGATTTTCCGAAGAAAAAGGTATCGACCGGTAGGAACCAATCTGTGCAACAACCTCCATTGGAAGCTTATCATTTGAGGAGGTAGCCGAAGGCGCAACAGAAGACGGAAATAGGGGAGGATGTCTGGGATCGCTAGCTCTCTCCTCCAAATTGACTGAGCCGTAGGAAATTGGGAGCTCAGTTCCACGTTCAAGGAATAGAAGGTTTTTGACCTAATTCCAAGAATAGGAACATGGGACATAGTCTTATGGCTAAAGAACAGAGGTCCGGGGGGACCGGAAAAGCCCTCAGATACCCGTAGGTCAGCCAGAACCCGAGAACAATCCTTCAAAGTAGCCTCCCACTCTGGGGGCAGGGAAGAAAGAACCCGCCTAAAGTGAAACCACTCAGTCTGGGGAAGATTAAAGCGGACCCGAAACCTGGCCCAGCCAAGTGGCGTGCCGTTATCTGAAAACAGCTGACCAACAAAAAAATACCAGCATAACACCAGGCTTAAAGAAAGCTACCAGCACATCGACAGTACTGGGTGAGTCACCCACGGCCTGGCGTGCAAGGTCAGCGAGGGTTTATGGTTCGCAATCCGACCTCTATCACAGGGAATCGAGTACGGGACGAGTCCAGCAACTCGCTCCCAAGCAATACAAAGAAACGAATGCCAAATTGCTGCACAGCCGCGGCCGCTTTCTCAAACAAACTGACGACGAGTCTGGCCGATCCACGTTATAATGACCAAAGATATGATTAGTAGGTTACCCAAAAGCACCTCGTGCTCATCAGACTATAATTAAGATATAGCAGAAAAGTTCGAAAGGGACGGAAAACGCCAGAATACCCAGTATAAAAACCACATGGTTTTACCTTTGACCCCCCTCCTCCTTGTTTCTTGTCACTCTGGTGCTGCCCTCTCCGCGCGGCGAACGACGTCGGATATGGACGCGCCCTTGGGTCTCCACAAAAGTATTTGTTTCGCTACAAATATTGATTTGGATTTGGCACCGCATTGTCTGGAGTTGGTCCCCGCATTGTAGAGTACACTTTTCGTATCGATAATTCTACCTCTTAAGCTAGTTTCGATTGTCTTTGCTTGGATCGTGCTGCAAGTACCTGACGTTCGGCCTGCTATTTATCGCTTTTATTATGACAAATAACATATTTCTTTGAGTGCACGCTCAAGAAAAAGGTTTACGGAAAGACCCTTTGTTTGACATGCGAGCAGGAAAGCTGCTGTAATCATAACGTTACTCGTGAGAATCCAAGACATTGTCCTATTGTGAGCTCCAACTGGTTCCCACCCGTCCTGAGGCCTACACGATTTTAATTAAAATGAAAATGTTCTTTCCAGAATTAAAATAAAAGAGTATTGATTTCCGAAATCTAGGCATGACGTCATGGGGTGTCAGTTTTCGTAAGACACGAGCACCTCACATGCACGAGCGCGAGCACGGTCATCGGGAATTGTGGCTAAGCATGTGCATCGTGACTAACATGGTTAAAAGTTTGCAGGAATCACTTTGCTTTTTTAATCGAAAGAGAAAAATTGGTGATTAAGGAGCACTACTGTAGGAGAAGATACTGTGGGGGTGTGTGTGTGGGGGGGGGGGGGGGGGGGGAGGAATATGAGAGTCGACTATTCTTGAGAACACTAACTATGCGCACGCAGGCAATCAAAGAAACAGCAAACTGATTTTTCGTTCGATCCCTTTTCATAAAAAGATAATAAATCGTCAAACAGCCGCAAATTATGAATATGATGCACTTATTAAAAGTTCCACGAACATAGTTGCTTGAATCGCTCACCATCCAAACTCGTAAATGGAAGTGGCCTAACGAGGGTGTACAATAGGTACCCCACGACCAACATACATATCTTATAATCAGGGCTTATCGGACTGAAAACAAATCCGGCAAGTAACTGATTTTGAAAAAACGATGTATTTTCTCTTTGAGGCACTACCTCTTTTACTGAAAACCATGACTTTCTTTGTTTTTTTAAGACCATTTGGAAAGATCAATCCGTATTGACCGCGCCTGATGCGATCTCTCAAACTCCCTGCTTACTACCTCGACTGGGCTTCACCGAAATCGCCGACACCTTCGCCTTCTTTCGGGTCCTAATCAACACTTTGAAACACTCACGAAATTTCTTATTTCTAGAAAAAAGAGCGGTTCCGTCAACCAAAGCGCTGGCCGTTTTCATAATCGTGCTAATTGTAATGATAACGAGGGAAGCCTTGCCCTGGGATATATTTATTGAAATAGTGATCAATATCTCTGCCAGTACTCCAGTCAGCAAGTACAGGCCCAACATCAGTTTAACTGTGGGCATCACCGCTAGTTGCTGCTTCGTAAACGAATCCTGCACATTTGAGTTTGCTGACGGGGAAAAAGCATTTCGAAATCGAAACGATAGCATCATGGCCACATAGGCGAGAATGTTTGCCACAAAGAAGGACAGGTTAAGTTGGCTAAATGCCATCATGAACATGGGGTGTAGACCGTTGGGAAACCCAATGCATACAACAATTGAGCTTATAGGAGCTGTCAGAAACGCAGTAGCCAATTGAATAGTGTTGTATATGGCGCAACCGATAAGCAAGTACACTGCATAGTTTTTGCCAAACGATCGATACCTGACGGGCGCCGTGACACTGATCAATCTGTCGATAGCGATTAGGCTGGCAACTTGGGCTTGGAATGTGACACCCACGAGGGCCAATATGTGCGCAAGCAGGCAGGTCAAACCAGTCAGCTTATGCGGAATAATTTCCAGCTGGAATCCGATGTTGTATATACCTTTGGAGAGAAAATTGAGAGCAACGAGCAATGAGCCGATGCCACCTCCAGCGATCAGTGTAAAACAGGGCGAGCGAAGTGGCTTGCTTACAACGATGACCACAACTGTTGTCAAACTGCTCGTAATGCCCAAGAGACCCACTATGATGAGTCCTGCGGCATGGAGAATAAGCGGTGGGCTTGGACTGTATGTACTCGTGTTGTTCGAGGTATTCATAAAATGAACATGTGCATGAACAGAAGGATGTGCTTGACAGGATTTCGAAACAGAAACTAAGACCTTGTTCCAACTAAGGTCAGTTTTATACAAGAAACTTCCGTGCCCCAGGGAAGACTCCTAAGGATGAGATTCCGAATTGGCAGCCAGACGGGTGACACGTGAGTCGGTAATACCGGCGTATAAGCTGCTCCTTGAATCACCTGCAAAGCTCATGAAGCACAATTTTATCTGGCGCATATATGATGGATCGTCACTCGTTGAGCCGTAATTATGTCGAGTGCTCAGGCCTTTTCAGTTCAGACATCTGAGCTTCTGTCAGTCTAGAGCATGCTATATGAGCTTCCTGATTGGCTCATAGGGGGAGGTACGAGTACTTACGGGGCTGAAAAGAGGCGAGGTAATTACAGGATATTTCATTAATCGTATTGATCATATCACAGAGGCTCTCGGGTATCTCCCTCGAAAAAGTACCGAATAAACCTTAAATAAAGAGTTTCTTGCGACTACATGCCGTAGCCAGCTAAACAATATTTTTCTTTTATGACGTACAGTATATTGTATTGCATGATTAAATATTCTCGTAACGTGCATCTGTTCTTGGCCACCCTCTCCTAATACCTTGCTGCTATGGCAAGAATACTGTGCATTCATATTTCTTTGAATTTTAACATGTTTCCTTGACAGAAGCAAACAATCGTCGAAGACAAAGCGCGTTGAAACGTTACTAAGCGTATCACGCGACGTCTTTTCTTGAGCTCTATTTTCTGAATTTCAAGCTCCGCTTCTTGGTCGTTACATCTCCGGTGAAACCAAGCGGACTAGCTCAGTTTCTCATTGATAGCTTGAACGCCTGTCTATCACGCCCAAGCGGTATGAGCCAACCAAGCGCTATGACAAAACTTGACTGACTACTGTACCTCCAAGTCGATTACCAGAATGCTTGCTATCTATAGTGTTTACATGATTCATATTATAACCCCGCCTGTAGGGAACATTTGTAAAGGTCGACCGCAGCCTAGGGGGGGGGGGGGGGGGGGGGTAGCAGCAAATGGTCGACCGCAGCAAATTTTTAAACTTTTGATGACGAAAAAGCACCTTTCATCTTCACCAGAAGTGCGCGTTTAAACTTGGAAAACTTTTTGTCTCCTCTTCTCCTTGGTCGTTCATTCTCGACAGTGAAATTTCGGGTTCATCAGGACTCTTATTCCCAACTGGAGTGGCATCTGATCCGAAAGGAAAAAGTTGGGAGGCGACGGCTAATCTGGTTAAGGGCGTTGACACGCCTTGCTGGCCGGCAGCCCTGACTAAGAGGCCGAGGTTCTATTCCGACGGGGGACGACAGTTTAGTAGCTTGTCGCTGACTTTGGACGCCTGGCTCTGGGCGACTCCCTTGCTACTGTCAAATAACAGACGCCCACCCAAGAGTAGAGAATTGGTAAACTGTCCTCGAACACCAGTCGGAACGGTCCCTAAGCTAAGCCTAAGCCCCTTCTTACCCTGTATGCTCTGTTGTGGAGGTGCTCCCCGTGAAGACACAGGGAACCTGCCGTGAGAGCTAGTCACCTCTGGGGATAGAAATTGTGAGACGTTCCCCCCACTTGGTCGATTCCCCCACAGTGTCTGGTGGAGGAAATGACTCACTGAGACATGCGACGTTTCCTCACTGAGACGATTCCCCCACCATCAGTTTTCAGAAACTGCGGCAATTCAAATTTTGAGCCTTCGTATGGGAGTAAGTACCCATCCACAAATCTTCATCGCTTATCCTAGAAGACATTAATTATGCCTCAAATACTCCACGATTTTTTTGAATCATCGTTCGACTGCCATGCTCCGAAAGCCATGTTGTGATACCCCTAAAATGCTTGCTTTACGTTAGCTCCTTGGACCACGCTCGCTTGGTTCAAGGACAAAGAAGACGAGCCTAATGTATCGCGAATGAGAAAACTACTTTGTCAAAATCTGCAGCTGTCATACTGGTGAATTTACCCAAGTTCCACTGCCTAAATTTATGTCTTCTGCTTTTTTCCAATTCACAATGAGGTAGTTCTATCCGTACATCTGGACTTGAAACATGTCTTCATCGGCACAGAAAACCTGGTCTGGTCTTACATACATTCGTATTGGAAGCGTAAGTTGGGAGTCTACAATAATAATTCTGCAATGAGTTGGGAGTTCAAAAAGTTTGTAGCCTGAATACCTTGCACGTCGAGCTGCAGCACCCAACTTGTACTTTACACTGCCCCTCACCCTACAAGCCAAACCTATCATCCTGCCACACATCACACACGTGCTGCCTTTTGCGACCCACGTCGTACCTACCTGCATATCAGGAGAGAATTATGGTGGAGGAAACGACAGGGTGGGGGAATCGTCACAGTGGGGTAAACGTCGCATGTCTCAGCGAGTCGTTCCCCCACCAGACGAGGTGGGGGAAACGACACAGTGGGGGAATCGTCTCAGTGGGGGAAACGACCAAGTGGGGAAATCGTCACGGGACCGGGGATAGGTCGGGATCACCTTTTTTGTGGGATCGGGATCAGGGCAAGTTCGATAGGGATCGGGATTTTTTGTTTGAGGTCGCACATTGTTTGCACACACGAAGGAGATGAGTCTTTCTCCTTACTAAAGCACACACAGTCAACCAGGCACACAGTCGAGTTTAAGTCATTACAAATAAGCTGAAATTGATGAGTACATTCGCTCTTTCGATACGCGTCCAGCCTAGGCTAAATAAAATCAGTGTTGCTATCGATCTGAACCGATGTTGCTGTTGCCTCTTCATCGCAGATATAATGGATCAGAGTGTACCATGCTTATGCATGTCATTATTATTAGCAGAATCCCGATGCCTCAATGTCAGGATCAGGATCGGAATTGGGAGTGGTCAAATCCCGATGATATCCGGATCGAGCCTATCCCTAGTCACCTCACAGCCTCACTCATCATATCATGACTGCTGGCCAGCTAATATGATTGGAGCTCCCATGGAGGACTGGACCGACGCGGCCCAACCCGCAAAACTTTTAAAAAATATGAGGAAAAGTTGTGGGATAAGTATGTGGAGGCTTTCACAAAATAGGAATCCGCTCCATGATTAAAAAAAAAGATTTGGCTTTTGAAGGAGAGGGCACCTTGTCGAGTTGAGAAGGCATAAGATGGTGAAACATTTGACAAAACTGCGTTTTTGAAAGAAGGGGGTATGGCTCAAATGGTCGACCATTTTTGAGGGGTGTTCGCGAGAAGTTGTCGGCTTGCGGTATGGGGGTACTGGTATGGGGATATATCGCAAACGAGGGATATTAGGTTTATTTTATTGATAAAGGAGCGACAAATCGTTGTGGAAATCTTACAGTATATGATATGGTCTGGTTTTCTCTAAATGAAACTTCTCATTGGTGGCAGCACCGAAGCTGAATGATATATTCTAAGTACAATATTTCATGCCCTGAAAGTCAAGCTTACGCCTAGAAGTACAATAGTTCCCTAAATAATTATCATAAAAGTTTGTTATCTGTGTGGCGGCATGAATCTACAAAACTACGAGTTGTGATGTGAATGTGCTAAATTTAAAAAAGGCTGGCGTCGTGAGAGAGTAGTATTAGCCGACCCTACCAGCACCCGCCATAGTAATGCTTTATTTGATACACATGATTGATACACCCTAGATACACATGATCAAGTCCAGAGAGCGATCGTGTATACGAGTGAGGCAAGGATTATATGCAGTGTGAGACCCTCAATTGGTAAGGGATATTTCAGTTTTTCAAAGGTCTCCTTTTTTCTTTTTTTTTCACTATTCTACTTTTTTTTTAAGGCAGTTTGGAGGCATTCGGTGCCCGCATCCTGGCCAGCGCATCCGAAATTTGATGTTTTGGCCAAAACAAGGCTAAGAATCCGCCAGAAGACTCGAAATTTTTCGAAGAGGCGTGGAACTATTTGGCAAGCTCCACTGACCCTCTTGATAATTTTTCGATAGGAAAAACGTTAGTTCGCTATCTCGACTTTGTAATCCAGCCAGGGCAATTATTTTTGACAGCATGCATTTGATCTATCTCGGTAACGCCCAGCTCATTCTCAGTCGACTTTCCACTAGTGAGTATCACGTAAAATATTTAAGATGGTTAAGAATCTTTGTTTCTTCTTGTTCTTCTCACAATAGGTCAGGCGAACCGATGGACGGCAGTTTTTGGCAAGTGCTTGATTCGTTGATCGAAAATATCCGATTGCCTCATCATTTCGATCGAAAAGTGCCGACTCTGCGCAGTCTTGGGAGCTTCAAAGCCTCAGAAATAAAAAATGTGTCAATTTATGCTGTGGTTCCCATAACTACACATTATTTAGAAGAATCGCCAGATATTTGGCATTCAGCTATGTATGTGCATGCATCAGGTAGAATATTTTTTTAAATTTGCTGAAAACTTTAGAGAAAATACGTGTTCATTTTCGACTTCTCTCCCAGCCTCGAGTCACGAAAGAAGACCTTAAACAGGCTTCAAAGCTGTTGGATATTTGCCAAAAATTGATTTCAAAAATTTGCCTCGTGAACAGTCAGAATTTTAATTCTTATGCAGTGAAACATTTGCCGGCTCAACCCAGACTCCTCGTCCCACATCAGTCCATGTGGTAGCAGATGGACCCCACTTGGAGGCCTGATTTTTCCAGGCGGGACTCATATGGCTTGCCTCTCCACGCGAGAGTCACGCGGGCCAACGTGGACTGCCAGGGATTCCGCGTGGTTTGTTTGGCAACCACACGGCTGCTCATCAAGCGGCTTCCATGTGATTCCCATGGCTTGCGGAATGTCCTCCATGTGGTTAGCATGCACTGACCACACGGTTTTAAATATTTTTCATCTCCGTGATGCTTGAAAATCATAGACACATACGAACCATACCTGAAATTTTTATTCTGCGATTATTAATAATGCTCAAAAGGCAAAATATTGGTGACAGTACAAATATCAAAACACTCGGCCAAAGCTGCGCAACACAAAACATCAGTTATTTCCACAATATCGAATTTCCCCGATCTTTGAACAATCCAAAAGAATGAACCATAAAATCTATCATCGTATAAAGAAAATAAATCCTGACCGTTTGGACAACTTCGAAGGCGATAAAACTTTTAAAAAAACACATTAATGTTGCCCTTCATTGAAAAAAACATATTTGCTTCGCCATAGCATTCACCCAAATCCTCCTCAAAATTAGTGTGTTTGAAAACGCTCGCCGATTTTGGGGAATGATGGGAGCAATGCAGGGTTTCGGACCCTCGATCCTCGCGACGGGAAAATGTAATGGCTTTGTCGTAATTAGGAAAATGTTTCTCCCAACAGTCGAATATGAGCGGACATTTTCACGTGGATTCAATAAGCGATACCTGAAACATGCAAATGGAGGTAATCTGAAGCTTAAAAATCGTGACAGAATTACTCACCGATTCTTTTCGTCTTTTGAGGCAGATCGGTCATAAAGAGCTGGTACTACGACTTTCCACTGAAGCCACAGCTGGGTCCCGCTGGTACGAAAAGACATATATTTGTATGATGATTGGTGCAAAGCGAGCCGACGACCCAATTGTAGAAGAGCACCTTTTGCTGCTATGATGAATCTACGAAATGGGACTGCATCATAGCATGAAGAACCAAAATTAAAAACAACTGTGGCTAACCTGGCAAAATGTCCATTAAATCCTTCAAATGCAAAAGAACTGCTCGACCACTGTGCGGGTCTGCTCGCACTCGTGCATGTGAGGTCATCGAGTCCTACAAAAACTGACACCCCATGACGTCATGTCTAGATTTCGGAAATCAATACTCTTGTGTTTTAATTCTGGAAAAAATATTTTCATTGTAATTGAAATCGTGTAGGCCTCAGACTGGGTGGGAACCAGTTGGAGCTCACAACAGGACAATGTCTGGATTCTCACGAGTATGATTACAGCAGCTTTCCTGCTCGCATGTCAAACAAAGGGTCTTTCCATTAACCTTTTTCTTTAGCGTGTACTCAAAGAAATATGTTTTTAGTCATAATAAAAGCGATAAAAAGCAGGCCTAATGTAAGGTCCTTGCTGCACGATCCAAGCAAAGACAATCGAAACAAAATAGCAAGACTAGCTTAGGAGGTAGAATTATCGATACGAAAAGTGTACTCTACAATGCGGGGACCAACTCCAGAGAATGCGGTGCCAAATCCAAATCAATGTTTGTAGCTGCAAGCGAACACTTTGGTGGAAACCAATACTTTTGTCATTCAAGATCCCTGGGGGCGCGGTAGCGTCCCCCAGTGTAGTACATGTGCCACACCAACAACGATATCTCAACAGCCTGATGTCGTAAGGCAATTAAATTTTGTTTCTTAGCGTAACTTCACACTAGATTAGGTTCTTTCGAAGGAATTTCCAAAATCTTTATCCATTCGGGCTCCACTCATATTAGGGGTGCGAGGGCGAAAATCCCGACCTGGTTATTTATTTTCGCTATAACTCGCCGACCGTGCGGCCAAACACGATGAAATTTGGTTTGAATATCAGGGACTAGTTGGGGAAAGTGTGTACCAAAAATCTTTTCAAAATCTTCTTATAGATTTTTCTTCTATGGGCAGAAACGTCCCGCGTCATATATGTATGTATGTACCTATGTATGTATGTATGTATGTACGAATGTATGTAGGTATGTATGTATGGACCCAATAGATCACAACGCCGATCGGGAGCTGCGTGAGAGCGGGGCATCCAGCTATATACTCAAACGACAGGGTAACATCACTGCTGGTGCCTTCTGGCATTTATTTTGACCACGAATTGCCCCAGATTGCTGTGGGGTCCTCAGAAGGGGGTCCACTCGGGCAAAATTATCAATTTTTGCACTTTTGGACCTCATAAAACCGTCTGGAGAGGTGCGGGGCAAGTTTTTATGGCTCAATCGAGTCAGGAAGGTGCGGGGAGCAATTCCTGACCGAAAAATGTCACTTGTTATAAAAGTTTGAAGTTTTGGTTTTTGTTGGGGGTATTTGAACATAAAAACTCAAAAAATTTGGAAACGCAGAAAAATTCTGCAGGATATGACTTGGTGGCTCATCGAGGACTCATAGGACTCATGGAATTTCTGTTATATTAATACATATATAAACAAAAAAACGCATGTCTAGTTTTCAAAATGGCAGGAAATTCGAAATTCACTTCTTGCACATTTTGAAAGCTGTCTCTGCACAAGAATGACGATGACAGTTATACTTGAAAAATAAAAAGATACTAGAAAACTTAAAAAAGGCGCGAAATTCAAATTGACTGAAGAATTGACTTTAAAAAACAGTGTTTATACAGAAAAGGCGTATATGAAGAGTGACTGACAATAACAGCGGACGTTAGAGAGACCAGTTTGAGAAAGCTCGCATCTTTTGCGAGTGAGGCGCAAAACGGGGTCGCTGCATGAGCTTTAATAAACGCAATATGCAGTAAATACGAGGGCACCTGAGTCTAAAATCCTGTACATGGAAATCATGTGAAAGAAGTAAAAGCATGAGACTCACAAGACTACGTAGTAGCATCGAACAACATCTTAATGGGGAGGGGGGGGGGTAAATTAAAATTAAACCAAAAAATAATTTTTGACCGCCACAAAAGAGCGATATGTTTTAAAAAAGCGTTCTTTCTTCGCATTGTTATTAAAGAACTTGGCAATTAAACGGCGAAAATGCAGGTTATAATTAACGATAAGGATGCACTAAAAACGAGGTTAAAATGTTATGCCGTGAATGGCAGCGTGAAAAAAATGACTAGAGATAATGCTGCAGAATATTTTATAAAATTTGGTCATTTGAATACTGCTTGTCACTCACCATCAAATTTGACTCAAGCACATCATGTTCATGTTCATGTTTTTCCAAATCACCAAACGCTTATGCGCACTCGAGGGTGAAGGACACATTTTACACGAAATGATTTGCTGGCCCAACATGTTGGAAGTGAATGAGACTAAAATAAAAGGGATCCTCATGACATACAGAACTGGCCTAATGTTTGCTGAACTCAGTAGTACAGTGCAGGGTCTAGTTTAAAGGAAAGGCTGTATTTCACCCAGACACGTGCTAACGAGTGCCTAAACTTAGCTAATTGTAAGCCAGAGAGAGAGAGAGAGATTTAGTGGAAGAGCGATAAAACAATGGCCACTGATTTTAATTTCTTGGGCATGCGTAGAAGCGAATTTTTGTAGAATGGTTATACTAGCACTCACGATTTCATGTGCTCGAATGCGGCCAGTCCTTAAGTGGGTATATAAGGTGGGTGGAGAAGTCAGGACTGAAAAAGGAGTGAAATTGGCAAAAAAATTCATGAAATGAAACTGGGAAAGGTAGTACATGTGGTCTGATGCGCCTTCGGAGCAGGCCAGTCCAGGGTGAAAAAAAGTGATCGAGAAAGATCCTGCCTGGCTCTGGCAGGATCTTTCTCGATCACGGTTTTAGGGTTGACAAGTAGACCATAACAACTAGCCTCATTTATGTCACCGGCCATGCCAGATGCTACTCTGAGCAATGCTGGTGCACCAAGGTATTGTTCCAAAAGCAACGGATTTTGCATTTTTCTGCTTGATGCTTTCGTGATCGCGATAAAATCAAGCACGAGGAGCAAGTCCAACACCTTATTTCGCATTGCCTATCCATACATCAGGGAATGCGCAATAAATGGGGACTGAGACGTCAATTCCCATTCGTATCAAATATATTCTGGTCGAATGTCCACTCGCTACCTCTGAATGCCAAGGATATGCGAATCTTGCAATACAGCGTCTGGCGCCAGGGTGATGATCCCTTCAGCTATTATAAATAGACCCCAAAAAGGTGCTCAGCCGTTTAACATCCAAAAATGTCAGGGCCTCAAGAATGGGTAGCTATTGTAGATCTAGCTTGGTGGCTTCTGCTGACCAGGCGTGTAAATCTCGAAGGTAGGCACTCAAGTAAAACTTTCCTGCAAAGCATAATGGCTTGGGGACTTTAGAGGAAGCTTGATTCACGACTTTCAAATGCTTTATCATGGACCCGATGACAAGTTCATGAAATCACAGCGTTTTAGCTTTGAGCCCCAGAGTTCACCGGGCGCTTCACCTAACAAATACCACATACAATAGTAAAAAACTGGGTTCTTCACTGCACAAGGTAATAAAGATCAGGAGAAGAAGATTATCCTGTCCTATCGACTCCCCACCGACACGAGGCAACAGAAAGACAACGCGCTTGCGATCCAAAAGCAGTGTCAGCAAAGGCTAGCGTGGACACACCGACAGGTCCACGCGTATACACGCAAGAAATATATCAGTTCCTCATGTATAAATCATAAGATTGAGCCAAATCTCATGAGCAGTTATAATAAAAGTATTTAATTACTCGGCTTCAAATATTTGTCATTACAATTTTCCTGCCTGAAGTTGCATATCTCAGTTCTCAGGCAAACTGGCAGGCGACAGAACCTAACGACTCACTGACTCACGTAAACTGAAATATTATCTGCCACTATACACTTGTGTGTTCAACGTTCCGAGCATGTGTCCTTGTCGTATGCTGCTTCAGCTAAGTGCCAAATAATCTGAGGATATGTGGATAACATCTGCAGCAGGAGAAGACCAGTGCTCACCGAATTCCTCCGCAGACCCAAATTTCATCCTTTGGATGAGTCACCAAATTCACCTTCACTTTAAAGTAATATTTATAAGCACTTATAAATTCCATGCATTGGGTCAAAAGCACCAGCACGCAAAACATCCCAGTCTCTGAATTTCGTTGTCCCTCATTGCTGCTAGAAGATCTTACGAAGCTGCACATTCATCAAGATTCCAGCCTGAGTAGGAGATTGCGCAATTGAAAGGGAGATCTGTCCTGCAAGTATAATTACATTTTCCACAAAACAGTCCCTGAAATATTCACTATACAAGAGCTGCAGATGTGAGCATTTTCTAGCAGCCACCTTCCCCAAGCTGGTGACATGAATGAGGCTAGTTGTTATGGTCTACTTGTCAACCCTAAAACCGCGAGTACATGTGGCCAGCCAGAGCCAGGCATGATCTTTCTCGATCACCTTTTGTCAGCCTGGACTGGCCTGCTCCGAAGGCGCATCAAACCACATGTACTACCTTTCCCAGTTTCATTTCATGAATTTTTTGCTAATCTCAAAGAACTCAGACACGAGGCCTGTAAGTTAAGGGCTGAAACAAAACGTAGTATACAGACTGTACTGGCAAATTGAGAGACACGAGTATATTCACTTTTAATTTCAACCCTCTTTCTATCGCTAATATCAGCGCCCAGTTTAGACCAGCCACAGGTCTCTAGGTGGAAAAAAATCAATGATCTGAATGGTGGCTTGAGAAAGCTAGAAAGCGTGATAACGTTGGTGGCAAGTCCGCATGTCGCCTGTGTAATGTGAGAAGCCTATATTTACCCTATATTTAAAAAAATATACCCAGTGCAAGGCTTCCATCGTTATCATTACAATTAGCAGGATTATGAAAACGGCCAGCGCTTTGGTTGACGGAATCGCTCTTTTTTTTTTAGAAATAAGAAATTTCGTGAGTGTTTCGAAGTGTTGATTAAGACGCAAAGAAAGTTAAAGGTGTCGGCGATTTCGGTCAAGCCGTGCCAAGGCAGTAAGCATGGAGTTTGAGAGATCGCATCAGGCGCGGTCAATCCGGATTGATCTTTTTTAATGGTCTTGAAAAAGCGGTCGACTATCATATTCTTCTCACACACACACGCACAGTATCTTCTCCTACAGTAGTACCCCTTGATCCACCAATTTTTTTCTTTCGATTAAAAATGCAAAGTGATTCCTGCAAACTTCTAATCATGTTAGTCACGATGCACATGCTTAGCCACAATTCCCGATGACCGTGCTCGCGCTCGTGCATGTGAGGTGCTCGTGTCTTACAAAAACTGACACCCCATGACGTCATGCCTAGATTTCGGAAATCAATACTTTTTTATTTTAATTATGGAAAGAACATTTTCATTGTAATCGAAATCGTGTAGGCCTCAGACTGGGTGGGAACCAGTTGGAGCTCACAACACGACAATGTCTGGATTCTCACGAGTATGATTACAGCAGCTTTCCTGCTCGCATGTCAAACAAAGGGTCTTTCCATAAATCTTTTTCTTTGGCGTTACTGAAAGAAATATGATATTAGTCATAATAAAAGCGATAAACAGCAGGCCGAACGTCAGGTACTTGCAGCACGATCCAAGCAAAGACAATCGAAACTAGCTTAAGAGGTAGAATTATCGATACGAAAAGTGTACTCTACAATGCGGGGACCAACTCCAGACAATGCGGTGCCAAATCCAAATCAATATTTGTAGCGAAACAAATACTTTTGTGGAGACCCAAGGGGCCGTCCATATCCGACGTCGTTCGCTAGGCAGAGGGGGCAGCAATAAAGTGACAAAAAACAAGGGGAAGGGGGGTCAAAGGTAAAACGATGTGGTTTTTATACTGTTTTTTTCTGGCGTTTTCCGTCCCTTTCGAACTTTTCTGCTATATCTTAACTATAGTCTGATGAGCACGAGGGTAACCTGCTGCTTTTGGGTAACCTTTCAATCATATCTTTGGTTATTATAACGTGGATCGGCCAGACTCGTCGTCAGTTTGTTAGAGAAGGCGACCGCTGCTGTACAACAATTTGGCATTCGTCTCTTTGCATTGCTTGGGAGCTAGTGGCTGGACTCGCCCCGGGTTCGATTCCCCGTGATAGAGGTCGGTTTGCGAACCATAAACCCTCGCTGACCTTGCACGCCAGGCCGTGGGTGACTCACCCAGTACTGTCGATGTGCTGGTAGTGGAGAGACGAAAGCCAAACGAGTAGATAGTCTCGGCTGTCGGACACCAAAGGGTTCACAGCCCACCCGCCATCGTCCAAGGAAGTCGATGAGTAGTGCAGAAAGCCCTCGCGTGGAGGTGCTAGACGGACGCTGCTGTCTGTGCTGGTCCCTGAAAGGAACATTTTATCTCTACCAATTTTTGATGCGGGCGTAGCTTTTCGGTATTTAGTTTTCGCAAATTTCTGAGACAGACAATATTTCGATAATCTTTTTTAACTGGTGTTTCGTAATGTTCTGAGAGCACAATCCGGTGTTTCATTACGAATAAAACATGAATGAATGAATGAATGCTACAAAAATAAATTTACCAAATATCTAAAAACTCTGGGAAACATTGTTGGAATGTATGAACCAATATGATGATGGGAACATGAGCAGCGATGTAGAGAAATGCACCAATATTATTTCGTAAGAAAATTTTTATTTTTAATACATTTATGTCTCTGCTTACCCCCTTGAAATCGGGGGAGGGTGAGGTAGGTATGTTGAGTTGTACGACGTCAAAAAGGGGGGTCAGGCGCGAAACGACAACCTACTATGGGGGGGGGGGGGCAGTAATAAAAAATTGCTGATTTGCATGCGACGTCGTATTTAAACGGCCCCAAAGGTACAATTAACTGAATGGACAGTACAGTATGACGCTAACCCGTGGTCAGCTTCATTAATGACATAATTAGAAGTTTCTAGAGATCATTTACTTGCTGGCAAAAATCATTTCCTTGTTGGCGCTAGTTGGTTCTCTGTAAATTATGTTTGCCTTTTTTGAATTCTAGCAACAAAACCTGCCACATCTGCACACTTGTAATCAGCGCACCCATGCGGCGGAGTAACTGAGAGACTGGAAACTCTAGGACAAAAACTCCGACTGGAGGAAGGCAGTCTCGCGGCCATGCCTGATGCTGTAACATCATCCGAAGTGGTTGACGTCTCCCAGCCAGGTAAGACCCGTTTTCGACCGCCAGGAACGCTGGTAACACACCAAGTAAATACGGTGAGGCATATCTCGAAACTCGGAGAAAGCATCTGCGTCGTTGAATCAGACTCCTTTTACGCACGAGGACTGCATCCATAGGTAATGCCAAAAACTTGATTAATCCAATGCTCTCAAGCCTGATGTCGAAGTTTTCCATCACTCTACAGTATATGCTCTTGTCAATCGGCCTACCTTCAGCATGTCGGGCCTTAGAGCGCTCTTCGGTCTATGTCTGGAGGCTCTCTGGGGGGGGGGGGGGGAGGGGGGAGAGTAATCGAACATATTTATTCAAGATTTCACTTTTAGGCCACAAAATTGCAAGGGAATGTACGGTAGCTGGGTCTATAACCGTTGGAGCTCCATCTGTACAACATTTCGCTTTAGGGGCACTCAGTTTCTGTTCATGTATAGTTACATAACAGAACTTCATGTTAAAATGGACACCACTTTGGAGCTCACTGCTAGCATAAACGTTAGCAATACCACAGTTAGTTCTCTTAATTGCTACAAGAGCTCATAAACTTGGTTTCTGCTTTCGAAGTTAGTTTACACCTGCACGAAGTCGAATCGTCGGTGGGCTTTTCGTTAGAAGCAAACTATGAATTACCTGCAGTTGATTCTGCTCATTTGTATGGCGTTAGTCATGCTAGGTGCGTTTCATATTTGCACTCTCCTGCACCAAAATTCGTGTTAGCGCCCAAAAACCAACTTTATCCTGAGAGCTAACCTATTTGAGAGGGTTAGGATTTGATTGTCGTTCGAAACCAAGGCAACCGTGAAGTTTTGATTGAGTATCAGTTTCCATCGCTGTGTGGTATGAATTTTCTATTCGTTCCAAAACGGAAAAAAACGAAATGAAAATGAAATGAAGTTTGCAATTAATAGGAGAATGTGGATTCTGCGACTAATGATAACAAATCCAGTGGCTTGGTGGCGACATGTCCTCTTTGCAATGATGCGCCTCTCCTGTGCTTAATTTCACAAATTTTAGTCGGCCTCAAATAATTTGAGCTGTTGTCAGTTGTTGCAATTTTGTAGGTCGGCTGGTTGAGTTTCAAGCCCATTACATATCCTGGATTTTTCGGTGTCACAGTGAGCCCACCTTCTGCATTTCAGGCCTGCACTATTGTGACGCCTGTTGGTGGTATCCACACACTGAACCAGGCAAATGAAGATGTGGGCTCTACTCAAATCCACTAGTCGTAAATCGATGATTTTCAAGCATGCAAGAATTCTTCCAGGGCCATTCTTCTTTGAATGGTCAGGGTGGACTCTGGCATTCTGGTGAAAGGGATTAGCAACATGGTTATTCTGATTTTCTGGCAGTATAATTTGAAAACTTATCGTGAATACTCCCCACCAGTTTTTTGTTTTGTCTAATGTTTCGGTCAATAAAAATGCGGGCGAATGTTGCTTATTTACGCTTTGTTGCAGTTGGTGAATCGATGCACAATGCTCTGTTTCAGGTCTGCTTACCATGCTAAACCACCTTTCTTGCGAGGGGATGAGGTGTGAGAAGATCAAAAAGTTCCGGCGCATTGTTTATTTTTTTGTACCCAAGTACCAATCAGCACCTTCAGCAAAACTAGCTTGGCAGGAATATCGAAACGAAAAGTTTACTCTGAAATGCGGGGACTATCTCCAATCCAAATCAATGTTTGTAGCTGCAAGCGAATACTTTGGTGGAAACCAATACTTTCGTCATTCAAGATTATGAATACTCTCCTCAGTTTTTCTGTTGTGTCAATGTTTTGGTCAGTAAAAATTGCGGGAGAATGATGTACTTTACGCTTTGTTGTTGTCGGTGAATCAATGCATACTGCGTCTGCTTACTGTGCTAAACCTTTTTGCCAGGAGACGAGGAGATATTATAAGGTTAAAAAGTTCCAGCGCATGGTATATTTTCATTTTCTTCTTACGCTCGTATATCTAATGTCTTGATCATTTTAACATGCAGGAAAATCTGGTATTCCCACATACTTGTACCTGTTGGATCAATGCATTTTTGTATAAGTGACTATTTGGCGCGAGTTACGCGAAGCTTTTCAACAATCAAGCCACAGATAGCTGAGGGTGTGGCCACGCCATCTATGGCATAAAATGTTAGAAAAGAAGAGACTTTATCCCGAATTTGTCAGTTCATTGAAATGTGTCGCCTGGAACTGCACTACATAAGTAGAAATTGAGACGTCTTTATAGCGACTTTTCCAAAGAAACAAGAAGACCAATAAATAACTCAAATACGACATTTGCATGAACAAGGCAACAAAAAAATGTCGTTTTTGAGTAATTTATTGGTCTTCTTGTTTCTTTGGAAACTGCACTGCTGTATATAACTTGATCTCAAAGAAGTCAGGCACGAGGCCTGTAAGTGAAGGGCTGAAACAAAACGCAGTATACAGACTGTACTGGAAAATTGAGAGACACGAGTACAGTATATTCACTTTTAATTTCAACCCTCTTTCTATCGCTAATATCAGCGCCCAGTTTAGACCAGCCACAGGTCCCTCGGTGAAAAAAATCAATAATCCGAATGGCGGCTTGAGATAGCTAGAAAGCGGGATAACGTTGGTGCAAGTCTGCATGCCGCCTGTGTAATGTGAGAAGCCTATATTTACCTGTCCGCTGTCCCATGGGATCGCCAGTTACAGTTCCTGATCTCACCGCGGACAACATAAATTCTTTGCTGTATCGCATACATACTTCCGACTGCATCGTGCAGGCGTCGTGGCAGTCGCTGGATAGCAATAACTCACTGCAGTGGCGCCCCAACTACACGTGGGAGTCTGGCGATAATAACGGACTAGGGTATCTGAAAACAACAAAAAATTTTCTCTAGCTCTCTCAGCTTCTGAGGCATCTTCTGCACAATGCTTCAACTAACGTCAGTAGGAAGCAAAATTGAGATTCGTAGGATGCACCCGAAACTTTGCGATTAGAACCCTTGTTTGGGACAGTCTCCTAATATTCTAATCTTTTTCTTTCCACTCCAATTTTTAGTTCACTCGCACACGTGACTAAACAAGACCTGACCCGGTAGATTTAATATAAGTAAATACCCCGTCCTGTCTTTTTACATTCAAATGCATGGAGGCACTAAGAGAGCATTTAAGAAATGGACGCACCAACCTAGGATGGAAAATCGCGAGGACGTACTGACCTAGGAAAGCAAAAGCAGTAAGAAACTATTGCAATTACCCGCATTTGCATGAACAAGGCAACAAATAATTGCGAGCAGGCACAATGTCGACCGCATAATGCACTGACTGTAGCACTGCAGCAATAAACGACAGCCGAATAGGAAGTGGGGAAACTGACTCTAGTATTGAAACCGACCATTTCATCTCCTCTTGCGCCCAACATGATCGATGGCATTGTTATTCGCGCCCGCCAATTAGATCAAAAACATCCTAGAGCACGGCACAATAAATGACATGATGGTCTGATTGATTTGGTCACCCGAAGGATTGTGCATGAGTTTTGGCATCATCCAAAACGTGTTACATCAGGTGACGAGAAAAACGAAGTGGGCGAAAAATAGGGACGCTCTGAGTTTGGCTAGATCCATGTCTTTTGTATGAAAGCATAAAGAGAAAATCGAAAGTATGTTTTCTCCATACAAAAAATGTGGTTGTCACAGTTTTAGCCTTCGTCATCAATCTTGCATAGAAAAATTATCAGCACAAGGCGTAAACAACAAACAAAATGATCGTCATATCGGATATTGGGGGAGTAACGCATACTGAATACTACACACTGAAGTTTTCGCTGCCTCGACCTTCACTGATTTCGTTTGACCAATTGGTACTGTGAACTAAGTCAAGACCCGCGTGCATCGTCCCGCCCGAATCTCCAGTTACCAGCTACGTGTTTCGAAAACGAGTCTATTTCGTCGATATGTCGAGAAAATTCGCCAAGTTCTGTTCTACCACTCGCGAGAATCGCAATTTTCTTCATGGATACTGCGATCAGTCGTGCGTACAGCTACTTGAATTTCGTTTTCTTATTGTAAGCCTTAGGTTGATTTCACTTGGCGAGGTGTCTGCATGCGAAACACGATTCTGGAATTGCTTAAAATCGAACTTTAAGTCCAACAACACTTTCAGTCTAGAACTCTTTCATGTTCTTCAGAATGGTTATTTATTTGCTGACATGTTCACATAATTCAATACAGTATAGGACTGGATATGTTGGATGCACTGATTTACTACAGGAAAAATAGGTACGCAATACACGAACTTGTGTGCATACTTTAGGAGTACGCAATTTGCCTAATAAGCAATACGCATATGCATTGAAAAGACTTTGCGTGTACGCAAACGCATTCAAATCAAGTATTTGTACCTATTATACGGCTCCTTTACACTGATCGTGAGTGGGCTGGTGTATCGAGTATTGGTCAACTTTGGATCCCAGACTTTGATTCCAGTTTCTTCGTCGATATATATGGATCATATACCAATCAAGGGAGAGTCGAGTACGACCTCGAGTGTTAGCGCTCCATTTTTTGGTGTCATTCTCAGATAAAATCGAGAAATCTCCATCATTCTGCATGCGAGAATTCTACAAAACGGATTTTGATTATATGCATTCGCCTGGCATCAAATATTGGACACATGTTACGGTGTCCCCACTTTCACTTTTTTCCAGAAATTTGAAAATCGTACAAGCTGTTGTGAATGTGCCAGTCAGGCACAGTAAGCTCATCTTCCCGCCCGTTGACGATTCGACTTTGGCCACAACAAAAAGAATTAGCGGACTTTCAGTCATGTCATGTGTATGTGTGAGGCATAGGGTCAGTAGGACTAGTGAAGCGAGATGGTCCACCCCGTGTTATGGTAATATGAAAAAGAATTACAAATGTAGACAGTGCTTGACCTCTGGCTTTCCTTTTTGAGCAAAAAGAACCTTCTATTCAAGCTTAGCCCATCAGTTCGAAAGTTTATGAACCAATCCATTCAGTTATCTGACCCAATCAAGGACAGGAAATAGGAAGCTCAGGAAAATTCAAGAATTTCCAGGAAAGGAGACGCTCTTTCTTTTTACTGACAAGTGAGACTCACGCCCGGACTCACGTCAAAAATAAGATTCTGCATGCTCCATCACGATGAACATGCCAACATGCCAGTTTATTCGAAGACTGGTTGAATGACGATACTTATTTGATGCATCTGCAGGTCAGACTGATTCAGGGAAGCCTCGCAGCGGTGCAGTCTCACAATATTGCATTAATGCCATTTCTCCACTCCGGTGACCTGCACAGTCCAAAGGTCGTCATAAGGAATAGGTTGGGATCGGTACTGGGATTGGGATGTTTTGCATTTTTCTGTTTTTTTGCCCATGATCCTACATCTCGCATTAAAGCACACTTTTTAGGCATCCAGATTTTTTAAGCTTTTCCTTCTATCTATCGACGAGTATCCATCTATTATATTCTTGCTGAAGCACATGACTGCGCTCTCGATACAGCGATCCACACAAAAAAGAATACATAAAATAAGAGAATGTCATAGCAAATCGTCATAAATTCATTTGCAAGTACATTGTAATACAGCACGCTGGAACGATAAACTTACGGTTGGGTTATTCCTTACGGCTGGGCCAATTTTTAATCATTATATACGTATGAGGTGAAATTGATGAGTACATTTGCAGTTTCGATACACCCTTGCTGCTGCCTGTTCATCGCTACTGCTGCGAGCCTCTGAACTGTCGTCTCCCTGAACGATGACGGAGCCAATATCTTCTGCTTCCTCTGGCAAGATATGATGCGATGAGGGTCAGTGTGTACATAGCGTGATTACGCCTGCATATGCATAATCCCGACCCCTCAATGCTGGTATCCCAATCTGTCCCCAGTCGCCACCCAAAAAAATTTTATCCACAAACTTGCTAAAATTAGTCAAGTCCAGTCAATTAGTCAAGTCAAGTCAAGTAGTTAGTCAAGTTAGTCAAGTCAACTATCAAATTTTGGACCGACGAAAAAGCACAAAACAGAGATAATAATGGCTCCCGCTGCATACGTCTTTGGACCCGTGGTTATGCTCATGCATCCCTACCTGGCAAAAATATTTAGCAGTATCTATGATTCAGAACACCCTACGTGGCATAACCGAATAAACCATGTGTACAGGATCTTATTTAGCGAGTTAAAGTTTCAGTTTTTCAAAAAAAAAAAACAGTTTACTTCAGCACGTCAGCCCAATGTTAGTCCTATAGGAAGACTGAACAAGATTGGGAGTCGTCCTGCCCACCCAGACAGGCTCGGCCGTAGCCAACCTCCGCCGCAGACTTCGGCGATGGCTGTGGAAAGGAGGGGCGGTGTGCGTGCTCGAGTTTTATCTTTCTTTCATTTCATTTTTTCTTCTTTCTTCTCTTTTTTTTTAGTTTTTTTTAAATTTAGCCCTTAGATTTCATCCTTCTGGGATCGCATACAAAACCTCGATAAAAGACAACTTTACAAACTGCTCATGAAAACCATGCGGTGTCAAAATACACCTAGCTTTTGTAATTCCTTCTAGTCGGACCCACATTTCAATTAGCTCATTGTCTCATTGTCTCATGTTCATGTTCATGCTTTGCCACATCACCAAACGCTTATGCGCACTCGAGGGTGAAGGGACACATTTTACACGAAACCATTTACTGGCCCGCGATTCGAACACTCGCCCTAAGTGCGCACCTGGCGTGAGGAGCAGACGGCTGACCCACCAGGCCACGAGGCCGGTCCTGTCTTCCTCACAGGCCGCCCATGCTGCCCATATACACCTCTGTGCACATCGCAACAACATGTTTGTAACTGAGGCGATTTAGATGTTGTAAGCGCTGCGAACTTTCCACACAACCTTTCCTTTTGGGGTCCATTTCAGTCAAGAACACGTAAGGCGTTCAAAAAGTTCCCGGATTGCCGTTGGAATTGCATGTGTAAAGTTGATGTGAAAATAATAGTAGCACTATTGTTTTGTAAAGACATTCCAGTGACTTTTTGAACGTCCCTCGTAACTCGTTTTTGAATGTTTGAACATGCTGATGAGTCAAAGTTTTATCGTCGAGAACGAACGGCTAAAGGGAAGAGAAGACAAAAGTTTGAGGACGACTACTTCGCGCACTACTGGTTTAGATACTCGAAAAAGGTTTTTGTCAGCAATATTCGGAAACTTGAAGTGGTCGACCAGCGGCCACCTACTCCCTTCCCCTGGGCTGCGGTCGACTTTATGGATGGCCCATAGTGGAATGCGGTATGTGAGATGTATAAGGCGTGTCAGTGAAGATAAGTGGGTGCGTGGGCGCGAGGGACACTGTCCCTCTTCGATGGACATCTTCCCGCAAACTCAAAGTTGCCGAGGCCATGGACATCACATGCTTGCTAGCACCTAAATAAAAAAATAGAAGAGAGGATAGGGTGAAAGGAAGACTATCACTTAGAATGTAGAATATGCCAGCGAGGCCCATATGTATCTACGCCTTATCCTGTCATATGGGTAGAAAACGAGCAAGATAGAAGTTGACCCGAGTAGGTTACGGGATGCTGATCGAGTGTCCTTATTGTAACGTCTGCGTCGAGCACGAGTGGTCTGGACGATACTTGACATTATCAGGACTCCGCAGAATGATCCCGTTTTCATCGTTGAAGTTACCAATCCTGCGATCTCAAGAATCAAGTGATAATCGCTCAGCTATCCAGACGGGTGCATGGCCAGGATGCAAGCTCCCGTGCGTTTTGAAATCCTGTGCTGGCAATAATCCTTCAGTAGAGGTAAGATGTTTGAGGCTAACTGAAATCCCAACTACTGGGCAGGAGCGCTCACAGTAACTGAAAACGGTCGCGCTTGTGTCCTTTTTTCATGGTTCTCTGTCCGCGAATGTGCATCATTATTGACTCTTCAACTCGTGTGTCATCCACACTTCCATCGTCACGCGCCCTTTGGTTGGGCAGATATTCGTATGTGCCGTGTCTAGTCTATGTGCTGTTAAGCCTGACTCGAGTTTCAAAGTTATCTGCCTAACTTCCGAACGGTTACCCTGTGTGATTTAGAGGCGCTCTTAAGCACCAACATTTGAGTGTACAGCAACGTATACCACGTTTGCTCGTGGAGCTTATAACCTGGACGTGATTAGTAAGGCAGGAACCAAGGGCGCTGTGGTACTCAGCAACACTACGGCAAGCTTGGCAAAAAGGCCGGCATTTTGTCATTTAGGGAGGATTCAAATTTTGGCCTTCTTTTGCGCGATTTTACCACGTGAGACTCTGTCGTGCTGGTCGGATGCACGCGTGAGAACGCGCGGGTGAGCCGATGGTGGGGAGATTGCTCCCCGTCCCTAATAAGGGGGCATGTGCTCAAAATGTTCACTCGTTTGTCCGTATAACGACCCTCGTTAGACGTAGGGGCGCGTCAGAAGCGCCTCGCAAAGGATTTACATGTGCCCAATGAATTTCACTTTTTAATTTCTCTGCAAATACTTGCGAGGCTATTGCCGAAGCTGCAGCCCTAATTGGAGACTGATGCGCTGGCAGGAATCATTGGGCAGGCCTTCAATGGTGGTGGGGTGCTGCGAGCGAGCATGGTGAAGCTTTTCGGTAACAGCCCCAAAAGGCCTGATCGATTATTTATCGCAGGGATAAATATAACGTGTAGACGCGAAGACACAATTCTAACGAGGCACCATTAAACTGTACACAAAGTCGGCGCTGCTGTCATCGGGAACGGACTTCCGCCAGCAATTATCGAATCAATCGGAGCAGCGGTCGATGTTTGACACTGATATCGTAGTGGTGATGAGCACGGTATTGATGCAACTCTTGTCTAGCAGACATTAGCAAAGCCACCAGTCCGAGCATAGAACCAAGTTATACTGCCATGATGAGCAAACCATCCGTACATAGCACTGGTCCAGCTACTACCAAAGATAATCTTCTGTTCGTAATTATGGAATCAATAGAAAGAGCGGCAGATGTGCGACATTGATAATCATGTGACCAGAAGCGCGTGACTATTGGCAATGCTTGTTCAGGTATCAGCCACAAAACCTGTCGGCGTAGTGCTCAAAGGACAACGCACAGTACGTATATCCTATAAATAACATCGTGGGCGAAAATGAGCCCGTCCGCTCTTTATTTTCTACAACTTAACGTACTGCTACGCTTCTGGTGCTGCGGTAGCTCTTGGTAATGATAGCTGATAAATCCAAGATCAGTAGATTCAAAGGAAACTTTTATTGCTGTCTGCCTAATGCGATCATCAAAAGAGAATGTGCTTATCCTTTCTGTTTTAGACTCTTTCAGCAAAGATCGCCCTGGAGAAGCATATATGGGCACGGCGGAATGTTGGTAAACCGATCGCTTGCTCTGAATATCCGACCAGCGTAACAGTCGCGATTTCAAAAGAGGTGCAGAAAACTTTTCACCGTCTTTGATTTATATGCCATTAGTGCGGTTGGTGTGTAATGGATCGAATTCTAAGTGGGCCGAAAGTGTAACTCGAATGCCTGGAAGGTCATGCCGAGCGTAATCGATTCTGTCCCCTGGCTAAGAGATGTCAGCCCCTCGGGTTGATGTTTCAGCCGTGGGTTTACTCGCAGGACTTGCCTGCTCTAGTCGGAGTTCTTGTCCCCGACTTCGGTCGGACACCGCTCTCTCACGCCTCCCAGGAAAGGCTAGACAGAGACGTGGGGCTGAACTTCCTTGATACGAACTTCCTCGGGGTAGTAGCTGTTAAGCGTCAGCTGACTTGCTCATCTGAACTGCAAATACTTTTTATTTTAGAGTTACGATGCAAAGATCGAACTTGGAAAGCATCTGCTGGCTCAGCAGAACGATCTGGAGGTTCAAAAACCATTCAAATGCTCCCACTGTAAAAAATCATTTTCTACCACTCGTTATTTGGCTCAGCACGCCCTAATACACACAAAGACACGACCATATGGGCCATGCAGATTTTGTGGAAGCAGGGTGAGTAGAACTTGGTAAAATGCGGGAAAATCTGTATTCATTTGCCAGCGTTCTATTTATTTACTCATTTAAGCAGGTCTCATGGGTGGGCTCAACCTGCCTGTTGACTGATTTGATGCTCCATGTACCCTTCTGCTTCCAGTTCACTCAACAGTCTCACCTACAACAACATCTTCGTACGCACACGGGTAAATAGTGGTGTTCTTAGCAATCTCTGAATTTAATTTCTCTCCTTTACTTTCAGGGGAGAAACCATACAAGTGTCCTGTTCCGGAATGTGGGAAGAAGTTTACGCAGCTTTCCAATTTGCAAAGCCATTCGCGATGTCACGAAACTGGGAAGCCGTTCAAATGTAAAAGGTGAGCCTTAGCGGGACCAGTGTAACGAGCTTTGGATAATATTAACAATCTGGTTATTTTTAGTTGCTACAAAAGTTTTGTGAGCCGGAAGGAATTGATAGAGCATATTCCTATCCACAAGAAATACAAATACTTGCGGATCCACCTGTGCTTACTTTGCGGCAAGTCGTATAGGTCGGCGACATATTTGACGAAGCATATGGCTGAGGTGCACCCGCGTCGACAGTCGGTTGTCAAGGAGCCGGACGTGGCATTGACCAGCAAGAATGAGATGCGGCAGAACCCGAGTAGCGGGGTAGCCGACATGGCCACCAGCTCCAAACACATTGTTTTTCCAATAATCCGAATTTAGCATCAGGTAATTTTTTCTGACGACACTTTTTTTACCCATCTTTATCGATTTTTGGCCCTTTTCCTGCGGGCTAGGGGGCTTGTTAGTTGACCCTATCTTACCATTGACTAAGGTCAATCCGGGATGCATGCTGGCCAAGGGCGCGTGTTAGTCGCTAAGCCGCGATGGCGGCGGTTACCCCGTGGGGTCATCATATTCAGCCTGTATCCCGTGAGTGGACCCGGATTCGATAGCCTCCCACCCTCTAAAGCCTCTCCCTCGTTTATCACTCAGAGACAGCAAGAGATTAACTCAGGACCGATTAGTTTCCAGCTTCCAAGCAAATTTTGACACACGCCTTTCACCGCTACACCACAAAGGCGGCAGTGATGGCTACACTCACGATTAGAGCTCTGCGGAGGTTGCCATGATGCTTCGGGGACGCTACTACGCGTACATGATTGGAATGAGAGATATGATAACTCCTTCCTCGACTCAAGCCTTCATAGTCAATTGCCTTCGCTGATTCAAGGGGCCAGCTAGTCCACGTTTTGAGACCCTTGGACTATTTGTTTGCAATGCACTCCTGAGCTGTCTCGTTTGTGCGAGGTAATTCAGCGCTTCCTATCGCAAATTATAACGCCCCAACTACGAGGGGTGCTGTATCAAGAAATGATTTTACAAAAGGATGTCTGAATATCGAATAAATTCTCCTTTATTCCAGGCTTATCAGCAACTGCAGCACGACCTTGACAACGCACAACTCCCGCCCATGGTTGCATTGGCAACCCACACTGGCTGATTAATAAAACTAATCCACATCGTGCGTGCACGTGCAAGCAGAAGGGTTACACAAATCCCATTTTATAATTTTCACAGCGCGTAAGCGCGTTTTAATTGAAAAAGCCACCCTGTACAGGTGGGTTTGCTATATATAGCATAGATCTGGAAGCTAAAAAATATTTTTATCGTTTAAGTTGTCCCTACATTTTTTTTATTAGCCAACAGTTGCTTTCAAACAGCTTCTCAAGCATTTAAAACTGGGCGTTTCTAAAATTTGAACTTCGGCAACATATACTCTGCGTTGCCTTGAGGTTGGGGGCACGTTTTTGTTGCACTTGATAGCAGAAAGAGTATTCAGAAACTGCAAAAAGTGAATGCCGGGCTGACGCATAAAAAAAAAGTTGCCTTACCTGGACTGCATTATAACTCATTGTGAAGAAATATAACGTAAAAGTCAGTGAATTTGTAAAACAGTTTTAAATTATCCGGGTTGCAATTTATAGTCTAGCTCGACAGTATTTTGAAATCATATTGATTTATAATAATAAGGTTCTTTTAATCCTTTTTTCAGTCTCTTGGACAGCTCGTGAGGAGAAAAAACATAAAAAGAGAAAAACTACTGCAAAAAAAGAAAAAAAAAGAGACGGGAATCAATAGTTTTAATGCTTATTATTGGTTCTGATTATTGCAAGTCTCTTAATACCGTGTGCCCTTTGCTCAGTGTGCACAGATGGAGTCGACAAACAGGCAGATCATAAGTAACGATAAGCGGGTCGCACAGGTTGTGAGTGATAACTCCTGTAGAATTGAGATGAATTGATTTGAGTAAAACTTATAGGGAAGGGCCCATGTCACCCTTTTTATTATGTACTCTATTTCGTGTACGTGCCTGCTGTTCATCATATCCCAAGTGATGTGACGTACTGTTTTTGTGTTTGTTACAGTGTGTAGGTATGATTGCATATGTCGTCAAGTGCGGCTTATTCTTACTTTGCAGGAGTTCTTGAAAAATAACGTGTCTGTGTTTCGACGATTTGCGTAACAACTCTCACCAGCCCCGGATATTTCCCTCCTGGAAACTCTTCTCTTCGATATCTGGATGATATGATAACTTGCCAAATACAGTCATATTTGGAAATATGGTTTCGTAGACATCAAGTTCTACTACCGCGGGGTCGCCGGCGAGCCCATGGTAGTTCGAGGAACTTACACTTTCTAAAATTTTAATTTTCAGAAAATTTTTTCAAGAAAATGAATGAACAGAAGAGGTTATACGTCACAATAACGTACCAGATCATATCAATTCATTTTGATCACCAGGCAGTCACTAATTATCAGAGATAATGATCAAATTCCATAATTGGCCTGAGAGGGGGGCGCACAGGTATATGCAGGTAGCATGTTGGCGTTCTGTCCAGCTATCTACCGGTACACGGCTAAAGAAATATGTTGCGAGGTGACTAGCTGTGCGCGTGTGCAGATTACGTATGTGCACGTTCTCCCTCCTTGTCGCTTTGTCACCAGTTTTGCCAACAAATTCGGTTATGGCGGCTAATCAACGAGACTTGATTTGATGTCTTATGAATTTTTAAGAAATATTGTGTTCCCAAAGGTGAGTCTGTCAGTTTCTTCGCTTTTTTGTCGTACTGTATAAGTAATGTATGGGCTGCATAGGAGCAGAACAAATCTCGGCAATATTGCCCAATATCCTTTTTTTGAGAACGAGTGCTAACAAGGCGAGAAAAAAGAGTGGACGTAATAAAATAAATCGTCGTCAATCAGCGACTTTAGCCACAGTTGTTTCGAAATAGTCAAATTACGCAGAAATCAATGGGAAATCATGGTATAGAGATCGAACCTTATAGCTATACCTTATACACCTTATAGTATCTAAAATTTTTGGAGAATCTGTCTCCAGCGTTTCCAGATGCGGAAAAAGAATTCCACTGGCAGGACACATGAAATCCACTGCCGGCCACTACACATCTTTCCGAAATCCACTACAACAGCAACTAAAAATTTTCATCGCAACAGAGCGATAATGCAACATTTTTGGTTCACCCTGGATACAAAATAGCTTTCAATTTATCAAAATTTAGAGTTTAGGTGGGCTGATTGATAAATCGATTGGCGTACGTACGTGATGCCGCGCAGCAGCCGAGCCAGTCGATACAGCCCGTGACGCCTCGCAGAAATTTAGCACCTTTTAAAAGTTCTGCTTTGGACGTTTCGATTGGTGAAAAGAGAAATACCTAATCATGATCATAAATCATGAATCTGATCATGACTGAGGAAATCTTCCCAAAGCAATCTCCCAATAATAAGTAGGGTAAAATGCTCCAATCCGGAACGGTTCCTAAACCGGAACACCTCGATTGCCCATCTGATCCAATGCCTTCATGTTTTTGACGAGGCTTTTCGGCTGGCGTAGCAGGCCGAAAATACTTGCTATATACCCGTACGTGCTCATGGCAAAAAATTGCCATATACGGCTACGGCTGACATCATTTCGTGTAAAATGTGTCCCTTCACCCTCGAGTGCGCATAAGCGTTTGGTGATGTGGTAAAGCATGAACATGAACGGCTATGTGATATGGTCGGTCCTGGCAACGTGATTCCTATTTTGGCACAGAAAAGGTGAAGGCGTAGAAGAGGGTTTCATTTTTTGAAACAAAACTATGTTAAACTCGGTTTTGGCCACAAGAAGACAGAAACGATGTTGTTTCAATCTTGGCTTTTAAAAAAAGCTAGAACTACGTTAGAATCTATTCTCGTAAGATCGACTAAAACCCCCAAACTATGGGTTCCGCATCAGGACCAAAGTTAGCCTAAAGCGGAACGAGTGCGCAGTTTTTAAAAATACCTTTGTAAAGCGTGCAGCTGTGCTTCAACCAAAATTTAGAGCAGTTAAAGTCGCTGGGGATCCTGCCGAGCCAAACAAAACTAAAAAAACATCGCGCTCTTCTTAATTTTTGGGCAATAAGAGGAGTTGGGTGTTAGGTCTTCGGGATTCAAGCACTCTATACTCTAACCACTACGATTCACTGAGTGAACACACATGCAGAGCCACCATAGTGGCCACTACGCCACTACGGACACCATAAATCCACCAAAGTGGAATTCCACCATGTCCGGCAACGCTGTCTGTCTCTGCCAAAACGATGCGTCGTGCAGCACCGTAACCCGCCGCCGCGCACACATGCGCAGGCTCGCGCCGCAAACAGCGGTAAAAGATAGTTCAGGATTGTAGCGAAAAAACAAAAAAAGAACATGGAAAACTGTTTTCTGGGTCAATTTTGATGCGGTTTTTTTGCGAGGGTCACTTTTTCGATGGTAGTGGAAGGGCTAATGTGAAAAGGGGAAATCAGAAGTCCAAGTTTCCTGATTTATTCTGACCATATCCCTAAGTCCTAGGTGATCTTGCTCGTCAGGCTGGGTTGGTTCACCCGGTACCGACGAGGTGCTCTCGGTGGAGAGGTGGAAGCCAAGCGACACGGCGGCTAATATCGTTCTGCTTAGTCTGAAGTCTTTTTTAATCATTGAAGTTGGACATGGATAAAATTTCAAAAGCTGGCGTAAAATAATTTTGTTGTACGTTTATATTTCACAACTCAACACCTCACACGAAGGACGAGTGGAGCTCACGGAAGACAAGCGGTTATCACACCTCGACGTCACATAAGCAAGAACTGCGATTTGGTGCCATCCTCCGAAACCATTCTTGTTCGGAGTTGCTGATCTCGTCGGTGGTCCCACTCTTACTGTTCGATACCACTTCTGGTCCTTGAACAATGGACTTTGCAGCTTTGTACTCGTAATGCCCCATACTCGCTGCGATTTTTTTAACTTTGTGTCTATCAACTAGTTCACGCACACATTTCACACTTTCAATGGGCTCATTGGTCCAAACAGCTTGACCATCTCTCTTGCACCATCTGCCGCTACTTTTGTCCTTTCGCTTAGCTTTTTGGGCTCTCGAGTGTTGTCTTGATTGGCTCCAACTTCCGACAGATGCAGCAAAACTGGAAGGGTCACATTTGATGGCAACCTGTTGAAGTGACTGGCGGATTTGATGAAACGATGTTATACTTCTAGGAGAGTAAATGGTCCTTTAAGCCCTACAACACCATGTTCTTAGGCCAGCTAATATCTGAACAAGCATCGCCAATAGTCACGCGCTAATTGGCCCCATGATTCTCGCACATCCGCCATTGCTCAGTCTCCTGGCTCATTATTTGCAGGAACCAGTCCCTTGTGTACGATGGTGTGCTCGTGATGTAATCAACAGTACGTGCACATTGTTCGTATCAGTGTTTCCTGATGACAGCCCATGAGCGATCGATATGTTTACTAATGATGCTGAAAGCCAATGGTTGATAAAACGACTTGGACGTTGCAGTGGCAGAAAAGAACATAGGGAGGCAAAATAATTTATCATGTGGCCTTTAAATTCGAACACAAATGTTTCACTGCCAGGCGAAGATTTTACTGCCTTTCTACAGCAGCAAGTACCAACTTAAAACAAAGTGTTCGCTCGCGAATCTGCGTGTTCCAAGTGAGCCGGACCACTTCGAGACTGTGTTCGAATTGCTTACTAGACCCTCTTGTGAGCTCGTATCAGTACATCAGTTTTTACTGCTTAATCTGCTGGTCTCGCCTTTTCCGGTACGTTAATACAGTTCTGGCCAAAGTGCGCAACGCTAGTACACTATTCAGTAAAATATGGTATTGAAGTTGCGATTTGGTATATGACCACCGTATCATAGCGCCTATTTGTATGCGTAAAGTAAATGCTGAAATGGTAAATTACGCGCATTAGCGTACGCACCAGTCCCTTCAGGGTCGACGCAGAGTAACTACGAGCTCGAAGCTCAAATTCGAATCGGCTTCTTTTGGATTTGATGATTGCAGGATCGATCGCTTATCTTATTTCCTGCACTAATCCCGCCTAATTCCCACCCACTATCAAGCATGTGACGTCTGCATCGCAATTTAGCCAATCATTATTCGTCGTTGCGTAAAGACGCTGATCGAAGGTAGGAGTGTCCCCGATAGGCGGCGTCAGTCTATTCACCAATCGTCTTCGAAATGCGCTCTCGGGAGTTCACAGACCTCAAAAAACCAGTGCGCTAAAATTGAGAAGTCAATTGCAATTTTACCATCCTAAGCCGACTTGCTTGAAGGAGTCGTCCACACTTCCTGATCATAGCTACTGTACATCTGCACATTTGGCACTTCACGATTCACTGCTTTCGTTGTTTGTTTGTGTTCACTCCCATGAAGGTGTCCGAGGCGGTGATCATCAGTCGGAAGTTAGGCTCCCTTAGCATACCTGGGACTTCCCCTTTTAAGTCTGTCCTGACTGTGTGTCAGGAATAGCAGGTCTACAGCAGTGACTTGGCCTTGCTGTCACCTGATCCTGCTCTTGTTCTTTTCCCGTTTTTCAGATCCCTCACGATCAGACCTTACGACTTGGGTTGTCCTATCGATAGAGCAAATCAACGACAGCATTTTGAAATCCGTCACGCTAATAGTCTCGCCACCGCAAGTGCTCGAGGTCCGTTTTGTCTATTATTTCCAAAAAAGTCTGTTATGACAAACTGGAAACTTTTAGACCAGCCAATGCACACAGTGGAACCAGGGCTCAGGATGGCTGGTCTACTCGGCCACATGGAAAGGAGAGGTGGTCTGCACTGCACAGTGTAAAATCACTCGCACTCAGATGCTTGCCGATGTCAGAATCAAATCCAACATGCTTCTCTGCTGCAAACTTCTGCTGTTCAGACAAGCTCCCCAAAGGCAGATGTGCTCTTTCACAGAAGCAACTTGCATAATGCATGCTGAAGCTGTATATGGCTTATCGTTACATGCCTATAAGTCGAGAGACAATCAACAATCTTCCCTCCTTTTCTTCCAACTTTATGTTCATGCTCATGGTCAATCATATCAGTAATGAATGACAGGCTAAAATGATAAAAAGCCGCACGAAAAGGATTTCTTAAAGACACATAGTCCTTTAGTCACACCCTGATATTCAAGTGTCAGTTGGTAAAGAATTCCATACAAGCAAAGCGCTACAGTGTATTCAAAGGACTGCTTAAGACTTTCAATATGGTGGTTTGGTTCCACTAAAAAATGTAGCTCAATGACGGTTCGAGCAATTCTGCGCTTACCAGTATCTGACTGATGCTGAAAATGGCAATTGGGATAGGCCGTATGGCCGTTGTAGATTTTATAGAATGAAAGGTCCTTGAAGTAGCATCGACGCTTTCGTAAAGAAGGCAGATGAAGCTGGAGATGCGTCCTTATGTGAAACAGTCCAATTGTTGAGTAATGACCAAACGGCAAATTTCTGCGCTCGTTCAATATCTTCGATTAAAGACTATTGAGTTGGCGACCAAGCCGTGCATCCATTGTGCAAGCACAGTAAAACACATTGCAAATAGATAATTCGAAGAACAGAATGATGACAGTTTTTCAAAACGACGCCTCGCACTGCCCATCATTAATCTTGCTTTTTTCGATACAGTTCTGCAATGCTCGGTGAAATGTAAGTTCGATGGTAGTAGTACCCCAAGATATTTTATAACATTCTCAAAACGGAGTTCTTGACCTCGTAAAAATATGGCTGGCAGGACCATAGCCAGTCGCGTGTATCGGAATATGCAAGCGGTTCTTTCGCTTCTTCCGCCATTCTTATTCAGAGTTGCTGATCTCGTCGGTGGTCCCATTCTTACTGATCGATACCAGTTCTGGTCCTTGTACAATGGACTTTCCAATGACAATGACAATGGATACCAGTTCGGGTCCTTGAACGATGGACTTTTCAGCTTTGCACTCGTAATGCCTCTTATGCGCTGCGATTTTTTTGAACTTTGTGTCTAAATATAGTATTGAAGTTGTGGTTTGGTATATCACCACCGTATTGTCTGAAAACGTGGGAGAATCTTGCATAGGACACAAATTCACGGATACGTGTCTCTCTGACCATAAAATCTTCGAGGTAGAGTGCAACTTTTCTTTCGCGAAAGTAAGAATGGGTACTTCTTACTGGAAGCTTGATGTAGATTTACTTGTGCAGGATGAATCAGCGCAACATATCGTCCAGGAAAAACTACGCATTTTCCAGGAGGGCTCTATTGGGGCTTCTGATGAAGAGGTCCTAATTTTGTGGGATGAGTGCAAACAGGGAATAGGTGCACTGTGTAAAGCGCGTAAAAGAACGCTAGAAATTGAGAGCAGGGAAAGATGAGCCTTTTTAGAGAAGGAAGTAGAGAGAGTCAAAGTTTCGTGGGGTAGGCGTCCAAAAAGTGATCTGTTAAAAACAGAATTTCTGGCTGTTAGGGAAAGGTTAAAAGAATCAGATAGGGAAGAAGTCAGAAAGAGCTCATGAAAACGCACTGTAGGGACTTGGCAACTGATCAGTTTACGATGACGACTGCAAAAATAATGCAGAAGAATTCAGTGAACAGTAGGACAAAGTATGCGATATGCAGGGAGGACGGGACAGTCTATGATGACCAGCTGGAGGTAATAGGGGAAATTAGAAGGCAATATGCGGGTTTGTTCACGAGCGTAGGGGGGGGGGGGGGGGGCTGCGGATCTCTTTTCAAGCCAGCAGCCATACGGGGTGGTTCAGGATGCAGACAGGGGGCCCATAGGAGAGGAAAAGGTACGGGCTGCAATTCAATCGTTTCTGAAAAAAAAGACACCAGCAGGTTTTGATGGTCTTCCAATAGAATTTTATGAGTTTTTTCTGGGAGGAATGGGAAAAATTCTGAGTAAAGTTTCTTAGGGTTTCTCTTCTCCTTTGGGATAATTTCGCAGCTGTATAAGGGGGGGAAAGGGACAAGGCCAAGAGGTCAAATGGGCGGCCGCTGACCATGCTGAATTTGGACTATGAAGTTTTGGCAAAAATACTCGCAATGAGGTTAAGAAAGGTAATGCCTAAAATTGTGCATCCTAATCAGACGTGCTCGGTGCCTGGGAGGGACATCAGGGACGGGGCCTTGACCCTGTACAATGCGGTGGAGTATATAAATGAGACTGACGCGGAAGCCATGCTCCTTTCTGTCGATCTTATGACTGCCTCCGATACAGTGGAATGGGAGTATTTGCACAGGGTGCTGGAGTATTTTGGCCTAGGCCAGACTTTCGGGCATTGGATCAAAATGATCTATAAGCCTGGAATGGTAAAGTCGTCAGTGCAGGTAAATGGGTGCGTTTCGACCGCTATATACCAGACTAGGGGAATCAGGCGAGGGTGTCCTTTATCCGCACTATTGTATGTTCGTATCTGAGACAGTTACTAATTATATAAGAAGGAACGTAGGTGTTAAAGGCATTGACGTGTTAGGCCATGAGCTAAAAATCAGTAATTACGCGGAGTGAAGCAAATATTTTTGGTGTATGACGAATTTAGGAAAGCATCAGGAGCGACATTAAAACGAGCAAAAACTAAAATTTTATGCCTTGGAGCAAAGGGTAATGCGGAGCTGGACGAGGGGGGGGGGGGCTGGGACAGTTCGTGACTCAGAAAATAAAAGTTTATGGGTTTTGGATCTCGCGAAGTGGGTTAGATATTGGCGACAACTGGATGGCAGTCCGTGAGCACATAGGGCAGCTAAGTAGTGAAGTAGCCCTGAAGAGATTCCGTATTTTGGTAGGATCCATGTTGCCAGCACATACTTTCTCTCGAAAGCATGGTATTTGGCATCAATTTGCACCTGAGAGCAATTTTTAGAGATTTGTTGAAAGGAAAATTGATGGATATCTTTGGTATCCTTCAAAAGTGAATATGATCAATAAATACATTTTAAAGAGAAGCAATAATCAGGGCGGGATAGCCTACCCTGATGTAGGCAATAATATATTAGCGTTCAGGCTAATGCTTTTACTACGCAGCCAGTGCTCAGTAAGTAATGCCGCGTGGCACGTCAGTTTTGACTATTTCTGCGTCAGTTTTTGTAATCGGCTTATGGACAGGATCACCAAGGTAATCACAGAAATTATTCCGCGCCGTTCTGTCCAAAGAAGCCAGCACCATCCGTGGATTGCCTTAGAATTGCTCCGCCTAATTCGTGAGAAGAATCATGCCTACTGGAAATGGAAGAAGTCAAACGACATCAAAGATTTTGGTTGGTTCAGTCGGCTACGTAGGCAAGTGAAGAAGGATGTTCGTAAAGCGAAACGTCAGTACATTGATCGATTATTCTCGGAGGCTAAATCGCCTGCTGACTTCTGGGCAGCCTATCGACGTTTTAGTCCAGATGATCGATCAATTCCTCCCTTGATTGACGATTTCAACAAATCGCATTTTTCATCGGCCGAGAAAGCTACATTGTTGCAGGCGTCATTTCAAGGAAATTTCAACCAAACCATGGGCAGCCCATATTCTCCACCCCCTCTTGATAATGGAGATTATTACGATTGTGACGTCTCATTTAGTTTCGTGCATCGACAACTAGCCACTCCGTATTCAAAGTGCTCCTGGCATTGATGGACTGTCTGCGCCTATTCTCAGAAACATTGCCTCGTCCATTGCTCCAGCTCTTACGGCATTGTGTAACCGCTCGCTAGTTGAGCGAGTTTTTCCGAAAGCATGGAAGGTGGCGAAGGTAATCCCAATACCGAAACCGGGCGACCGTCATCAAGCCAAGAACTATCGACCAATCTCGTTGCTTCCAATACTATCGAAGGTTCTTGAGCGCCATGTTCAACAAATATTGCGTCCATGTCTACGATTGTCGCCAAATCAACACGGATTTAGACCGCGGTTCTCAACGACTGGAGCACTGATTAGATTGACGCAATCGATTCATGATGGCCTTAATGTTCGAGCCTCTCGTGCTGTTGGAGCAGTTTTCTTTGATCTGAAGAAAGCCTTTGACAGAGTGTCTCACAAACGGCTATTGGAAATCTTGGAACATTATTATCACCTATCTCCTCGTCTATTGCAATGGCTAGCATCGTATTTGCAAGACCGTTCACAGTTTACATGTGTCGATAACTGTGCATCGGAATCGACACCAGTGGAATCGGGGGTGCCTCAAGAATCGGTGCTGGCACCCACGCTATTCATTGCGTTTATAAATCCAGTTCTCGAAAATTTCCAAGCTGCCTTTCCAATTGAATCTGGCTATTTATTGCAAGCCTACGCCGATGACTTAGTTCTAATTTCACCGGCGTGCTCATTGGATGATGTGGCTACCAACTTACAACCGGCTATTGACTTTATCAGTCGTGAGATTTTGGATTTAGAACTGGCCTTCAATGGGAGCAAGACGCAAGGATGCATTTTTCGTCTAAGCCCTAAGCCACTGAAAATTCAACCAACTGTTTCGCTTAATGGCAATCGAATCGTTTTTGCAGACACTGTTAAATATTTGGGAATCCTGCTATCCGAAAGGATGCAATTTGTGGAACACTGTCAGGAAACGGCGAACAAGGCTCGTCGAATGATCGGAGCATTTCGACAGAAATTTGGAAAATTTGCGTCAAACGTGTTGAAGACAGTTTATTTGCAATGTATACTACCTTGCCGGAGGAGGAGTACGGATGTTGTGCTTGGGCACCTACATTACAATATTTAATTGATAATCTTGAACGGGCACAAAAATACGCGGCAAGGGCTATTCTCAATGACTGGATAAAACCATACGAGTAAGCGATTAGGGAACTTGGCTGGTATACTTTATCAACAAGACGAAATCATCTGAAGATGCTCCATTTTTACAAACTGTACCATGGTCACGCTGCGTATCCAACAAATAGCAGATTCATTCACATTGTGGATTCGGGTCAAAGATATAATGAGCGCACGACTCAAGCACACTTCTTGAAATTACCTCGTCTTATCAAAGAAACTTTTGGTCAAAGTTTTGAATATTCGGTGATAAAGAACTTCTGGAATCGTGATAAAAAAGTGATGCCAAAAGGTAGCCATTGGATCTTATAACGTGTTCAAAAGCCACATTTTGGCAACAGAGTTTTAGTTCTTTCGACAGTTTTCATGTTTCTTGTTTTCCTTATGTACTCGCCGTTCAGTGCACTGATAAGTGTTTGGGCAGAGATAAATTAGCATAGCAT